>WTXL01000002.1:600000-924886 GCA_022376525.1 Russula vinacea | reverse complement strand
GTTATCTTGACGTAGCCGTTGTTTGCTTAAAAGTCCAAAGCGCGGATCAAGATGAAGGGGAAGGAGGATAGCCCCATCCAAGAATGATGCAATTGTTGGTTGTGACTGTTCTCTCTCAACAGAAAGGGGATGGATCAAAAAGGCCTTAGTCCATTTGCCACGGGATTCGCGGCCCTGTCACGCCGGTGATGTCCTTCTCACCGCGCGACCCTTACTGCAATCCCTTTCGGTTCGAAATCGTTTGCCACGCCCTCACGCGATGCCGGCAAACGCAGACGCTCAAAAATAGTATCGACGACAACGCGCCCTCGCCTCCGGGCCGACGCGGACGCACGACGTCTCAGAGACGCAACCCTTCACCGTGAACAGAGAAAAGATATCGAGCGCGGTTCGTCGCCTCCTCCCGTACACACGCGCTCGACGAACTCACACCTGCCGAGTCGTTGACAGTCCGCGGCTAGGACCACCAAATGGGGTGGTCAGTTTTCCTCCACCCTATGGAGGAGCCAACCGACGCCCAGGCCGTCATCAGTCTCTCCCTGCCATGCATGCCCACACTCACTACATCGACCGAGATCGCAGCCCGAGCCTAGTACCTCGATGACGCTCGCCACTGCCCGCACCCTGGACGAAGAGGAGAACGCGGTAGAGAGACTGATGTTTGCTTCCCACCTTCTGCACTCACACGACATCACAGTGTTAACCTCCCCAACCACATTTGCTGGCTGATGTCGACCCTCTCGCCATACCGTTGACGCGTTCAAAGGGCAAGCGCAAGGCCGAAAAGTTGAAAACTGATCAAATCAATCTGTACCGCAAGCCTGCATATGGTCCAACGCCCAACAAACACCACAACTTTAGCCCGCGATCCAACCTCGACACGGCCGCGCAGCCCTGTTGCAGGCCGGCCCCCGCTGTAGTGAAGCAGTTCTCGGCGGTCGAACCTGTCACGTTTACCGCGGCATCCCTAGTTATATAGTTAGATGCACACTGCACCTACAGTTTTCCAATGCCAACGCCTTCGTGTTTCATGTTTTTGCTCAAGTTTATGGGCTCTACTGGAATTGAAGAGGTGGAAGGAAGGTATTGCCTCCGTTCCTCAGACATTCCGGATCACACACACAAGATAGAGTTCAGTCAGGTCACACAGGGATAGAGTTTAGTTCAATACATGCAGGATAGAGTTTAGGTCAGTTCACACAGGATAGAGTTCAGTTCACGTCGAGCGGAAACTATATTTGTTCCGCAGCAGGGGCCGGTTCCGCGGCGAGGATCTGTTTCCGTAGCCTACGTATTTGACCTTACTGTATTGGATTTGCTCACTCAAGGTCAATCTACCTGGCAATTTCCATGTATATGTCAACAACCAACTTTTTGCGAATCATGGAGAATAGTATGTACCCAGTCATACCGTGTTTTTGTGTGAAAGGTCAGGTGGACACCTGTTGGGCACCAGGACCCAAGATCGAAGAGAAAGGACAAGTCACATACATTGAACACACAGCAGTGTCGTGGAAATGAGAGTGGATGGCCACCAGGCACACTGCCTTATACTGTATACAGCAGGGGTCGATGTCAACGCGGCGTCTATCTCTAGGGGGCAAAGATATTTGTCCTGATCTCACAAGTTGAATAGTCCGCAACGGGGAACGGATAAGAGGAAATGGAAGATGGCTCGACCATAGGATCCCCAAAGACTGGCCTGCAATGACCAATAGGGGGGTGAGTGCGGGCATAAGCGGTGTTGCTGAGCCGGATGGGCTGTCAGTGCCAGTGGATCCTCCCAGGTGGACTGACGGCAATATGAGGCTGAGAGCATGTCCTATGAATCAGAAATCGCATGTGGCGTATAAAAGCATATACTAACCCAATTTGACTATTTTGGATGGAAATGACCATGTCATGGAAACACATTTCTGTAGACGAAAGCGCGGAAGGTGTGTCGGCAGCACCGAGAAAATATAATCTGCGACCATCTTCGTGTTTGCGAATCGCAATTGATGGCTCTGCATATTCGGGCTGCGGATCGAATGTCACAGGTGACATAGCAGGCAAGGGGTCGTTTGTAACCGTCGCCGCACCAGCACAGCCAGCGTTATGGGCCGCTGGAGCTCAACCTGACTCAGTTGGTCGGGTTCAACGGCAGGAGAGAATCGTATTCGATCTCTTCCGATGATTGTGGACCTGAGACGGGACCCTGCAGGCTTGTCTAGTACCTCATCGGGTTGACATTAGGATGCTGCTTCTCAAGATGTGCCCTATACTCGTAAGGGCGAGTCCATTTGAATTCGCAACCTAAAACATAACACAAATGAGGATTCTGGTGTGCCTTTTGTCGATGTCGTGACACGCCCTGCGGTTGTGCATATATTTTGCCGCAAGTACCGCAGAAGTATCGGCGTTCACGAGCTTCACGCCTGCCAGCAGGTCCTGGCGAGGTCGGCTTCGAAAACAATTACATCAGATAAAGGTACTCGAACAAATAAAGAGAGCACTCGTACTGGGGCGAGGAGCCTTTTAGAGATGGTGTCTGACGCCCGTCGATTTCCTGAGTAGGACCGGGCTGTGGCAATGAACCGAGACCAGTGAGATTGACCTGAACATCCACGTCCGTTGGTACAACAAAAGGTGGGCCAAAGATAACCTAAGATCCTACCTCTTCACTTATTTGAGCATTTGAAGATGAAGGTACGCAAGGCTATCTTGCTTCCGAGGGTCTGTCCACCCTCCGACTAAGGCGGACTGGCTAGGATATGCGATGCCTTCCATGGGAAGAATGGGAATAGGTCAACGTAGATGGGGGGAAGCGGCTGCATTCTGGTCTTGCATAATGGCCTGTGGATTTAAAGGGTCACAGTAGTTGAAAAAGAGTGCGAGGGCCAGTGCCATCTCGTTTGAATTTGCCATGCGGGATTTCATCAAACAGCCTGTGCCATCCTTGTGGCACTACAGTACCTGTCACGATGCCTGCGCCGCTGGATTGTGCACAAAGATATATAGTTTAACTTGCCGAGGACGATGCAGGTTTAGAGCGCTTGAGCTCCAAGTCCGTGACGTGGAAACGTTACCTGCCCTGTGCACAGACAATTAGTATCTGTGTCAGGAAACCCGCTTCCATAGTGTGGCATCGTATCTTTTAATAAGACCGAAACTTTCTCATGGTAGTAACCCGAGAAAATGGGAATTTGAAGGTAAACACTTCTAGTGAGGCTGTGCAGCTCATTTCACAATTGTATTAGCGCACCAGTCAGAGAGTGACACCTACAGCCTGCCAACGCCGACGTCTTCATGTTTTCGCCGAAGCCTATAGGCTCTATTCAAGCTGGGATTGAAGAGGGGAAAGGAGGTTTTGCTTCCGTGCCTCCAAGGTTACCCTTTCCTACTCGCGCGGGTATAGTTTCCGAGAACTTGCTGGCACGATCCGGAATGAGACCCCATTCTAGAATCGGCGTCCGAGTCAGTGCGTGATAAAAAATCGATAAAACTTTTTAGATGTGAAAAAAATGGTTCGATAAAACTTTAGATGGGAAAAAAATCGTTTCGAGTATTATCTCCAATAGGTGCGTGTGCGAGCAGAAATCGATGGAAAGAGCAGGTGAGAAAAAACACGGTGCCAGCACCCTAAGACTACCCCTGAATTTATCATGTCCCTCCACTGCCGCCTCTAGTTGACGGTGACGGCACGATGCGGCAGTGGTTGACCATGATCTAGTGTTGCCGCGAATTAGAGTTCACCCTTCCTCGGATCGAATTTTGACAACACACCAAGTCGTCACTTTTTGTCACTTTTTGTCCTGTCAGTTGGTAGTCAATGTGGTTAATGACCGGTCAAGACTGTGAAGCGAAGTTTGACAAGGAACTTGAGCTGTATGGACCTTGATGCAAGGCGATGTAGATTTGGATGAGGATGATACCTGGACGCGAACGCACGAAGAGGAAGGGAACGCGAGCGAGGCAGAAAAAATACTGTGAACGGCTTCGGGCACCGAGGACAGTTCGATCGTTATATCGTGGGTGACCGCTGTACGTACCTGACGACGCGCTCGATCAACTTGGTGCCTTTCCTGCCCCTGCTCTAGCGGATCATTCTGATTCGATCGCCAGCTAATCTTTGCAACGAAGGAGCAATGGGTCCCTAGCGCGCGTGCCTTAGACAGGGCACGGGATGTGAATGGCAAAAGACAGAGACGATACAGCACAGCACCGTGAAAGCATTCGACATCTGGTGAACCAGTAAAGAGGCAGGAAGAAATGTAGGAAGAAATCAGGGCGCCATTTTATCAAGACCGTTGTCGTCAAATAATTGTCCATTATTCTGACCTTTACATGATGCCGCGCGCAACCCAGTAATGCAGTAACCTCAGACCGCCGTGGACAACTCCGCTGGGCACGTTCACGCGCCGGCGACTCGGAGAGGTGGTGCGTCACTCCCTCGATCCGTCGCGCTCTTCCGATGGAGAACGACCTTCTCGAATGCGCAACGTGCTTGGAGAAATATCATGGAATACTCGAGAACGACTGTATGCCATCGGCGCAGACGTCATGTTGATGGCCAACTTATGGACTAGGACTGGCCTGGTCAACGGCGCTTAGGGCTTACAGTAAGAAATTATCCTATCAACTTTGAACCGCTACAAACGCGGTGAGCGGGGCAAATGCAGACGCGGGACGTGATGAATTTTCTTTCTTCACCCTCATCTACACTCCTGTCTCTCGCTCTCCGATGAACCGTTTCACGAACGGTGCGAAGACAGATATTCTTGTTCTGAATCTCACCGTACGGCGCTCGAGCCCGGTAAGAGCTGTCTTTACCAACACGGTAAATCGTGGAAAAGAATTGACATGCGTGATCAATTTAGGTATTGTTGTTGGAACTTATTATGGACGAGGTCGAAATGGAAGCCTCATATTTCGGGTTCCCACCTGTCAAATCGTTTGTTACGTGGTAAACTTTTGGGACAATGGCGGGTACAGTAGGGACGTAAAATAAAGAAATTTGAACCGCAAATCCATTCTGAACAAAAGGTCATAGATGCAAAGAAGCAGGTCGGGTCAATGTCGTTCTTGCTCACGTGGTCTATCCTGCGATCGAATCCGCGGCGACGACTGTTCGTGTTGCCCAAAAAAACATTCCAATAGAAATTTGATGGGTGTACCGCAGGCACGTTCTTCCACCGCGTAGCCGTGTGACCATCAAAAAGGAAGAACACAGTAACGAAAACGTTCTGCAGTCCTGTTTGCTTAAAAGTCTAGAAACGGACGTCGGTGTCGGATGAAGACGACGGGGAACGGGGGAAAACCCTATCCAAAATGAAGCAGAAAGGGAATGCCTCAAAAGGATCAAAGGGGCTGTGAACAAGATACTCAGATGCCGATCAGACCTGTCACCACATGCGTGGTGCCCTTAGTGTAATCATATAGTTAGATGCACACTGCACATTGCGGGTATGGAAATGACAAAGGATTGCTATTGTAGCCAATGAAGATCTAGCTACTTCCATGAGAAACAAACGGGGAAAGGAAGAGAGCGGTTGTAAGTAATGTACCATCAAATTAGGACTATGCGCCTGTCCGTGCATCAAAATCTGACCCCACAGCATCCACCACGTACAACACCTGCTGGGGCCGCACGAACAATCCCCGCGACTCAGCGGCCATAGTGTCAGAGCCGGCAGGCGAGACGCTGCGGAGCCGCTTCTCCCTGCCGACCGTATCGAGCTGTCCACCCTCGCGCTTGAGGTTGCGACTGCCACCCTTACCAATCGTACTGAGCCCCTGCCCATGCCCGTATCCGTCAACCCGCTTGCGACGCATGGTGCTCCGCACGTCATCTCCAAAGTCCCACTCCGCCGAGCCACTAGAGCCACCTCCGATCTCAAAGTAGCGCACGCCGCCCCACGTGCCGTCATGCCACGCGCGCGCGTCGAGCTTGTCGCCTGGCCAGGTATCTCCCATCGGCACTTCGACACCGACCCAGGGTCCCAGTTCACCTTCAACTTCGCCGATGTACCGTGCGAGGGCGCGGAAGCGCGCACGCTTGGACGTGATGATGCACGGAATCCCTACTTGGAGCGTCGCGCCGCGCGGGGCACCGTCGGGAGGTGTTGACGGTTCGCAGGTTCGGCCGTGTCTGAAGATGACGTCGTCCGCGAAACAGTTTCACTAGATCCCTTGTGCGTGCCACGAGGATGCTTGCAGAAGAAGCGGAGGCTTCGCTCACTGCGGTCACTCGTTTCGAGTTCGGGGAGGGCTCTGATTCAGTTGCAGTCGGTTCCTTTCCCTTCCCCTTATGGGCGCCTACTGTGCTTGCGGGTGTGTCTCGTGAAACCGATATCGTCTTTGCCTTGGGTGACTCCCGGGCTTTCCGGCAGTGGATTTTCTGGGAACGATCTTTTTCAGAGTCGAAGGTGACGCAGCAGAGGCAGTTGACCGAAGAGATGCATTCGAGGGCGATTTTTGCGCTGGTCTAGCGTTGAGCCTCGTTGGGTCTGGAAGTGGGGGCGCTGCCTTTTTCGGCTTTGTCGTGGTGTTTGCACTCATTACCGAGGTCGCTGACGTACGCCTTGGCCTGCTAGCAGCAGTGGGTGTGACAGACCTAGTCGCTGTCGACTTCACGCTCACTGTCGAAACGGTCGATGAAACAGAGCTGCGCCTGGGACGTGGTGAAAGCTCGGCAGGAAAGTCAGATTTGGTACTTTTAAACGTTGACGATGCATCGCTTCGCTGAGAAACAGACGAAGTCGGCCGAGGTGTAACGCCGGATACACGTAACGACGGAGTGGGTGTGCTTTGAGTGTGCTTTCTCACTGTGGAGGCGTGTGAGCGGACCGATGCAACCGAGCCTGAAGGAGACTTCGGCCGCGACATCGGGGAACTCTCTGGGGCAGGTCGATGCCGCTTTGCCGCAGGTGCAGGCGACTCCGTAGGCGATTTATCCTCAACTTCCTCTCCGACGGTGGATGTCGAGGATGTGCGGGACAGCGATCGGGGAACAGTGTCGCTTGAGGGGGTGAGTTTGGAGTCAGGTCTGGGTCCTAAGTTTGTTAACGGACGTCGCGGCTGGGTTGCCGACATGTCGCTGATTCTGGGCGTTGTAGAGTGTGTACTACGTGCAGAACGAATTGAGCTACTAGAAGAAATCAGGGGTTCCCTTGGCGATGTTGGTGCGTGATGCTTCGCAAGGTTGCGATTCAGTAGACCCGCCCTCAGCGAATGCTGACTGATCGTATCAGCGTCAGCATCTAGGTGTTTAGTTGAGCGGACACCATTCCGCGCAGGCGAGCCTTTATACGACGATGCATTTGTGGGCGAGACGAGATCATCCGTAGAAAGCTCAAGTTCTAGCAAGCGTCAGCCTGTTGCATTTCTGAACAACAGCATCTTACCATGGCTGATCTCCTTCAAGGCCCATGAATCCAAATTATCAAAACCACCTTCCATTCGAATGGAGACCCAGCGTTTCTTCATCCACCTGAGCAGTTCTATTCGAGTATCTTCGACCCTCTGTCTGATGACAGAGGTCGGCGATAACATTGTGGCATTTGGGTCCGAAGCGTGTGGACGGAGTAAAATCGAGGAGACAAGAACCTGACAAGAAGGAGACCGAATACATGAACAGGACGTGCGGAACGAGGATGGAAGGGCAAACCTGGTACAGTCTTCCCGCACTCTTCTCTGTGAAACCTCGTTGTACAGATTTTATAATCCATTCAAGGTGGTCTCGGTCCTCGAACTTGGCACCGTCTGAATTCATCAATTCGAGCCACTCTGGTCGTGAAAAACACTCGTCCGCTTGCGAGCAAAGGAGGTGATCTATTTGACGACGGGCGTCCAAGATCATGTCGCGAGACGTATCAGCCCAGGGATCGATTATGGACTTGAGTTTTGTTAATGAAAACTCCGCAGCGAACAGTAGCGGAAAGACGTTGAGCGGGGTGGTTCTCTTGGCGACACCTTTGAGAGCGGCATCCCTGATCTTCTTATCCAGTTTAACAAACTCTGCGTTGCACCAACCTTCACCGAACATGCCAACAAGTCCACGACGGGCGCCGCGTTGGAGCAACTCGTTCTTAACGTCATCTAGAAGAGCAAACTCGATGACGCGGGGTATGCGACGAGCACATTGCCTGCATCGACATCCGGAAACACCCCACTTGCCACCAGTGATGCGCTCATATTCGGCAAATTCGACGTAGGCGTGAAAGAGTCCATGCATCATCTCTTGCACGATGCGGGCTTGAATTTCGTCATAGAGGCTGGTGAGGGAAATATACGTGGCTGAGCGCATGATATGGAAAGCCGTGTCGAGGTCATATGTGCGGTTAGAGAAGATGAGTGTGCCGGTGTAAATGAAGCCAAGGACAAAGTGGAGGGAGGGGGGCGTGAAAGGAGGCGAGGGGAGCATAAGAGGTGGTTCTACCGAACGGTCATCATCTTCGTCGTCATCGCGGATTTCAGGCTTTTGAGTCTTCCAGGCAATGAGAGCATTATGAAAGTAGTCAGATCGGGAGACAAGGATAAAGCGATGGGTTGAGAAGACGGCTGCCAAGCCCTCGTGATGGGCAGATGAACTGCCCTCGATCCCTATGCGGACATCCGAATAAAGCCGTGATCTCCACATGAAGACGAGATCTTTGCGAAGCTTGTCAATGCGATTTTCCTCTGCATCACCCTCCTCGCGATAGTGCTCCGAAGAATCATAGAAGAACTCAAATGCAGCACCAAGGCCTTTGCCTGTGTAAAGATATTCGAGTTCTTTTGAGAATAGGTTAGGGTTTATAGAAGTTGTCAGGTGCATCAAACCATCCTGGCTTTGTGAGACGGGTGATGCGGGGCGAAAGGGCGAAGGGGAGCGAGATATGGAGGAGACTTCGGGACCAAGGGTAAGAGAGAAAGCGGACTGGGTAGGAAACCCGGTTGGGGAGTATACATCCAAGGGGCCTGGAGATAATGTGGGGGCAGGGCGAAAGGAGAAATATCGTGCCTGGAAACTTGGTGGAGCGCGGGCGTATACAATAGCTGTGAATTCAAATAAGTCCAAATGCCACGGATGGCTGAGAGAGGTAGGGCAATGCGGATGGGTAAGAGAAGAAGGGGTGAGAGGGAGATGAGAAGTAGACGGAGGCAATACCTTTGTGCCCATAGACCTCTTCACCTGTCGGTTCGGCATCTTCTTCGGTCAAAAGAGCCCAAACGACGTCGGGAAAGCGGTCCTTTGCGCGGTGGAACAGCGCCTCGAGGTCTGCTTGCCAAGCAAGGGTTGATTTGGCAGATGCATCTTGGAGGGCGGTAGGAGCGATTGTAGAAGTGGAAGTTGTTGTTGTGGTCGTCGTCGTCGTCGCCGTCGTTGTAGTTGTCATGAAGAGAGAGAGGGCGGAGCAGGGCACGTGTTCGTGTGACGGCAAACAAGGGCAAAGATCATCGCACGCTCGACTTGACTCAACACCCACCGGCGCCACTCACTCAGCCAGCTCCTCCTTCTCCTCCACCCCGCCCTTCAAAACCATGCCAGCTCCTTTTTCTTCCCATGTTCAACAGCATCCCCTGCCCGCTCTTTATCTATACCCTCTCAACGACTCTTTCATCCCCAAACACATCCACCTTCCCCAAGGTCAACGAATAAAGATCGGTCGTCAAACCAATGCAAAAACGGCACCTGGAGAGCGTAATGGCTTTTTTGACTCAAAGGTCCTTAGTCGACAACACGCTGAGGTGTGGGAGGAATCCGGCAAGGTCCGTCGTTCCTCCATTTTCCCGCCCTACCTTCACTCACATACCCCCGTCAGATCTACATTAAAGACGTCAAGAGTTCGAACGGTACCTTCATCAACGGTGAAAGGCTTAGCCCAGAAGGCGCAGAATCAGAGCCGTTCGAGCTCAAGACCAGTGACATTGTAGTATGTCTCGTCCCTCCCTTTCTGTCACCGGCGCTCTGATATCCATTTCCTCAAACAGGAATTTGGTATTGACATTGTTGGCGAAGACAACAAGACCATAGTTCATCACAAAGTTGCTGCTCGCGTCGTTTGCGTGCTTACCGAACAAGAAGCACAGCTTGCTGCCCGCGTCGAGTCTCACCAAAATCCCCCTTCCCTCTCCACCCTCCCTAGCCAGCCTGGTTCAAGTAACGGTACTACTGCCTTTAATTTTACTGGTACTCAGAATGCCGCCGGCCCAGCTCGCCGCCCCGCCATCCAACAGCAGGCTCTGGGTGGGATGGGAGGCATGGGCGCCAATATGCGCCTACCAGGGAAGAGTGGCATCTCCTTTGACCATATCCTCAGTCGCCTTCAGGGCGAGCTCCAAAAAAGTCGTGAGACCGGGGCTGAGTTACATTCTCTTACTGGTGCGATGAATGAAATACACGAAACCCTTGGAGGTAACCTAGTCAGTACCACCTTTTCACCCCCAGCTCTGCCGACCCTAACTGGACCTGTTCTCAGCCTCAATCACTTCCTCCATATCCGCAATCACTCCCTCCTGTTCTCCCTCCTCAACAAACCCACCCCACAGAATCTGATCCAAACCAAAGGTCGTCCGTAACAAACTCGGCTTTGTCCGAGCTTCAGGCACAATTACAGGAGACACAGGTGTCCCTTGCTTCTCACGTTGACAAAATCCGCTCATTGGATAGTGTGCTTGCTGAGCACGAGGTCATCAAGCGGAAGTATCTTCTCTCCGCGAGTTGTTGGAAGAGGAGAAACGTGAGTTTGAGCAAATCCGCGGAGGTCGGCGCCAGGCGGAACCCCGTCGGCAGCAGCACCGTGAGGACGAGGATGGCGACCTCCCATCCGACGATGACGATGTACACAGCATTGCTACTGTGACAGGTCACGAACTCGAACGTGTTGAAGAGGAGGATGAAGAACAGTTGGCCGTTGAGGAGGAAGAGCGGGGGCACAGGAGGGATGAACTTACCAGACCTCGAACACCAGAGCCCACCGGTTTGGGTATGGATGACGAGGATGACAAGGCCCGCAGTCGATCAAGGTCTCCATCTCCACCCCCTTCTCAGGCTGTTCCTCCTTCATCGGAAGACGTCAACTCGCGCCTTGCTGCCTTGTCCAGCCAGCTCGAGTCTGCGCTCGAGCTGTCCCGCTCATTACAAGCACAACATACGACGGCTCTGAGCACGATCTCATACCTCGAATCGAAGGTCAACGCGCTCGAATCGTTCGTGCACACATCCCAAGCCCAGGCTCATTCACATGTTGCCGAGGCTACGCAAGAGCGCGCATCGCTTACTACCCTCGTCAATGAGTGGAAAAAAGGCGTAGAGGGCCAGTGGGGAGGTGTACAGGAAGAGTGGGCCCAAGAACGTGAGCGCCTTGCTCGAGCGCGCGATGAATGGGAGTCGCGTGTACACGCCGTCGAAAAAGGCCTAGAGGGCACCATCGCAAAGGTCGATGCGGGGTTCACTGCATTAGAACAGCAGCGGCTTCCACTCCAACACAAACCGAACGGTAGCGCCCGCGTAGGACTTGTCACTCCACCTTCTCCACGCAGTTTATCGTCGGATTCCGATTCGGCTGGTAAATCTCGAAGAAAAAAGCGTTCGGCTGCTTCACGCGGCCGATCACACTCGAAGGATGGCTCGACAAGCTCATCAGAGGCCGCCAATGTAGATGGAGATGGCGGGTCGTCCTCCGCTTCCGTGGCTGCCGGCAGCCTGCCTCCAAATCCCAACCCACGCCCGCGTTCCCCCTGGCTACCTGAGGGTGATTCGGATTCGGATTCTCACGTCCCTGGGCGTCTCAAACATCGACGGGCGGAAGGCGGGGAGAAGAAGGCATTGCCTTCAAGTTCTTATCCAATTACCCCCGACGCTTCCGTGCGGAAATTTTCTTCGGGTTCATCGATCGGTCTGGCGAGCGAGGAGGATGCGGAGCATTTGAGCAAAGCGGGCTTGATCGCAAGGCCTTTAGATCCCGTAAGTTATCACTGGACTGCAGCACTTATGTCGTGCTCACACCAGGACGTTTCTGCAAAGGGTCTTTACTATGCCCAATATTCACAAACACAAGTGGTGTCGACAGCTGCGGGCGTGCTCGTGCTCGCCGCCGCAGCTGTCGCAGTTGCGTGGCGAGTGAAGGAGTAGTATATCGTCCTATGCCATGCCCAATCATTTTTTATCTTATTGTTCGAGATTTCTTTCTATTCCTCCTCTTATGCATTGACGTGATCTCTCTTTTTCTTCAGTATTTTATGGCCGTTACCTTTTCCCTCGCATCTCCGCTTCATGCGTCGAGTCGTTTGACGACGGTCACATTTCCATCCTCGCCCTTCTCTTGGTATCCTATTATCGTTTGTCTCGCACCGCCTTGTTTCGATACTTAATCTCATGACCCGTCACGACCATGGTTTTCTTTCTCGCGTCCTTTCCATTCTGCCGCATAAACCGAGATGTGTTCATAGGAAAAAGGAGTAATAAAATCTGTCATTGATCTATTTGTCGTGATATTTTAAGTGGTAACGTCCTTTATTGGTAATATCGTGCAGAACCATTGGGGTGAAAGAGATGAAGAATACAACCTCAAGCCCGTAAGTAGCAATACTGTCAAACCAAAGAACAGGCTACGTAGATTATTAGCAAGCACATCCGACGACACATGCAATTGGAATTTAAAAAAAAAAAAAAAGAGAATCGAATAAATTAAGGGCATACGGAGGTGCACACCACCAGAATGATTTTGTATTTTTTCTTGTCTTGCTTCCATTGCCACATTTCCTTTCAAGAGGGGAATGAGATATCAGGCGACACCGTCCACTCCTTACATGATCACGCATTCCTTCGCCTCGAGTTTCTCACTTTGGAATCCCATCTCCTGGAACGTCGCCGGGCCCTTCGCTGGGGGCGGGCGCACCGGTGGATCAGATAGCACAGGGGGCGATGGCGTGCGTACGCTAGCTTGCTGCTGTTGGGAGGAAGATGCCCCCGGTGGGTACGAGGGATTACCTGACCCACTGCCCCCGCGAACTCCCCGGCGCCCTTGTTGCCCCGATGGACCCGGCCCCCCAGCTGCGGTTGCGACGGCGGCCTTTGAGAGGGAATGCGCGGTGATGGGTACCCACCGGGCCCATAATTATTGCTTCCTTGTGGCTGTGACGTAGTCAAAGACTGCTGACGCTCCCGAGCGTAGTCGGGTTGTATCGGCCCGCGATAACCGCCTCCGCTTGAGCCTGGGCTGCTGCTCAGTGGCACTTGCTGCGGCGCAGGATAGCCCTCCATGGTATTGCCGTCGAACCGCATGGGAGGAGGGACCGGAGAAGACGGATGACTGCGGTTTGGTCCGGGCCCGGGACGGTGAGCGAGCGAGTTCTTGCGAATATTCGCAACAACCTGCTGGCCATTCGATCGACCTTGACGCGGCCCTGCTGTGGCCCACGAGCATCGGAACGCTGTTTGGCTTGCGTGCGCTTACGCACAAGCGTAGTTTCTGTTAGGTTGTCGTGCTCCTGGCGAGAGAGGGCGGCAGGTGCGGGCTGAGATAGAGCGGCGAGCCGCTCAGTAGCGTCTGCGTTCCCATGTTGGGATGCCTGTATCCAGGGCAAAAAACCATAAGTCAGATAAGAGTAAATGACAAGCATCTTACTTACGCGAGTGTACCACTTGCGTGCAGCTTCAATATCCTTGGGACCGCCTACACCCACTTCGGTGTAGTAACCCATAGCAAACTCTGCGCTAGGAAGACCTTTGCGCGCGGCCTTTTCGGCAAAGGTAAAGCAAGTGATTCGTCCTTGTCGAAAGCGCCCTCCGAGCCACATAGGAACCACTTGCTAAGGGCCATGTCCGCTTCAAACTCCCCTTGTTGGCTTGCCAGTGAATAGTACTGAACGGAGAGGAGGGCATCGAATGGGAATGGTGGCTGTGCAAATTCGTATGAATGTCCAAGCTTGTACTGTGCAGGTGCAAAGTTTAAGTACGCCGCGCGCTCAAGATGGCGCCTGGCCTCATTGTCACGCGTACTTCCAGGAGGTATAAGAGGTGTGAAAAGATGTGGGGGTATCGAAGCTTGAGAGAACTCCCCTAGGAGCAGAAGGCCGAAGACATAGGCTGGCTGGGGAACCTCCACAGTTGCAAGAGTAGCGGCACGTTGGAGGAGGGGGAGGGCAGCCTCTGGAACAGGGGCCAAGCCGAGCTGGCCCATTAAATGAGCCATCCCCAGTCGCTGACAGTTGAGACATGAGACGCGTTGTCTGTCAGAAGGATCTAGCACTCACGTATAGAGAGCTTTCATTATTATTCCGGATACCACGTTCATAACAGTCTTTGGCATGAGGGAAGTCGCCAAAGTTCTCATAATCACGGCCGAGCTTGAACCACGCAGCCGAAAAGCCAGCGCGTGCGGCCCGTTCAAAGTCTCGGAAAGCCATTCTAGGATTCTGGGGTACAAACTGTGGGTAGGCACCAGTTGCCTCAAATGTCGCACGTAGATAGATAGCTTCGGCGATATGAAGAGGAAACGGCTGCGGTATCGGATTGGGATTGGCGAACTGCAGGATCATGGGAATCGCGATCTCAACCAGATTATTGAGCTCCTGGTCAGCAACGTGGATGGGACCCGAAGGGGGGTCTGCAGAGCCGGTTTGATTCGGAGCCACATATAGACGATCGACCAAGCCGATAACATCACGACACCAAGCCACCTTGGAGGTGGGGATAATACCAGGGGTCTGGATAGTGGGCAAAGCCGCGATGAGAGAGGCTATGGTGGGAAGAGGGGCTGTAAGGGAAGGAGGTCCGTTTGAATCAGGTCCTTTTTTCTGAGGATCGTTTGAAAAGGACATTGTAGGAGTATGGGGGTCTGAGGAGGGGGATCCAGGGAAAGGCAGGGGCAGTGATTCCTCGGATTGGTTTAGCGGCTGGGCCGCATATGAATGTGGCGCTGGAGAGAGGCCCGCCTGAATCAGGCGTGGTGAACTGGACTGGGGAACGTTCCACGAAGGCCCTGCTGGGGCAGGCGACGTTGACAAACCGGGGACATAAAACCCCGGTGTGAGAGAGGGAGTTCGGTCGTCGTAGGGAGGACCGCGGGAGAGTTGATTGTCAAGCGTGCGCGCCATCTGGGGAAAGTGTGCGTGTTCTATAAATGACTTGGCTCGTGTGATGACGTCGGACGTACCTCTGCAGGGAGATCAGGCGTCAATTTGTGAGGACGTGGGGCGAGAAGGGGCTCTTCAAGATGAGGTGGTGAGGGATGATATCCTGGATCGTATTGTACTCGTATTTGGGGCTGGAGAGGCGGTGTAGGGACAGGTGGGTTCGACGACATTTTTGACAGGAGACGGTATAAATGACACGCACGTGCATAGGCGAGGCCCGGGCTGAGGGTCTGATTGCCACCCTGCCCCCATCGTTCCTACACAGCTCATCGATTACTACCTGTTGCCATGTACCGTACTACCCGTACACTGTATCGTGAGAGCCGCCATCATTTCGCGCCCTCGGACACCGCCCAGTTGAAACACCTTACCAAGCGAGCACAGCTGTCCCATCTCGTATTACTACTGCGGAGGGTTATGATAACTTCATAGCCTTCCGCTATTTTTACCGCGGCGCGAACCGGAGGGCGCGGCATATTGTAATGTGGTGATCTCGGGAGGCCAGAGATCGGTAGCTCAAGACCTCTGCCCAAGCCTCTGCCCGCCGTCCATGATGGTCCCTGGACATGCCTCCCATGGGCGTCTGCTGACAGAATGGCCTAACGTACCATCTCGCAACTTTGATGGCCTGGACGATCAGGAACAAGTGCTACACCTCGAAGCACCAGTGTTAGGTGATTGGACTGCGCTATGGAAGATGGAAGTGCTATGGACTGCGCAAACTGTACGGCAGTATTTCGGCTACATTCGAGAACCCGTTCGATGGCGTAACAGTCTCTATCGCTCACAATAAACGTGTCAAGTGCTGAGACACCGTCAGTGCCAGTGGTGATGGCCTGGCCGCCTGGTGGATGCTCTGTATCGTACGCCGATGTAGTGAGCTGAGGTAAGGTCGAGGGTGTGAGCAAACCAGTAGGTGGCCAGAATATGAAACTAGCCTGGTGCTTACGCTGTGCTATCTGTTCACTGCTGTACTATAGTGGGTCCAAGGTGTTTTATCGACACGATAGATCCGCGTTATTCTGTGCGTTCACATTCAACATTCCAACGATGTTTGCAAATATCTGGCATCTCAACTGTGAAACTCGAAACTTATGGTGCAGATGTGACGATTTCAACCAGGTGACGTTCTAGGATGCGAACGGAGAAAGAAAGCCGGGTCACACAAGTAGAAGCGGCTCTGTGGGAAACACCTGCGAATACGGACAACTTGCTTTCCATTAACGAGATGATGCTGTGGGCATTATCAATCGGAGTGGGCAGCAATATCGACGTGTCGTCATCATTGTGCAGTAGGCATCGTAAACCTACTAGTATTCATCATACTACTCGGAGAAGTCATACAGTATGTGGCAAATTCTAAAAGGCCGCGTTGGCTTCCCCCATTGACTACAAAACTTCGAATCAACTTCACGCTTGAGGACTTATGGGGTTCCACTTGAAAAATACAAGGTCCGGGTCATACTGCTTCTTGAGTTTTTGAAGTCTGGCATAGTTCTCAGCGAAGAGTGCTGGTGCCTTCGCTGTAGGTCCAGCGGTTGCCGCAGCAGGCGAGGTTATATCGTCACCGCCTGCGAAAAGATATATGAGCATGCGGCTTTCCACACCTCTCTCTTGTTGCTCACTGTAATTCCCATAGCCTATACTGAGTTGTTCCGTGATGACTTTCTCCCCCTGAACGACCATGCTACCCAATTCGTTTGTAGCGCGGCGCAAAACATCGACTTTGTTCGTGTCTTCGTCGTTCCATGCGGCAACCAAGAGAACGTTGAAGAGGGGTACTCTGATGTGTGCAGTGTCATTCCTTGGTACGGATAGTGTCTTCTCTTTCGCCAATAGTTCATATACGACGGTAAAGTTTGCTTTGCATTCTTTTGCGAGCTCAGGGAGACGAGACACCAGATTTTTCACTACATCCACCTGAGGACCACTGGAGAAAACGCCATTCAAATAGTAATTGTTTCCATGTGGAACGTTGAAGTTCTGGCGAGATGGTTATTACGACAGTATAGGAATGAACAAAAGAAGACGCTTACTTGGATAGTATTAAGTTCTTCGTAGGGGATTTCCTTACAAGTGTCCATGACGGGCCCTGTCGCGGCATCTCATTCATTCCCATGACAATAAAATCCAGCGAATGCTTACCTATGTCGAAAAATCGCTTGAAATGATTGCGACCGTCGTCCCCAGAACCATTCCAGAATAGAACGAATAGAGCGAGAGGCTATCACGTGTTCCGTTCTAATGAGATCAGTCGACCAAAGAGACCGATCAAAGGCACGCACGTTGCCCCCAGGATCGGTGGTCTGGGCAAAGAAGATAGTTTCCTTTACAGATAAACCTTCGCCCACAAACTCCGCCGCTGTAGATACAGCTTTATCGATCAAGGGCGCGGGGTACGCAAGGATTCCTGCGAAAACGGTGCGCCTTTGCGGGTGAAGTCGGAGGACAAACTCGGTTACGACGCCAAAGTTGCATCCTGCGCCGCGAATTCCCCAGAATAAGTCAGCATTTTCCGTGGCGCTAGCAGTCAGGATCTCCCCGCTTGCTGTGACCACAGTAGCCTACGAGCTGGTGAGACACAAAAAACTTGGGTGGTGTGTGATGGGCGTACTTGAACGAGGTTGTCTAACGCAAGCCCATGCTCGCCAGTTAGAAACCGTATCCCCCACCAAGGAGGAGGCTAACATAGATGGGTGTAAATAACGTCAGGTCAGGTGTAGCGTCAGGTGCATACCCTCCGACGCCCGTCTTTAAACAGGTAAGCTAATCGGAACTGGATCATTGAAAGGAGCCTCACATGATTCACAGTACCCGCGACTGTAGCCAGCCCGTGTTCGATCGCCGTCTTATCGACTGTTTCCCAAATCGCCCCGCCGCCGACATAGGCTAACTTTTCACCGGATCTACTCTCACATTCGATAGATAGCGGGAGAGATCGACCACTATACCGCCCTCAATCGAGGAGCACCGGATGGGCTGTGTCCACCGCCACGGACGGCGATTAGAGACTTGTGCTGCTTTGCATGGTTCAAGACGATCACGACATCTTGGGCGCTCTTGACGAATGCAACGGCTGTAGCACGGCGCTGTGCATTGGCGGCCCAACGGGCTATGGCCTCGGAGTAACGAGGATGACTGGCAGTGATCCATCCCCACTGAAGGACTCGGGTTGACTGGACATGTTCGCAAGGGCTGGTGGTTAGAGAAGAGCAGAAGGCGACCAACAAGCGCAGCAAGATTTTATTGTTTTCTGGGTGAGACTCCGGCGGTTAGACCGGTTAGGGCCAAATAGGGAAAATTTGCTGGAACTCCTGTCACGTGAATTCACGTTAGGTAATCTGCGGCCGTGTCCACCCGCCCGGACCTTTCCGAACTAACTGATTACCTCACATAGGCATATGAATTTCGGAAGGCGTCGATGCATGAAATCTTCCAAGCGACACATCAACGCCTCTCCGAACATGATAAATGTGTGTCGCAGGTGTCGTAGTTCTTTGCCTCTTCCCATTTCTGCCGAAACGTTTATTCGGGACAGACCCATATTATGAAAGCAACAACGTTTACTAGCTCCCTCCATTTTGAAACATGCTTCCATGTTAAAGCGCGCTGCGGCATGTTTATAAACCTGAACTCTGCGAGAACAATAACAGTGTCCATGTCCATGCCTGCCAACCTTGCTGTCCTGTCTCCTTCGGAGATCATCGTGTTTGCACAACAGCACTCAATCTTGGTGTCCGGGATCTTGACTGGCTGTGCTATCTATTTCACGGCACGCTATCTCCAGAGCCCATGGCGGAAGCTGCCTCCGGGACCAAAAGGTCTCCCTCTTGTGGGAAACGTCCTCGAGATGCGTAGCAAACAATGGCTCAACTTTATGAACTGGAAGCAAGAGTTTGGTCGGAAATATTTCCAATTCTCGTAATTATCCCCTCATGATCCTCCTCTTCAGGCGACATTTTCTACCTAAGTGCAGCAGGACAGCCTATCATTGTCCTCAATTCCCAGAAGGTGGCAGCAGATCTGCTCGACCGCCGCGCCGGATCTACTCTGACCGTCCGCGCAACATTGTCGCTGCTCAAATCCTCTGTGGTGGCTTAGCCATGGTATTCCAGAACTACGGGACTCTGTGCGTAACTGTTTCGGCTATCATCGGTTCCCACCCTTACGGCGGCACAGATGGCGTAAGATGCGTAAGGCGGCCCATGAAGGCCTCAGCAAGTCCGTCGTCGAGTCTTTCAAGACCCCACAGCTCACCGAAGCGATTCTGCTCTCTTCCGGTCTCCTTGCCCAACCTTCGACGTGGGATAATCATTTTCGCCGAACCGCTGCATCCATGATCATGTCCGTCACATATGACACCCCCCCAATTGACTCCGAGTTGAGCTCGAGCGTCAAGGCCGTCAACGATTTTGTTGCACGCCTGACCCGAGCAGCTCTTCCCGGGGCCCACTTTGTGGAGTTCTTGCCATGGATGATGTACATTCCAAGCAGGTGTGGCGTTTTTTTGATGCAGCAATTGACCAACCGTGAAGCTGTTGTCGACGACTAGATTGCCAAATGGAAGCGCGATGCCGAGTATTGGTACGAGAGAGATTCGGTTATGTTCGAGAACCTATTCAACAGCGTGAACGAGAAACTGGTCTGTCTTCTCAGTCAGCCCGACGAAGCCTTGCTTACGTTAGTTCAGTCAAAAGGCATAGATCGCCCTAGCCTTGTTGGGTCTTTGATCAAGGACGCGGACAGGTATGGGCTGTCTTCGCGCGAGAACTCTTGGCTTGCGGCAACCATGTAGTAAGTGCTACTAAGTGCATGTACTGGTCCCAATCCCGTCCCGTGTGCTTACATCAAGTAGCGCGGCAGGGGCTGAGACAACATCAGCTGTGATGGCATGGTGGATGCTTGCCATGGTCACCTATCCAGATGTCCAAAAACGCGCACAGAGGAACTCGACTCAGTCATTGGGCGAACACGTATTCCAACATTTTCAGACCTTCCCCATCTACCCTATATTCGCGCGATGGTCAAAGAGGCGCTGCGGTGGCGGCCTGTTGACCCCTTGGTCTCCCTCATCTCTCAGCCGCAGACGACTGGTACAACGGCATGTTCATCCCTAAGGGCGCCATGATGATTGCCAACGTCTGGCACCTCAACCGTGACCCCGAAGTCTATGGCGCAGACGCGGCGCATTTCAACCCAGCGAGGTTCTTGGATGCGAGCGGAGGGGTGACGTCATGCGCACCGGAAACGAAGGAGGAAGGTCACGTCACATATGGTTTCGGGAGGCGCGTCTGTGTGGGGAAACACGTCGCAAATAACTCGCTTTTCATCGACTTTGCGATGATGCTATGGGCGTGCACGATTGAGCCTGGCAAGGACGAGAACGGAAAGGTTATCCCGATTGACGTGGATGGATGTGTAGAGGATGGCCTTGTTGTGTGAGTATTTTTGCGACTCCTCAGTTGTTGGACCTTCTAGATTGATTGCGTCGTTGGTTGCCAGACGTCCCATCCCATTCAAGGTCGATATCTCCCCGCGCTTCCCGGAAGCGGTTGCGTTGCTTGCATCCGAAAACGAGCATCGGGGCCATTAGTCTGAGCGGGCGATGTGCGAGGACTAGTCTTACGGAAGAGAACAAATGCAGGATGACAATATGCGTCGTAACCTGTTTTCGGGCTGAAATTTTGAGTGTCGTGGCGAATTCTTAGTTGTACAAATCGGACGGGTCCGAAAAAAAAACAGGGATAGAGGGCATCCTCAATGAGGCATTCGTACTACCATTCACCTTTAGTCAAATAGAAAAGGCGTAGATTGATCATTATTTGCGATAATTCTTGGTTTTGCAACTCGTGAAATAAACCCAAATGAATTGAAACCGACACAAGCTAAGGCACTTGCACAATCTTGCAGGTGCAGGGGGGAGGGCATCCCAATCAAAGCGCTTCGGACCCTCCACAACTTGAAACTGATTGTTGAGATCCCGAGGGTTCCGAGCTCACATGTGTGCGAGTCTCATACGTGCCAATAAGGCCCCAAAATCTCTTTATTCGTTACATTGAAATTTATTTCATTTTTGCCTGAGTTCAAATAGCTCAAGATTGCAACTAGGGGACTGAGTGTTTGCAGCCCACGAGGTTCAGGGCCCTCTTTCGCCTTGCGTGAATTCAACATGGGCGAAACGTCACTCTGAATTGCGGTCTTTGTGAGTCACGATCGTGCTCTGTGCTCACAGTGTGTGGCGCGCCGGTGGGAAGGGGAAAGGTCAGCGCGCAGGCAATACTATTGAGAGTTGGCTTAGCCACTCTGAGATTATCATTGTATACCTATGTCTGCACAGCTTACGGGCAGGAGCGCGTAGCGCTTCTGAGGGGTCGTGTCCAGGGGCGAGCTCGCGACGGATGGGTGGGCCCACCTGAAGCGGACTAACTGCAGTCGGACTGTGAGGTTATCATCGAAGTTTCATGGAACTTGAACTGGGAGTGGCGGGTGGGTGAAAATGAAGCGGCACGGAGGTTCTTTGGACCATCCAAAGACGAACGAAAACGAACGTGTCACGTGCCGCCCTCTCCACACACAAAGACCTTGGACCAAAGACCGCATTCTGGGCCTACGCCCGTGCCAAAAACCCCAAATCGGCCAGGATTGAAGCCTCCTCTGACAAGATATACATCCATTCTGAGGTACTCGTGCGGCGATACCCTTAGGTATGGAGACCAAATACTGATCCCTAGTTACTGCTAGCGGTAAGAGCTGTATAACGGATGGATCCGAGACCCGGATCAGGGATACTGTACCAGTTGTACAGTAAGCACAATCGACGGATTGTCCTTCGGGTGCGGCCCGATTAGCAAGTTCAGATCCAAGCTTAGCGGCTCCGCATGCATCCCGTCCGAGCATGAACATTCGAGGCCAAAATGGATTGTGTGCATCATTATTGGGACCGGAATATAACCCGTCAGTTTGCGGGTCTCAAAAAAGCGGGAGCCTAAACGAGATAGTAGCGAGGCCGGTTTCGAGCGCTGTTTACTATACTGTGGACTGACTTGGCGGTTGGGGCAACAGGCTGTTCGGAGGCGAATAGTCAACGTTGAGCGCTGAACTCTTTCCGAGTCGGATCCGCTCTTCAGCCGCTTCGGCTACTTCTGGTCTGACTGGCCATCTCTTCGTCTCCCAAATAGTTTGCATTCTCCCAAATAGCTTGCATGTGAGTCGGCCCTATCACTATCTCCCAGCATCATGGATTTTATCCTGGCTATTGCTGGTCTGGCGTTCCTTGCCCTCGCCGTCGTCTGGATCAAGCAGCTTTTAGGTGTTCGGTCTTCTTTGCCTCTTCCACCACAACCAAAGGGCATCCCGGTCATTGGAAACTTACTTGACCTTGCGGGCGGTGAGGTGGCTGTGAAGTGTCGGGATTGGTCTCGCCAGTTTGGTATGCTCCTTTCCTTGGAAGCTGCATTCCGCGCTCACCTGTGTATCTTCCTCAACTGCAGGGGATGACACCATCTCTCTTGATGTTATGGGCAGCACCATGGTCATTCTCAATTCAGCCAAAGCCGTATCGGAGATTTTTGACAAGAGAGGCTCCAACTATTCTGACCGTCCTGACATGCCCATGATCGTCGATTTGTACGCCATCGCTTATGCCTTCATCCCTGCCTGCCTTTCATACTTGTGTAGAATGGGTTGGGACTGGACGTTCGCACTCATGCGCTACGGTCCCCGTTGGAAGGAGCACCGCCGCGTGTTTCACAGTCACTTCAATCATGGCGTGATTGAACATCAAGAGATACAACTCGATATATCCAAACAGCTTCTTACTTTGTTGTTGACGTCACCGAAGAATTATGTCGAGCATATGAGACAGTAGGCCTGGATTTGTCTTAGCCCACGTTTTCGCGTCTCACCCTTTCCCAGCTACACTGCGCACGTTATCATGAAGAGAGTGTAAGACCTCATGACTACCAATCCGGTTTTTTTTTAATTCAAAGCAATTCATCAGATATGGCCATACAGTTGTCGATAATGATGACCCATATGTACGTCTTGTAGAAGAGGCATCAAAAAGCACTTCGGAAGCTGCCGTGCCCGGAGCTTTCTTGGTCGATCTTTTCCCTAGCCGTACGCTCCCTTATTATCGATGTTTGAAATTACCCAAATTTCCCCCAGTTAAATACGTCCCTGAGTGGATGCCTGGTGCTGGGTTTAAGACGAAAGCGAAGGAGTGGCGGAAGCTGTCTCAAGCAATGATCAATGTCCCGTATGATATGGTCAAGGGGAAATTTGTAAGTGGGCTCTCGTTCCCTGCATATTATTCAGCGACATAGCTCAACTTACCACCAGGAAAATGGCACTGCGGTACCTTGCTTCGTCTCCACCTGCTTGGAGAAAAATGCCGCGAGTGCTGCCGCTGGGAAGGGGGAAATCCTTACGGAAGAATTGATCAAGGATTCTGCCGCCGTCGCATATGCCGCAGGCGCAGACACTAGCGTGTCCACCCTGACAACCTTTATTTTAGCAATGACTTTACACCCAGAGGCCCAAAAGCGCGCACAAGCGGAGCTCGACGCCGTTCTAGGCGAGCGCCTTCCGACGTTTGCTGATAAAGACGATCTTCCTTACGTTACCGCCATAATGAAAGAGGTCTTCCGATGGATTCCAGTCCTACCTTTGCCGTGCCCCATAGAGCAATAAACTCAGACCAATACAAGGGTTATTATATCCCCGCCGGCGCGTCTGTACTTGGTAATACATGGTATGTGATCGATGGATGCTGAAGTAGGTTTTCTCTATCCTCACGCTACTTCCTAGGGCCATACTCCACGACGAGACGGTCTTCGTAGAACCGGAAAAGTTCAAGCCAGAGCGCTTCATTAACAGGAACTTGCCTGACCCTGCAGATAGCGGCGTATTTGGGTTTGGGCGCCGGTACGTTCGACGTTCGACGATCCTTTGAATGTTATGCATGTTGACAGAACTCTGTGGTTGGTTAGTACCTGTGCAGGTAAAATTATGGCCCTGGACACAATTTGGATAGCAATTGCTTCTGTTTTATCGGTGTACAATATTACCAAAGCCATCGATGATAACGGAAATGTGATTACCCCTCAGGTCAAACTCAAACCCGGGACTATTTGGTATGCCGCCACCGTCGCAGAAGATACACCCTAACATTTTGTGTAGCCATCCAGCAACTTTCGAATGTGTTATCGAGCCGAGATCAGCTACTGCTTTGGCGCTTATCCAACATGCTCGTTTGGAGGCCCAGTGATGAAAGAAGGTGTTTTACCGATAACCTCAATGACTCAGAGGATGAGCTTCATTTCCAATAGCTGCATTTAATTTGTGTATATATGGATGAGATATATATGAGCCGTCTACAACTTTGGTTGTCGACCAGCGGCAATTGGGGCATGGCTACTTTCGCACGGCGCCGCAATAAACGTGAACAGCCCATTCTTCTTGGGCTTAGTGGCATGAGGTCTGATTTTGATCCGGACTCAAAGGAGATGTTCTAGCCCTATGGGGTACCGAGTGAGGCGTCCCTCCACAAGAAGTGGCGCAGCTGGCGCTACGGAGACCAAAGCCCGTTTCATGTGACGATCCCTACATAGACGCTTCGGGTGCGCATTCGGATTCGTCGTTCTTCGCGGAGATATGCAAACATAATTATCATATATCACGGCGCAGCGGTTCCTCTGTGTACCTCGACCGAACCGAGCTAGAGAGCCCGGGTATCAGATTTCCGGCTTGGCTATCGGTTCTCCTTGAGGATTCCCTGCTTTCAGGGATATAATGAGACGGTCAGCCATGGACGCCCCATCTAAGGCTTTTTTACCCCACCAAAATACCCCCCATATCTTGCTATCAGAGAGTCGACCATGTCCAACAGATATTACATACCAAATAACTTGGAGAACTGGAAATGGCCCCGTCATCTCAACCCTCACTACCCTGAGGCCAAGGCAGCGTCGGCAGCATGGGCAAGAAGTTTCGGGGCCTTCAGTCCTAAAGCTCAATATGCCTATGATCGTTGCGACTTCAGTACGAGTTACCACGTCCTATACAGCCCAACTCTTTCACTCACCTCTGGATAGACCTCCTTGCGTCTCTTGCGTATCCTTTGCTTAGTAAGGGTACGTACCTGTCGGGACCGACGCAAAGAGCTCTGCTCATTTTCGATTTATAGAACGTGTGCGCACAGGTTGCGACCTCATGAATATGTTCTTCGTCTATGACGAGTATTCAGACGTCGCGCATGAGGATGAGGTCCAGGTCATGGCCAACATCATCATGGACGCCCTGCGCAACCCACATACACCTCGCCCCAAAGGAGAATGGGTTGGCGGCGAAGTTACCAGACAGTAAGGCACACCAGAAGCAGCAGAATATGCGCTGACAAAGGTATCGATCCAGATTTTGGGAGCTTGCAATCAAGACAGCTAGTCCCCAGTCGCAGAAGCGCTTCATCGAGACCTTCGGCACGTACACACAGGCGGTTGTACAGCAGGCAGCAGACCGCACCCATAAGCATGTTCGGAGCATCCAGGAGTACCTGGAAGTGAGAAGGGACACCATTGGCGCCAAGCCATCTTTTGCAATCCTCGAGACGGGTATGAACCTTCCTGATGAGGCGGTTCAACACCCCGTTATCCAGGAGATGTCAATTTTGTCTATTGACATGATCCTTCTTGGCAACGTAAGCGGCCACCCTATTTCCCCCATGATAAAATTAACGACCGTCGCTTAAATAGGATATCGCTTCATACAACCTAGAGCAAGCGCGCGGTGACGACAACCACAATATCATCACCATTGTCATGCACCACAACAAGACCGACATCCAAGGCGCCATGGACTGGGTCTATGATTACCATAAGGAGCTCGAGGCAAAGTTCATGGACCTTTATGAAAACAAAATACCGAAATTCGGCGAGCCGGTAGACACAGAGCTAGCGCAGTACGTGGATGGGCTGGGGAACTGGGTGCGAGCGAGCGATCAGTGGGGCTTCGAAAGCGAGAGATACTTTGGAAAGAAGGCTCCAGAGATCCAGAAAACGCGCTGGGTGACCTTGTTGCCAAAGGAGCGCTCAGATGAACTCGGCCCTCAGTTGGTTGACGGTTCCATGTTGTGAAGGCGAGATCGCCATCCACGGTGTTGTCATATTGTGTAGAAAAATGTCGATCTGGGAATGTCAACAGCAGAACCTTGGATAGAATGTTTTCTATTTTCACCTCTATGTCATGATGTTGTCTACATTCGTTGTGAGCAATGTTGATGTTGGCTTACTAAGCCCAGCTGCAGCCGTCGCGGAGGACGAAAAAGTGCTATCACGTGCAGTTGAGTTCAAAACCGGCATCTTCTTTGTGCACCGACGGGGACGTCCTTTTCGGGTCCGATGAAGTTCCGGCGGCTCACCACAGTCGACACACAGTACAGTACTTCGTCGCGTCTGTTTCGACAGTGTTGTCATTTCTTCCCGCTCTTTATAAGCTTTATATCCAGTCATGTGCGCTGTCACTGCCCCCGTCATAGCTATCGCCGTGCGTGTTTACCTTCTTTAAATTCAGCCATTCCATGAGTATCGAGCCGGACATCTCTTTCCGTCTTCCCTTTGTGCCATTGTTGGCTTCTTCGAATTGGCTTTCGGGCAGCGCATTCGTTCCCATGTCACGAGAACAGACGGGACGTCCCAAAGCATCTGGCCGGTTGTTTGTGAGACGTCCGTGATACGTGGTGAATATTGAATCGCGCCCTTCCCTGCAGAGTTGTGGAAGTGCGGCACCGTGCACAACACCGTGTTACCAGACGATAGTCATGACACGTTTGTCTTCCGAGTCGTGGTGAAGGCGTCCTCTCAGAAGCGTACCGGGGACGGTGCTTCGCACCTCGCCCCCTTCTGGGCGATCCATTGTCCAAACATCACAGCAACGATCTCGTTGTCTTCCTACTACCGTCTTGGACGGCCACAACGGAGGCCCCGGCGGTGTTATCACTTTTCCAATGACAGTAGTCTGAATATTCCGAGGAGGGCGTCAAACAATGTTGCAGCAAGTTTTCCCTTTTTGGTCTTTGAGTACCACAACACCTTATCAGATATGCCAACTGGACAAGACGACAGTGCAATGGAAGAACACCCGATGGGGCTGCACACATCGAAGTTATTGGAACGTAGTACGAGCTAACACCGACCGGCAATATTGTGTTTTGCGCCACTATGCCGAACTCACTAGTACGATGAGGCTACCGTGTAATCGAGCAGTATGGTGTCGTGCATGAGGCTGTACTTTCAGGGAAGGGTGCAGATTCACCGCATCGCGTTTATCTCTTAGACAATCCTTCGTGACATCCTGTTCTTGAGATATATCGAGCGACGGGACTCAATTCTACTACCAAATTTTCTTCCGAGGATTTTGAAGGCAAAGTGGAGCAATTCGTGATTTTCCTGTTTTGAAAGTCCATAGAAACGGGTTATAAGCTTTCAAAGACCTTGCGCGGACACGGTAAGCGACAAATCAGATATCAAGCTATATCAAGATCTGTCCAAAGTGCCAGTGGGACGTTTTGGGTTCAATTCTAGTAAACTGGGCTCCACTCGGCCCCCCGACAAAACTTCACTGAACCAGTTAGAATGCAACACGGGTGTCCTTCCTTGAATCGTAATGGTGTAGACTGACAGAATATGTCGTGGAGTGGTTGATGCGTATATAGGAAGTTTCAAGTTGCTACTCGGCGCCTCGCGTGGAACTGTTTCCTAACGTGGCCCCTGACCGTCCTTCGTCCTTCGAAGCTTCCGAAGCCTTCTCACTCCCTATCCTGTGTACAGTATTGCCGTTCTGCGTCGTCCCTCTCTGGCTAAGCAACCTTGCTGGTACAAATTTCCAACCCAGTCATAAAAGAGTCCGAAACTTAACATCCTGTTCTCATACGGTTGCGCACACCACCTTCCATCGATTCAACCTGAACCGAATTCCTCTCGATGGCCATGAAGTCCTGGATGGCGAGGAGATTGCACCTGAAGGGGTTGGCGTAGGAATGGACGTTTAATCTCAATAGGCGCCGAATGTGTACTTAAACCGCTACCCCCGCGAGATGGTTTCCCAACCATTTCGACGTGGCAATGTCCATCTACATCCCCTGGGTTCTACCAGTGATTGTACACGGCCTTTTCATTTTGTGCTTCTATGGCGTGTGGAAAGCGAAGCGTAAGGGTCCTCTCGATGACTTACCTGGCCCACCTCCCGAGTCTTTCTTGTTGGGTACGTTCCGAACTTCCGGCACTTGCTATGGCTGAGAGACACACCACAGGTAATTTACGTCAATTAATGAGGGAGCAAGTTGGCACCTATGATGTCAAATTGCAAGATATATACGGAATGGTTGCTAGAATCAAAGCACCTTTCAGCGTGCGTCATTTCTTATTGCCGTTGAGCGACGCGACAGCCTTACTTTGAAGCCGAGCAGGATGATAGGTTGTGGGTCTCCGACCCGAAAGCCATTCAATATATTCTGCAAACTTCGCGCTACAATATCGTGAAGTCATACGCTGCACGTTTTGGGCTAAACTCAGCTACTGGTCGGGGCGTTAATGGTGCTGAGGGTAATCAAAACCGATTTTGATCCTTTGACCGGACTTACGAGTAACGCTGGATAGGCCCAGATCATTATCGACAACGGCGAATTATTCTTCCAGCATTCGGCCTCTCCGAAAGTAGAGCACAAATTCCTATTTTCAGGGAGTGTGCCCGCGAGGTAAATCCGCTAGTCTCACCGAATCATGACATCTGCATCTCATCAACTTGAAGCTGGTCCAGGAATTTCAAAACCGCACAGAGTCACTTGGTGACAATGGTGTTCGAGAAGAGAACATCCCCGAATTCTTAAGCCCTGCGGTACTCAACGCACTAGGTCTAGCTGCTTTCAATTATGACTTTCGCGATGACGGGGAAGACCGAGCAGAATTCGCTGCATCATTGCGTGACTTCATGTACTTAAATTTATCCACGTTGTCAGTCAGAAAATGACGTCTCGAGTTTCAGGGCCAAAGGTTTCGGACTCCCCTCGGACTTGAAAGTGTTCTGTCAAGGTGTCATGGTTCACGTCCCCCCATGGCTGTTGGATCCGATGATATACTTTCCGTCTTCCGGCCTCGCATTTTTACGTCACCATGTGCGGCTGTCGAACGGCATTGCAAGAAGATTAATCAAATCAAGATCACCAGAAGACGACGCTAACAAGAAGGATGCACTCAGCCGAATTGGTACCTGTATCTGCGATCGTCTTTGGACACGCATGTTCTGACCCAATTTATTCAGTCATAGCTAATCGCTCTGAGGCGGGACGTTGGCAGCTCACTGACGAGGAGCTCGCTCCTCAGCTTTGGTGAGTACTCACTTTGCAAATCGTCATCACGTGGTCTGACAATTACAAGCACGCTTCTGGGAGCAGGTCTCGAGACTACAGTCACTTCTTTGGGCTGGATACTTTTCGAACTCGCGACCCACCCTGATGAGCAACGCCAACTCCGCGATGAAATATGGGCTGCTGATGATGTTGACGACACTGGGACAATCAACTTTGACAAGCTTCCCTTCCTCAATGCGGTGATTAAGGTGAATCTACCTCACATTCTACTAATGTATGGCCGAAGATGGGATTCCGATTTTTAGGAGACCGTACGTTTCGACGTCGTTGTTCCGCACCTTTTCCGCGAGACGACTCGGGACGAAGTCATACCCTTGTCCAGACAAGTCGTTTGCCGGTCCGGCAATGTCATCAAAGAGCTCTGCATTCCTCAGGGAACCCATATCATCATATCCGACGTTGCATATAACAGGTGATCACATCGTGAAACTTCCATACCCCCGGCGGCCGAGACTTACACTTCCTTTAGGAACAGGGATATCTGGGGTGAGGATGCAGACGTCTGGCGACCAAGCAGATGGCTGGACGGGTCAGTCAAGTCCCCGGGAATCAATGTGGGTGTATGGTCAAATTTGTACGCAGGAGAACAATCTTCTATGCCTGTGGCGGTGTTTGATCTTGTTTCAGAATCTCCTTCGGCGCCGGTCATCGTGCCTGTCTCGGCTGGCAATTCGCGTGAGTCTTCTTTGATTTGTCCCCATTGCACGCACGTGTGACTGTCTTGATAGGATTGCAGAGATGCAATCGTTTGTATTCGAGCTCATCTCAAGGTTGAAATTTGAGGCCATGGGAAAAACAGCACTGATCCGCCGGGAGAACTGTTTAGTTACGCTCCCGATGGTGGGAGGTGAAGAACAGAAGGGTAATCAGCTTCCGCTGAGAATTTCCATTATCAATCATTCGGAGGAGTGAATAGGATGGTGTAGGTAAGAAGTCGGACGCAAGATAGTTGGGAGATTTGATGATTCTGTACGAGTAATGAAACCAACTTGTTTGATGATGAGCCTTGCAGCACTAGCAAAACATGAATGAAAGCCCCTTCGATGGGTGCTCGATAAATTAATTCAAACGCAGTTTATCGGGGGCATTGTGTGACGTCAACGTAGCAGTTGGTCTGGGCCACCTTTTTCGTCGCGCCTGATCCAATCCCAATGCGACGGCCGCTAACATACATGCATTGGGTCGGCGAGATTTTACTGACAGTGTATCAATTGTCCTCAACCTCCTTTCTGTCAGTATCTTGCAAGCAAAGGCGTCATTCAAGACAACCAGTTCAAGACACTGACAAAACAGCTGTTGAACGAAAATCCGCGGCTTCGTCCACTGTAAGGTCTGCCAAGCACAATGGCACATCCTTTGAGCGATCGGAACGGCAATACGGTTTTCGTTTCTCGATTGGAACGAAAACCGGATGCTCTTCCTCATGATGCAAAGCGACTGGCCCATTTTCAGTCTTGCGAAGGTTGGGCCTTCGCAGGACTGTAAATTGGCCACAAGGGGATAAATGGGAAGCTTTTTTTATACTTCTTTTCATCGCCTCCGATGCGGCGTTCAGGACAGATGAAAGTTGGAGGATGAAACGTTGGGATCAGTCTGTTAAAATCTGTACTGATCCTCAGACAGTAGGAATGCGCAGACAGATAAGAGATTGGATGGACCAACTGTCCGGTATATTTCGGAGTTAATGTCGGAGATCGAAAGTTCAGCTTGTACAGCAGGTCACGTGCCATAATACGCGACGAAGATTACTCGAAGATTGCGCTGCTAAATATCGATTCGTACGCGTCGATACTGTCTTCCATAGCCACTCAATGTATCTCCTTTTCATGCTGTGCGCCTCAAGATTGCACCGCAGCCTCATCCTTTGTCACAGTCTCTCCAGGCGCTGCGGTCTTCCCACGCGTTGGAAAGCTCATTGGTTAGGCGTTCAATCTCAGCGTCCTTATCAGCCGCTTTAACGCTTACAGCAACTAGAGCGGCTTGTTGAGCATCATCCAGTTGTGCTTTCAAGTTCCCATTGTTGTCGAAGGGACGTGTTGAGCATTGCCTTCGCCTTTGCGAGATCCTCAGCATCGAGTCAGCAGTAGCCTTCGAGTGCTGCATCTGTGAGGTCTGCGCCTGAGAGGCGAATGCAGCTTTATAATCGGTCTTGCATAAACCACTGATGGCGTTTTTCATGTTTCCGTTGATGGGTTGATGCATCTTATCAGATTATTATGGTTGAACTTCAGTCAGATAAAAATCAAAGCGACCGATATCGGATGCTTCCTCAGAGTGCATGTTCGGCCCGACTTGAACGCAATATTTGTGATTGCACGTTCATTCAACTCAGTACATTGCCGCAGTCTGCTAGAGTTCTCGATGTACAATTTGTACATCGAGAACTCTGGAAGGGTGACACGATATTTCTTTTTCAGCGTGATGATGATAGTGAGGTCAAGAGTGAGGTATGCATATTTCAATCCAAACAATCCGAGTCCTGCGTTTTCTCAGTGGTTCTTGTAGGTTTCCTATTCTCGGACGTCCAACACCGGACTCAAGGGTCCTCTCGATGACTTACCTGGCCCACTTCCCGAGTCTTTCTTACTGGGTACGTCCCGAACTTCCGACACTTGCTATGGCTGAGAAGCACACCACAGGTAATTTACGTCAATTGATGAGGGAGCAAGTTGGCACCTATGATGTCAAATTAGAAGATATATACGGAATGGTTGCTAGAACGAACCAATGCACCTTCCGACATACGTCATTTCTCATTGCCGTTGAGCGACGCGACAGCCTTACTTCGAAACCGAGCAGGATGACAGGTTGTGGGTCTCTGATCAAAAGCCATTCAATATATTTTGCAAACTTCACGCTACAATATCGTGAAGTCATACGCTGCACGGTTCGGGCTTAACTCGGCCACTGGTCAGGGCGTTATTTAATGGTGCTGAGGTTAATCAAAATCGATGTTTATCCTTTGCCGGACGTACGATTCTTCCAGCATTCTGCCGCTCCAAAAGTAGGGCTCAAGTTGCTATTTTCTGTCCGCGAGGTGAATCCGCTATTCTCACTGAACCGTGACGTCTGCATCTCATCCACTTGAAGCTGGTCCAGGAATTTCGAACACGCACAGAGTCACTCGGTGACGGTGTTCGAGAAGGAAACATCCCCGAATTTTAGGCCCTCCGGTACTCAACGCACTGGGTCTAGCCGCTTCAATTATGACTTTCGCGATGAGGGAAATGCTGCGCAATGCTGCATCATTGCTGACTTCATGTGCTCAATTTCTCCACGTTGTCAGTCAGAAAATGACGTCTTGAATTTCGGACTCCCTTCGGACTTGAAAGCGTTCTGCCAAGGTGTCATGGTGGCTTTTGGATCCGATAATATACTTTCTGTCTTCCGGCCGGCCTCGCATTTTTACGTCGCCACGTTCAGCTGTCAAACGGCATTGCGAGGAGATTGATCAAATCGAGATCACGAGAAGACGATGTTGACAAGAAGGACACACTCAGCCGAATTGGTACCAGTATCTGCGATCATCTTCGGGCACGCACGTTCAGACTTAATTCTCAGTACTCGCCGCAAATCGTCCATCCGTGGGCTGACAATTACAAGCAGAGTCTTTGGGCTAGATACCTTTCGAGCTCGCAACCCACCCTGATGAGCAACGCGCAACGCCATATCGCATGCGGGCCGTTGACGATGTTGACGGGACTGGGACAGTCAACTTTGACAGACTCCCCTTCCTCAATGCGGTGATTAAGGTGAATTACCTCACATTCTACTAATGTATGGATGAAAATGGATTCCAACATTCAGGAGGACGTTTCGACGTCGTTGTTCCGCACCTTTTCCGCGAGACGACTCGGGACGAAGTCATACCCTTGTACGGACAAGTCGTTTGCCGGTCCGGCAATGTCATCAAAGAGCTCTGCATTCCTCAGGAACCCATATCATCATATCGACGTTGCGTATAAGATGACCTCATCATGAAATTGCGTACCCCGAGATGACACTTCCTTTAGGAACAGGGATATCTGGGGTGAGGATGCAGGCGTCTGGCGACCAAGCAGATGGCTAGACGGGTCGTCAAGTCCCCGAGAATCAATGTAGGTGTGTGGTCAAATTTGTACGCAGGAAAACAATCTTCTATGATATGCCTGTGGCGGTGATTCTTGTTTCAGAATCTCCTTTGGCGCCGGACATCGTGCCTGTCTCGGTGGCAATTCGCGTGAGTCTTCTTTGGTTTGCCCCCATTGGACACACATGTGACTGGCTTGACAGGGTCACAGAGACGCAAGCGTTTGTATTCGAGCTCATTTCAGGGTTGAAATTTGAGGCCATGGAGAAAACAGCCCTGATCGCCGGGAGAAACTGTTTGTTACGCCCCGATGGTGGGTGATGAAGAACAGAAGGGTAATCAGCTTCCGCAGAGAATTTCCATTATCAATCATTCGGAGGAGTGAATAGGATAGGATGATGTAGGTCTGAGCAAGATAGTTGGGAGATTTCATGATCCTGTACGAGTAATGAAACCAACTTATTTGATGATGCGTCTTGCGGCGCTGGCAAACATGGTATGGGGCCCCTCGGGGAACCTCTACGATTAGAACAATAGGAATGAGAGAATCTGGTAAAGCGAGAGTTGGTTGAAGCTTCCAGGTTGTCGGAGACGCTTTGTAAACGAGATCCGGTACCGAGCCGAGGCCCGCATGCACGTGAGCATACCTGTGATTTGCTTAACCCCGCAAGCATTTATTGTCACATCTATCTTAAAGCGACCCCGTCAAGGGTCTTGTTGCAACCCTCCCTACCTCCACGTCCCATCAACCGTCAGCCAGCTCCTGACATCCTCGCTCCTAACTTCAACTATGAGGATCTTCGACGTCTACGAACACCCATCATTTGAGGCCGAAAAGGACAAGGCTACGGTGCAAACGACCATTCGTCGATTGGGAGTTGGAGCAACAGTTGGGGCAACGGTGTCTGCCCTTGCGGCGATTAGCTTTTGGGGGTATTACTGGTCGAATTCGAGTCCGCAGTCCGCAGTTTTTGCTAATGCCCACCACAGCATTGCTCATCAAATTCGATAGGCTCTAACAAGTCGGTGCTCTCCAGCACTCGACATTCGGAGCACTTACATTTGGCTTTGCGAAAGGGGGTAGGGAGAGCATTTGAAGGGAAATGATGTTACTCGTTGATGCCACGTTGTGACGAGGAAATGTTTTCTGTGTATTACTAGGGCAAACGCGTCGTGTTGGATATGAAAGTGGATGCGTCTCTTCTTCAAGATACTGATGTACATATTTGTTCTATATTAGTCGAGTAGGGTATTTCCGTGTAATCGTGAATACCGGGAGCAGGGGCACCGAATTGAACGCAGAGTAGTCTCATTTATTTCCGTGCTGAGACCATATCATAACGGGCAGTGTCCGCGAGTCTTGTCAGGGCTGCTATTGTTTCCGAGTTCCGCAGAACAAGTCACGCCGCCGGTGCAGGCCCGGAGAGACGAAGCTCAGTTAGGATACAGGTGGATGCGTGTCGTTTCGCATTCGACCCGGTCGGGACGGGAGTGTGGAAGGGTATGATGGGCATGATAGAACCAGAGTTGCCATTTTAGGGTGAATGGACTGTTCCGAGCAGAGAGGGCTAGAGTGGAGCTGGGCAAGAGTGAGAGCGGGCTGGAGAGATGGCAACGAGGGCCAGGCCCGATCGGTTAAGTAACCCGACGTGGTCTCGGTTTTACGATGCATGCGGAAGTGTCAACAAGCGAGCGGGGTGGCCCATACATAATTCCAATATTGACGCCTTTTCTAAAACATCGGACCATTTCGTCTCTCCCTCTATTTAATAAATGGTCACGAAGCACCACAGTACTCGTTACTTCCCTCTTCCTTCATACAATGGCCATCGAGACTACCGCTCCCACATTCTCCCCTCCCTCTGTCTTTGACACCCAGGCCCAACGTCCTCGCCCACAGGATGTTGGAATCCTCGGCATCGAAATGTACTTCCCTCAAAGGGTACGTTGCTCCCTCTTCTTCCTGACCGCGTTTCTTATCCCTCTCAGTGCATCTCCGAGCAAGAACTCGAGGTTTATGATGGCGTCCCTCCCGGCAAGTACACCATTGGCCTCGGCCAGTCTTTTATGGCGTTCGCGGACGATCGGGAGGACATCAACTCTATGGCACTCACCGGTACGTAGAATCTTTCTCCCCAATACGGGCTTCGACCTGACTCTTTTTTTTACTAGTCGTCTCAAGTTTGATGCGCAAATACAACGTCGATCCCAAATCCATTGGACGCCTCGATGTTGGCACCGAAACAATTATTGACAAGTCCAAGTCTGTCAAGACCGTTCTCATGGACCTTTTTGCCACGTCTGGCAATCATGACATTGAAGGCCTCGATTCCAAAAATGCCTGCTATGGCTCGACTGCTGCTCTCTTCAATGCCGTCAACTGGGTAGAGAGCCGTTCGTGGGACGGTCGGAATGCTATCGTATTTGCCGGCGATATTGCTGTATACGCGGAAGGCGGTGCCCGTCCTGTAGGTGGCGCTGGTGCCTGTGCTATCTTGATCGGTCCCAATGCACCAATTGTCTTTGAACGTATGCAAAACAGTTATCCACGCAAGGTTACCTCCGCTAATTGTTTATTAGCCATCCATGGAACCTACATGGACAATACCTATGACTTTTACAAGCCTAAACTCGACTCAGAATACCCCGAAGTTGATGGCCCTCTTTCCGTGTCTACGTACATTGCCGCTATGGACGGCGCGTACACCGCCTTCCGTGCTAAAGTCGCCTCTGCTACCAAGGCATTGAATGGTCATCTCAATGGAGAGACGCACGGAAAAACCTCGGACCCGAAGGCCATCTTCAATCTTAGGCGAGACGTTGACTATCCTGTCTACCACTCCCCCTACGGGAAGCAGGTCCAGAAAGGCCATGCGCGCTTGGTGAGTACCGGTCAACATGTCCCGTGCCGTTCTCACAACCAAATAGCTCTTCAATGACTATATTTCTTCCCCCAACTCTCCCGAATACGCAAAAGTCCCTGCCGAGTTCCTCGACCTTCCATATAAGGCAACCGTTACTGACAAGGGCATCGAGAAAACGTTCATGGCTTTCGGCAAGGAGGATTATGCCCAGCGCGTAACCCCCTCGATGCGCTGCGCATCTCGTTGCGGTAACATGTATACGGCCTCGCTCTATGGTGGTCTTTCCTCTCTCTTGTCGACCATCGAGCCACAGCAACTCAAGGGCAAGCGCATCTCCATGTTCGCCTTCGGAAGTGGCTGCGCGAGCAGCTTCTTCACCCTCCGCGTCAAGGGTGATACATCCGAGCTCCGTGAAAAGTTGGATCTTCTCAACCGTCTGGCAAGCATGAAGGTTGTGCCGTGCCAAGAATTTGTTGATGCTCTGGCGGTATGTATTTGTCTTTATGGCTGGCATTATCTTGCTGACGGTCATCCCCAAAGCTGCGTGAGGTGAACCACAATGCTGCACCTTACAACCCAACAGGCTCAATCGACAACATTTGGCCTGGAACGTATTACCTTGAAAGCATTGATGAGAAATACCGCCGCAAATATGCAATCGCTTAGGTCTCCTTCCATGCATTATCGTTGAATAGACTGCAGTAGATCTGAATTCGGCTTCGACGCTTACCCTGTATTATTTAACCTACACCGCGAATTATAGACACCATTAAATTTGTCGTAGCCGTACAATGCTTCGACTATTCCAGATAATCCAGACCCATAAATCGGCGAACCACAGATTAAGATAATGGCTTCTTTCTTTTTGTGGGTTGAAGTACATGATATACCTTGCCATTTGTCCCTTGATTTCGGCCACAAACCTGATTACAAAATCGCTTACTAAGCTGTCCGTATCGTCTACAAGATACCTTACAACAATCTGCCAATAATCTGTCAAGCATATTTGTTCAATGTTGTAGGTCTGATTTACTGTTGGACCAAGCGAACGTTGGCGACGCAACCGAAACGGCGACGCAATCTCGGTCCATCTCTTGATTACATGGTTGGCAAGATGGTTGGTGTCCACTAGTATCCCAAGCACTGTCCCGTCCCGAGCTAGTAGTACCTCGTCCGGGAAAGGCCAACTGCGCTCTGTCGAAGGCGCAATCACAATGGTGTACTTCGGTTCCCTTTGCAGCTGTGCCACCTGTGCCACCTCGGTCCCCGACCGAGTCGTTCCAACATGACGTACTATCTCAGGTTCTCAGGCATGTAGCATGTGGACACCAACCTTTCTATCCTCTTCTGGTTCGTGCTCAGGGTTCCCATCCTGACCACCCATTATGGCTCCTCTCGTTCACGTTGCCGTCGCTTCCCTCACACTCGTCCTCGCGAAAACCCTGGTCGAGCTGCTCTCTGAACGGTTCCGGTCTTCTCTTGAAAATCTGCCTGGACCCCCGCCCTTGTCATGGCTAAGAGGTACTTGATCACCATTGCTTATATCGGCACACGCTGTTGAGAGTGCTTTTTTTTTGTTGTGTTGTAGGACATATGGACCAGCTTTTTCACCCTCAGGGGTGGGACTTTCATTTGAAAACTGTTGCTGCCTTTGGAACGGCGGTTCGTCTTCGCGGTTTTTTGGGAGTAAGAATCATTTATCTATGTCTTCACCCGAGGAGTTCGACGGTGCCACTGACAAGGGAATCAGGAAGATGTTTTGTATTTGACTGATCCTGCGGGAATTCGCACCATCTTGACGGGGGAGCACGGCGACATCTATGAAGAACCTCCTATGATTATGATTATCGAGTAAGTAGTAGACGGGTTTTGGCCTGTTCTTGGCGGTTTAATGATCTCAGGAAGAACAAGTTGCTCTGGGGCCCTGGCTTGCTATCCTCCACTGGTAGACAAACCTGCTTTCGCGAAAGACCCGTTTCTGTCAGACTCACGCATCATTCACCAGGCATGGCTCATAAGAAGCAGCGGAGCGTCCTTGATGCGAATGCGGTCTTCTCCGTACAGCGCATGCGCACGGTGATGCCTATCTTCTGGGATGTTACTCGTCGCGTACGTCCAACTCTACGGCACAAAAAGTGAGACTGACTAGGGCAGCTCGAGGATACCTTGGTCAACCTGTTGCAGTGTGGCTCCACCGAGCTCGACATGCTGGTCTGGATGTCACGCGTCTCTCTGGAGCTTATTGGCCAAGCAGGAATCGGCGTCTCTTTTGATACCTTGTCCGAAGCGACGCCGCCTAGTGAGCATGTGCTTGCTGCAATACAGCTTATGTGCCCTTTTGTTTATCCCTTTCGTGGCCAACGCGCTGAATACTAATGTGCGAATCAGACCTCTTTCGTTTCCTCTCCAAGGGTTCATGAGACTCGTACCCTCTATCGTGAAGATTGGACCCCCAGAGTTTTGTGGGCTCCTGAATGAGATTGCTCCACACCCCAACATCCGAAAACTCAGGGGGAATAATGGCGTGTGTGAGGGTACTGGTCGAGACATCATCAGCGTCATGAGTGAGTGAGGCTCATCTTTAGACCGCGGCTGCGGCAGACCCGGTCACCTGGCACAGTTCAGCAGAACAAAGGCGCTGAAGCGATGGACAAATTATCCGACGATGAGCTAATTTCACAGACGGGGTAACTTTGGGTTTAAATACCTGTGTTCGTCCCCATTGACGAAACCTTTGTAGGACGCTCATCTTTGAGGGACACGAAACAACATCAGTTGCTCTTTCCCGCATCCTTCATGTTCTCTCTTTGCATCCAAAAAGTCAGGAGACGCTGCGCCTCGAGTTGATGGAGGCCCGAGTCGAACGACGGGACATATCCTATGATGCCCTGATGGAGCTACCATACCTCAACGCTGTCTGCAAGGAGACGCTGCGTCTGTACGTACATCATCCGCAATTCATGATCCATCCGTCTTATCCGTACTATCGCCCAGGTATGCACCAGTCACTCTGCTGCATCGAGTGTTAGCATCTGCCGCTATTCATATGTCAATGATGCTGACTCCTATCGAGAAGTCCTCGCGAAGATTCCGTCATTCCTTTATCGCGTCCTATGTTGGGAAGAGACGGACAGACGATCGATTATATTCGCGTCCAGGCAGGGACGATGGTGGTTCTCGGCACGGCAGCTGTGAACAGAGACCCTGCTATATGGGGACTAGATGCCGACCAGTGGATTCCTGAGCGTTGGCTTCAGCCTCTTCCGGAAACCGTCGTCGATGCCTATTTACCCGAGGTACATTCCCAGATGTGGGTGTCTTGGGATCTCTCCTGTGGCGGCGGTGCTGATGTTGGCTGAAGGATGACTTTCATGGGCGGTGGGCGTCCCGAGCAAGGTACCGAGTTGTGCATGTGAGTTGATAATTCTCGGCCCATCTCCCCTCCAGCTCATCCCCCTGTCCCAAAAAGTGGGAGTAAGATAGCTGAAGTGGAGATAAGTGAGCATGTGCCCTCTTGAACAGCGCCCTGTAGATATTAACGACCACTGGCGCAATCAGAAGCGGTTCTGTACGTTCTTCTATCCCGCATGAAGTTCGGGCCATCCGGAGCGCCCATCACGTGGAACATGCATAATGTTGCCACCCCCACAATTCAAGGTGGAAATAAGCCAAGTATGCCATTAAAGGTTACACTTCTCGGCGGATGAAGTTTCCTTTAAGAACAGACAAGCTGCGACCTGTGAGTACGTTTCGTTTGGCTAACATTGTCATAATCGAAGAGATATTTCGTACAGTACTTGGTACAGTATGACTACAAAATACATAAATAAACGTGAAAGCAATACCCCCTTTACACCCACCAGTATGTGATAGCTATACAGGATAGCAAAATAAACAATACAAGATAACGGTAAATAGAGACAGTCGAAACACTACTCCCTGTCTCGTCACTTTTATCCTCGAATTTCTTCATCTCATTGTAGATCTTCCGGGACGTGCGTATGGTTTCCAGTAGGCCCTGTGTGTGAGTCGGTTTCCAGCCATCGGGGAGACGCTCTTCAGAGAGCCACACGCGTAGCATATCCACTGGTATGCCCTGCTCGTCGGAGTTCAGCTGGTTGAAGAGACCAAGCGCGATGGCCATTTCACCCCTCGCAATTTCCGCATGTAAGTGATTGAGAACGGGGCATTGTGACTCCCTCCAGACCCGTGCCCTGGCGACGTCCTCGATGGTCATAAAGTGACCGTCCTTGGCTTGCGCGAGGAACTGCTTGACCAACGTCGCATTTGGGACAACCGGCGCATATTCGTCTCGGCCCTGGGTGTCGTCGTGGACGAGAGATGCATCGTGCTCGATGCGATTGTGACGCGCGAGGTCGTTGAGAGCGAAGGACGACCCGGCCTGCCCAAGTAGAGCTATGCCTCCTCTGACCAAGATAAAAGATAGTACGCCAGAAAGGCCATAGCCCTCTTCGAGGGCACGAGTTATAATGGAGGCATTCAGCTGCTTCCCATCACGGGGCCTGTGTAGCGCATATGAATTAGGTCGCTATCGCTGACGATGATTAAAGTGAAGCGCTCTCACAGGTAACCGTGATTGGCTAGGGTGTTCAGCGCAGGACATGGCGACCTGACGTCTCCGGGGTGCTGAGGACGCCACTCGTGCGAGTCTTGTTCAATGACCATGGTACTACTCCGAGTCGCGCCACCATGACTGGGGGATGTAGCGGTGGACATCTTGTCGTGATGCGAGTTGGTAAATAGTGGGGAAACGGCTAAGGGCGAAAAGTGCGGCTCAGTTATATTTCTTGGGACGCATACCATGGCCTTTTTATTCTGGGAGGAGGTGCCAGTGGCGTTCACGTTCACTGAGCGAACAATGATGCCAATGTGTAATTCCATCAGCGCGGGATCAATTGAATCAATCTAGCAGTGCTATTTGGGGCATCTCAATGATATCCACGTGGGCGGGGGCGCGTATTGGGCTTCAATTCCCCTGTGAGGAAATCTTGGACGCCCAGAGAGAGATGCATGATGGCAACCGGCATCTGCGGGAGGAGGCGGTACGTATCAGAACTGCTCGGTGCGTAGATGTTACCGGAAAGGGTGATGTTACCGGCAAGGGTGGGCCGAGTGGTCGTACCCCGTACGCCGTCCGTGGGTACGAGACCAACCTAAATCCATTTTCTACGTACCATTGGAGCATCCTAACAGACCTAGTCTCGATCGTCGCTGAGATCGGTTGCTGTGCAACAATAACACCTATTGTCATCTCCCCCTATACTGTACTACTGTACTGATAGAACTGTGTGGCATAATTGTTTGTCGTCGCCAGCGCCAGCGATCGGTGGGCGCGTCCCTCTGCGAACTCCGGTTTGCGTAATGAGTGATACGCAACAAAATTCTAACCTGCAGCGAATGCAGTGAGAGAGCGGGTGCTCGCTGGCGCCGACCACGTAACTGTAGAGCCCCGTCTGGGCGATGCCGCACAATTTGTGTTTACAGTAAACATGCTTCATTCGAAACGATCAACTACTGTAAGCCATTGCACAGGCTGCCTGTGTACCATCACGGCGACCTCGCACACCTTTCTCAGTAGCCGGCCATCGCGTTTCCAACTTGAAAACACAAAACTATGGTGAACCGACCGGTGATCAAAGCACTGCTCATCGATCTCTCGGGTACCATCCACATCGACACTCGACCGGTCCCCATGTCGTCGCAGGCAATAGGGCGCCTCCGAGCAGCCACGTCACTGCCGTTCCGTTTCTGCAGCAACACGAGCAAAGAGTCGACGGCCGCGCTGCGAGACAAACTAGACAAAATGGGGATCGAGACGCATGACAACGAGGTATGGACAAGTATTGGAGCCGTGAACGCCCTGCTCCGCGCAAAAGGGCTCGCGAGGTGCGTTTCCAGTGGCGTATGCAGTCACATGGGGCGGATTTAAGGCGGCGGGACAGGCCATTCATTTTGGCTTCTGAAACTGCCCGGGAGGAGTGCTTGCGCGGTATCCATGATGACCAGGCGCTTCCATATGATTCAGTCGTTGTCGCCTTTGCTCCTGCTCAGCTCAACTATGCGGCTCTCAACACAGCATTCCGTGTGCTCATGGGTGAGCACCACACGGAGCGCGGACAGCCACCACGATCGGACTACCCTCTCATCGCCACACACCGCGCGCGGTACATTGGAGACACTGACGGTGCTTTGTCACTCGGGCCGGGTCCATTCGTGGCAGCGCTGGAGAACGCGACGGGGAAGACGGCAGAATAGTCGGGAAACCCGAACGCAAATTCTTCGAGTTGGTGCTCAATTCCTTAGGGCCCGACGTACAGGATCGGGAAGGCGTGGTCGCGGTTATCGGAGATGACGTTCAAACCGATCTCGGCGATGGTGCAGTTGAATTAGGATTCTGGCGAGTGTTGGGTACGCGCATTTCATCTTTTATTCCTTATTATGACAAGTACCGGGATTAACGGTATGCAGTCAGGTCAGGAAAGTACAGGGACGGAGATGAGTCAAGGCCAGGTATTAGACCGCCTGACGAAGTCTGTGATTCTTTCGCCTCGTTCGTCGAGAGCTTACTGGACAAATAACTCGGGTGGGTTTGTACAAATACTAGACAGGCAGTTGGCGTCAGCTTCGTGAATAAATTGGAGTGGGATAAGTGGGAAACATGCCGATTTATGTCCACGGGTCGAAAACTACCTTCCCATATACGCCCTTTTCGAACGCTTCGTAAGCCCGCACTGCGTCACTCAGGGGGACAATTCTATCGACGACACCACTCTCCCCGATGGCACCCAGCACATCCCTTCTGCGCAGAAGCAGCTCCACGGCAGGAACAAAGAAGGAATGCGCACTGCAACGCCCGAACTCTAGAGACACATTTCGGTCGTATAATTCACGACCTGTGAACGGTATTTGAGGTGCCTGGTGAGCGCCACAGGAAGATAGTACACCGGATGGGGCGAGAAGAGCAAGGGAGAGCGTTAAGGCTGAAGGTTTGCCGACGACCTACAACGATCACGTGAGCACCAACCGAACTGGGCCTGACAGCAATTACGAGTACTTCAAGAACGGTACGACAGCCACCCTGGCCCCAGGCTTGGACGACTTTTGGGGCATCGGAGATATCCGCTACGATGAACACATTCTCTGACTGTCCCCTGGCATGACCGGGAAGCGCATCATAAATTTTCTGCAGTTTAGCGCGACGGGATTCGTTTGGGTCTACGGCAACGATGCGGTGTCGCACGTCGGCTCTGACAAGATAGTCAAGAAGAGCGAGTGTGGCACACTCGAAGACGGTAAACTTCTTTCACTGTTTTGATATGAGGTAATTGTAATGGCTCACAAGGCCAACGGGACCAAGCCCGACAATGCCCACGTCAAGAACTCTATCCGCGGAAGACAGATATGGCAACGTGCTCCCCGATTGAAGAGTACCACAGGTAAGGTGACCCACATTGCGGGGCCATGGGATGCCCGTAAAGATCGGAGCCAGTTTGGGATGGGTGAGAGCTTGGAGAACGACAAAAAGCCCAGTGGGAAGTACGTCTGCAAGGAGAAGAAGGGTGGGGTCTGGCAAGTACGACAACTCTTGCGGGAGGGATAGTGGATCGTCAACCGAAGCTGACGGGGTGGACAGTGAGAACAATGTTCCACCTGCGAGAGGGACCCGGACATATTGAGCCTGAGCGCCTTGCAGGGCAGGGGAGCCGAAAACAAGTGAAGAAACACAGCGAGCACTGAAGCCAAGCTTACAGTACCTGAGGGGACGGGCACGATTGAGTCTTTGTATGCGACGGGGGGTTACGAACTACGCGTACTGGCATTCCCCACAAGAGACGGTGAAAGGGGAGACGACTTTGTCGCCTATCTTGAGGGACGCATAGAGGGCAGGCCGGGATGGCGGAGATCCCGAGTGAAACGAAGAACCGAGAGCAACGACATGACCGATGAATTCATGTCCACAGATGTGACTGATTGAAGGCGAACGAAGACGTAAATGAGCACAATTTGTTAATGGAACAAGAAGGTTTGAGCCTAGACCGACATCTCATTCACGTCTTCGTGGCCGCGATAGACATGGAGATCACTACCGCACAGGCCGGAAAACTGGACAAAGGATGGTGTCATAGAAGGAATGATGAGAGCAAGCCGAGGCAAGACCTTAATTTTGATGATTGCATCGTCCGGATGCTGTATGCTGCCAGGAAGGAATTTAGAAGAAGAGCGGATGAAGACAAGCTCACGTAGGAATGGGGACGGCTTCTAGTCTGATATCGAACGGCTGAGAGGGATGCAAACGAACGGCGAGCTGGTCCATGTGGGATGACCGGGCCGGAGATGCAGTGGAGTGCAAAGGAAGCAGACTTGATTGACACATTTCTCCTTCATTTGGCCTCGCTCTCTCTCTCCCTTCCACTTCCACCCCCCCCCTCCCCCCCGTCTCAGTCCACCATGCCGTTCGAGCGGTATCTCCGCCATCCTCAAGAGCCCACCCCCCCACCTTCCTCCTCCCCTTCGTTAAATGACTATGGATATCTCCAATCTCAATACCCTTCCACTTTGGGTTCCTCCCTTAACCACTTGGCTGTCGCCCCCGCTCTCCATTTCCAGATGCCCCAGTTCATGTTGGATGGCCCTCCAACCCTGGCTCCTGGTGGTGGCGCCGAGGTCCTCCCTGTATTTGTATCTTCCAAGTCTCTTGCCTCGGCATGGATGGCCAACACCGGCTTTGCGCCCAGCGGCTCGGAAGATGTGTACGTATGACTACAATAGCAGTCCTTCTCGCTCTCAACTTCCCTAGCTTCGACCCTCCCGACTCAAAATACTTTCATCCTGTCCAAACTTCCGACGATTACCTTGCAGCGAGCTCTTCTGTGGTCCCCAGTTCCTCCTCCCTCTCTGGTGCTGTTCAGCCACACTTGCCTCATGCCACTGACCTTCCGTCACCCCCCAAGCCCCCTGTTTCGCCGCAAGTCGTGGAAGGTAGCGCCCAGGCTTCTTCATTTTGGACACCCCCTTTCACTTCCCAGTCCCCCATGGGCCTGCCCGTATATTCATCCTCGGGCTTCGACCTCTTATCTATCTTAGGTCGTGTCGCCAATCGACCGAATAAGAGCATCACCCTTGGTCCTGTTGATATGTCCTGTTCCTTTGTCGTCGTGGACGTGCGGCGACACGACAGCCCCATCGTTTATGCCTCCCCCTCCTTTTATCGCTTGACAGGGTACGAAGAGCATGAAGTTATTGGTCGCAACTGTCGTTTCCTCCAAGCACCTGGCGGCCGCGTTGCAAGAGGAGATCAACGTCATCACACGAGCCCAGAAAGAGTTGCCTATATGAAGAAGAGCCTTGCCGCCAATAAAGAGTGTCAAACAAGTCTTCTCAATTTTCGAAAGGACGGCTCTGCTTTCTTCAACCTAGTGACCATCATCCCTGTCGCCGGTGGCGTTGCCAATGGTCCTGAAGAACAAAACGATGTCGTCTTTCACGTCGGTTTCCAGGTTGACCTCACAGAACAACCGAACGCCATTCTACAGAAGCTCAGAGACGGAAACTACATGGCCAACCAAAAGGCCTGCCTTTCACTCCCCAGTGCCCCTGGGCCTTCCCATAGGGATCGCCGGAACAACTATGTCCTGAACGCCGTCTCCGAGGAACTTCGCGGTCTTCTCAATGACCCTTCATTTGTGTCATCGATCTCAGCACCACCATCGAGCGCTGAAGATGTAGAATGCCAAGAAGGAAATCACCCCCTCAGTCTTCTTTTACTAAACGCTATGCCAGACTTCCTTCTTGTTCTCTCCCTCAAAGGCTCATTTTTATACATCGCGCCGTCGATCACCCACATATTGGAATATTCTCCCGAAGAGATGGCTGGCAAATCGATCGGTGATTACTGCCACCCATCGGACATTGTTCCCCTCATGCGTGAACTCAAGGAGTCTTCGAGTTTTCTTGGGCCTCAGGAAGGACAACGCTTCATGTCGAGTATATCCAACATTCCAAAGACGGTCAACCTCCTCTTTAGAGCCAGGACCAAACGGGGTGCATACATCTGGGTCGAGTGCACAGGGCGTCTACACGTTGAGCCAGGCAAAGGGCGAAAAGCGATCATTTTGAGCGCTCGCCCACGCACAATGCCACGCTTCAGCTGGACGGCCATGCCCGATGCGGTATGGCAGGACCGCGTTGGCGGACGAGCGGATGCCGCCCGCGAAGTGTGGGGTATGTTGAGTCTTGGCGGTACCGTGCTCTTCATGAGTGCAAACGTGAAGAATGTGCTCGGTTGGGGTGTTGGTGAGATTATTGGCATGTCTCTCAACGACATCGTTCTAGAGACCTCCAGTGTTAATGCTCTGCGAGCTGCTCTTCATCGCGCTGCTCAAGGCAAACAGGGCCGTACGGAAGTCGTCGAATTTCGGGCCAGACAGAAGAGCGGAGATTATATTCACTTAAACATCATGCTCTATCCGTTGCCCGCTGGTGCAGACTCCCAACCCGAATTCCGACGGCTCCCCATTGTTTGCCAGATCAAACCCATTCCAGCAAAGTCAACTATAGAACGCCAAGTGGTAACCTCTGTATCTAGGGGTAACGTCTTCTCAGAGGTGGAAACCCCTGAAGAGGACGCCTGGCAGTTTCTGCTGCAGCAACTCAAGATAGAGAACCAGAAATTGGCTGCGGAAGTCGAGGTTCTCGAGGGATCCGTCGGGTTACAAAAGCATCAACATCAGGCAACGAGTCCCTCCGTTCCCACTTCCAGCACTCATAGTTCTGGAGAATGGACTTCTCACCACCATTCATTGAAGCGTCGGTGATTTCGTTCGATAAGCTGGCTGTTTCCTCTCGAATTATACATACACGTCGTATTGACCGCGTCATCATCATACGCTTATTGACCAACTGTATTTATTCATCTCTCTAGTCGGTGCATTCTTGTAAGCTTGTCATCTCGCATGTTAGTTGTGTAACGCATTTTTTCTACATACCTCCTTGGCTTTATTGGGCCGAGACGTGATGGTTTTGTGCATGACCTAAACTACCTGTCTGTCAACGAGGACCTCATCCCCCTTTGGCCCGAGCCCGCCCAATTAGCACTTTACGTTAAAGATACAAAACTGGTAGTTTCTGATGCATGCCTGATATAGATTCTGTTTTGAGTCTGACGGAGCTGGGCCGCACTGCCATTTGTGTCTGCGTCGTGGACATTGTGAGCCTAAAAGCAGAATACGTACAAAGCTGCTTCTCACCGCTCACATGGTGACAGTTCCAGAAAGCCTAGAATACTCCCAGCCGCCAATAGTAGCATACAATTACGGTTCACCCATCCCCGATACGCCCTAGTAATGGTATACGTATACGCGTACCCGGCTCATCCCCACATTCTGGCGTTGGGAAAACCCGACGGTTCTATTTGGATGCTCTCTCACACAACCAGACCAGACCCCACAAGCCGAGGGTGAGGCCTGTGAGGGGTTAGATAGTACTCCTCGGCGCCTCCTCCAGACCGCGGCTGGGGGGAGGGGAGGGGGTCTAGGTCCTGGCCCTGGCCCAACGTGGTCGTTCGGTCGGTCGGTCGGTCTGAATCTTTGCCCGCGCGGCAAGCGGCGGTGTCGCGACCCGTGACGTCGCGTGCCTTCTCGAGGGACGACGAGAACGGTTTTGCCGACTCCCTCGTTCTCCGGCAACCGCTTGAGATGATATGATATGGACCGACCAGCTGGCTGGCTGTGCCCGCTGCCGCTGCCGCTGCCCTCGGTGTGTTCGCGAACTTCTCGAGCCCCCCTCCAACCCCGGCACAGGCCACAAGCGGCGATAGGCTGTGGGATGCGCATGTTGAGTATCAATGTACGTGAATGTGCGTGCTTGTGAACATTGAACATTGTCTTGGCTTTCCCAGCGATATCATGGATGCCCCCGCCCCTTTGGATTTTAGGTTTGCGTCAATAAAAATATGGAACCTCTGCTACAGTACTTCCAATGCAGCAGTGTGTAGTATAATGAACCAGCTCAATCCACTGGCGTATGAAACGTTGGGGTCGATCCCACTCACAGTACGTTGCGTCGGGCATGGTGCCCCTCCTCTCCCCTACACACCAAGACCTACGCACGACGTCATGGACGCCGCAGCGATGCAGATACGAGAAGAGGTCGAAGAAAGGCGATCTTGCACGTGGACAGGACACATTATCGATGGCAAAGAGAGAGTGGGTCACATGGGCTTTGCGACTCGGCGCCAGGGACAATCATGGGAAAGGGGGAATGGTCCTGCCAAGAAGCCTAGTCAGGGACAAACCCCTTGTTTTGGCATACGAGATCCCGAACCTGGCAGCTGCTACTCGAAACGCCGTAAAATTTTGTTTCTCTTCTTTGTTCTTTGCTGGCGAATTTTTGTTCTTGCTCTTTTCTCATCGTCCGACATTCGGGGCGGGGAACGTATCTAGACGCACACAATTGACACACCAAGTGTAGATACAGGGGCAAAGACGGACCCGGAGGTGTCAATTGTCAATCTGCAGTACCACTCCGAGCCGTTCCCGTGAGAGTCTGTGTTCTCTGAAAAGGGTTCTCCGTCTCGAATTTGCCGCCCATACAGTATTGCATTTTCGCTCAACGAGCCCACGCGACCACCAAGGTCAAATTACAGAGAAGCAAGGTCGAGGAACCGGGAGGGACGTGCTTCTAGAGCATTTGATTGATGGCAATTGAGAACCGGGAAAACCCAGGTCAAGTTTTTCTGGCGCGAAGGTCATCGAATGGAAAGCGGTTCTGCGTGGCCATCAGGAATGTAGGGAACTTCGATGTCCCCGCATATGGAAGCCAATCAAATTTAAGCCAAGAGGTGCGGGACGCTGGACGTCGTGCCAAACGATGAGAATTGCCCACCAGCGGAGCTTCAGTCATGTCATGAACAGAATAGACAGCAGGAGGGTGTTTCAGTAGCGCATGACAGGGTGTGAAGCTCTGGTCGATGGATACGGCATTCAATCCGTTCATCCTTCGCTCCGAGGTCTTGGCTGCAGTGTTTCTGCTGACCACGTAGTACGTACTACCAGAACTGCCCATTCCTTGTACCACGTCTCCCGATCTCGGGGTAAAGGAGGAACATGACCGGCAGAACTTTATTCAGCATCCAAAGCTGCTGTCTACCGGAGCTGGTTCCTTTCAATGTCAAAATAACAGGCATCTTTAACACCAAGTTTGTTCCTGGTACGTGACCCCGTAGAGAGGATGAATGTACTTGCAATGTTTGCGAGGGGACGATTTCAGTCGGGCAACAGGTCGCAAGTTAATACTGGTTTGGTCGTTCCGTTTCCTTGATGAGGATGGTATCCCTGATGCCCGTGCTCACGTGAATTGTTTTGAATTTGAATTTGTAATGAGTAAGCGGGGGTAACGAACTCTTGCATGTGAAGTCCACGCGACGACGTGTCAACTCAGTCATAAAGAACTCGTGAAATTAAACCACCACAATGAGGGGAGGAATGCGACCGAACCATTTAGGATTGGGATAGTGAGGTCGACCGCCAAAGTGTGATAATTGTTTGAATACATTGCCAAAATTCCCGGACGGTGTCCACATGTATACTGCCTACCCGGCGCACGCGCACGCCATTCCGTTGCTAAGTCCCAATGGCCGTACACGATCAGGTGGCATACGTCTCCGTCCATTCCTTGCTAACCTGCCGCGCGCCAGCCTCATCCTCCTTGTAGTGCTTCGCCACGTCTGCCGCGAGGGGGTCATCGGGATTGGGTGAGCTGAGAAGCGCCTGTATAGAAAGGAGGACTGTGCGAATCTGCAGTGCAGGGGACCATTTGTCTACACATACGATCACCGTGAAAGGGACACTTCCAAGGAAAATACCGAAAGACCCACCTTTTAATATGTCAAGACAGATCCGGCCCAACTTATCTGCAGCGCATGGTTAATGTCGTTTAGGGGAGTTCCGGGAAAGACCGCCCGCACCGATGTTAGGATGGTATATCTTGGTAAGGAAGCGCACTTTGGGCGGTGCCATGGGGTACTCTTCAGGCAGGAACAATTCGAGCTTGAAAACACCATCTATGCACACATCAGAGACAGCAAAATAATGACAAAGATAACAGGCGTACTCTGGAACGGGCTGCCATCCGGGCCTTGGATAGTCACATCGAAGTATCTCAGATTGTCCTCATGTGGAGCAGCAGAGATATTCCGGGTGCAGGGTCTGCCACGAGGCGCTCCGTTTCCTATAGACGTGGGGGAAGGGCGTCTGAGCACGAAGACGGGTGTACTCGGATCACGCACCTTGATTATCCGCTGCGATCGGGGTATTGTTGAGATGGAATGTGCGCAAGTTGGACAAGACGTACCTTTGGAAGAGCCATGGAATGGAAAGTGGAAAGATGATACAAACAAGTTGGCCACACGAGTCGAGCAATCCAAGTCGAGTGAGTGATAGTTCTCGGCCATTTCCGGGGATGCTTTACTGATTTCAATGGCTTACGTCAGACACGCGTCCATCATGTCGTCCGCTCAAAGTCAAGACGATTGGATTCGGGTAACAAGCAGGGACGGCTTTTCTTTCATTGTCAAGCGAAATGTCGTTTTTCGTAGTGGCACTCTCCGAAACATGCTTGATGAACGCCGTACGTCTCTCCCTACTCCACCCCATACCCTTCAACTCATCCTCCGCTCCAGATAGCTTCACAGAGGCTGTACAAAAAGTCTGTCCTGTAGACGAAAGGTACTGTACTTATATTTTATCTCAATGTCTTACTCGTCTTTTATCTCTCACACCACAGAGCTGCCGTAACGGAGAAATTCGTAGAATACCTTGCCTACAAGGCCACTTACGAGAACGTTGCCCCACTGAAGACATCCCCGACTTCATCGAGCGCATCGCCCCAGAAATAGCTCTTGAACTGTGCGTATGATCGTATTGTCCGAGTGGCGCCTGCATTCATGAATCGGTTCCTGTAGCCTGTCTGCCGCTGACTATCTTGAGGGTGCGTTCCTGAAATTGATTTCAAAGATCGTTCGCCCAAACTCCTGTCATTTAGCTTGATCTCGGGCCACATCGTGGAAACCCAATCAATCGCCAGTCTTAGTTTCGATCTCGAGCAAAACGTTGCGAGCGATCTGTAGAAGTCTCGATATCCGTTTCTTTATTTGGGTTCTAGATTCGGCATTCTTCATCGCCCCAGAATTTCACTAGCCTCTTCGAGTCTTGAGCATGCATTATCCCATCGTTACAATACATCCTGTCCATCTCTACAAGGTTCATGCTGATTTGTAGACCGCGAGACACCGTCCTGGGCGAGAGGGTAGTAGGTGTGTAGGGTGTCATTTTTGGCTCTTCGGTTTGACATTGCAGCTTTAAGATTAAATTTCAAGCATATAACCTGGCGCGCGGATCCCGCTACGTTTAGTATTTCAATCGCACGAAATATTATTTGCACGAGGTTAAGTGTAAGTGGGAAAAGCCGCTGCGGATGAAAGAAGTGTATTGTATCAGTTAGGCGTTTCCGTCTCAATCTCGGAAGGGGCTTCATCTCGCTGCTTTACTTTCTTGGCAGGCGTTCCTGGTAATGAGTAATGATCACCAACGTGCCATCACACGCACAGGAGGTTGCCGCTCTAGTCGATTGGAACATGGCAATGATTCGGCTGGCTGGAAAACTTGTGACACTCTGGTGACAATCACAGACACGGCGCAGTTGGACGACGAATGCGTCGTGAAGGCCAAGAGACAATGTGAATAGAACCTGGAGGGAGGAGATGGTAAGCGTTTGGGACTTTGGCAGCTTGGCAGTGCTATCTTGTTATACATCTTCCGTGTTCACAGGATAACATTTATGATCGAGGGTGAATTCAAACGTGCTCTGTGCTCATGTATCTCATGGTGCTGCGATCATTCCTTTATTCGACGTTTGACGGAAATAGGAGTTTTCATGAAAATTACATGCTGCATACCTTGCATGCTGCTGAGGTGAGCGGACCAACGACTCACTGCCCCTCCGAGTGAGAGAACCGTTGGCGGTACCCTTCCCAATAACATCTCAGCACTGCTCGATAGCTTGTGGGCCAGCGGTGGGGGACCTATCAAAGGGCTTAGATAGAAGGAAGCCTACATATCTACATATCAATACGCTATGCGAAGTAACAAAACAACAGCCAGAGCTAGAGCTCGAAATACTCAACGCTCCGCCACGAAATTTCAAGAACCGGATCGATTAGTTGCCCGACGACCGCGCTGTACCTGCTGCACCTGCTGTACCACGCGTTCCGCGTGACGTCCATCCTCGCCACTTTCGCCGACCATACGCCGGCCCGTATCTTCCCTTGGTATAATGGGCCACCCTCCAGGGACGTCTGCACCAGCTCCTGGCGATAACTCATGCGGAACGTCGCCCTCACCCGTCGGAGTAGTATTGCCACTGCCCCATGGACGCCGTCGCATGGACGGGACAGCCACGGAGTGAAAGGACGCAGGAACGTTGAATTCAGGAAATCGCTCATTGTCCATGTCAAACCGCCGTCTGCATTAAATGTTAATTTAACATGGACAACCGAAGAGCAGCTGACACCTACGCGTCGTCGAAGCTATGAATATAGCGCCGAATTTGGTTGCCTTGTACACCCAGTGCATCTGTTCCGTCACGTGGGCCATTGCCGACGCCAGCTACGTTCAACTCCGAGGCATTTTCGGATCCCTCACTGTATGTGTCCCACGTGAGTATGGGCCATCTATGGGGTGTAGTAACGTACCGGAGGTGTTGGAACATGAGTTGCATGCGTCCAACAGCACGAATCTTATTTTTGATTTGCTGGCGTCTCGCGGCGGCGAGAGCAGCACGCGCTTCATCGGTTGTAGCTTCATTGATAATGGCGCGTTCCACTTCTTCGTCCTCTGAAAAGTTATCATCTTCGAGTTCTTCTGGTGAACATACAGAGAGGACTGCGAGTAGCATCTCGATAACTGTTCACAATATGAATAACTCTCCCACATGGTCAGAAGAAAACGTACTTTTCGCTCCAACGAATGGGAGACTCCATGTAAAGGCATCCATGAAATTCGGTAGCCAATATGGATGTTGGCGTGCGTGGTACTGGCGAATCGTGATGCTCTTGTTCGCGTATTTAAGAATGGCACCTCGGTTGCGATATGCATCGAGGTAGTTTGGTGCCGAAAAAACAGTGATTACCGATGGAAATTTTTTCGTAGGCGTCTTACGGAACATGGCATAGCTATTGTGCAATTAGCGCATGAAAGTCAAACCTGGTGATTGTACGTACCCCGCATCCTGAGCCTCGTGTCCGCGGATGACGCCTAGCAGGTCATTTCGCTGCAAAAACTTGATAACCGCCTCGTAGCTATTACATACATTAAGAAAAGTTGATGCAGAAGAAACGACCACCCGTACGTAAAATAAAAAGAGCACCCGCGCGTGGTGTTGTGGCCCCACAACTGACCGCGTGGTATGAGTGATGAATGAGGAGAGGGCTCAGTCTCGTGTCCAAAATTTGGGACCGGATCGGCCCACAGCAAGTCACATAGCAAACCAGATGACGCAGGTTCCACAAACCTATTTATCTAATAACTCGAGTCAGGTCCAATAATACAATATGAGCCGAGTTGAAACAGACTCTTTCAATATCCGATACCACGTTAAGTTCCGGAGAGATACCCCCGTGGACGCAGAAGAATTTGCCATCCAACAACCCTGCAACGGGTAATGCACAGAAGGAGTCTATGCACGCATCATACACCCTCTCGCTGTATTTGTGTAGGCCTGTTTGTATACCTTGAAATGTGATGCTTGAGTGAAAGGAGAAATAACCCACATTCCCGCTTGAACGTGAAATACTCGGTGAGATGTCGACACTCGTGGTTCCCACGAATAAGGAATAGACGGTCAGGAAACCATAACTTGAGAGCATACAGATAAAGGAGGCACTAGCCAAAGCCACGATTAGATACCGGTCTTAGCTGTAAGACTGCACTCACCTCGATTCCAAAAGAACCCCTGTCAACATAGTCCCCAAGAAAAAGGTAGTTTGTCCCCGCCAAATCGCCACCAACTTCAAATATCTTCATGAGATCATACTAGGAAATATGGGTCAAGGTATTGATGCGTATAAGAATAATGCGATAGATGATCTCTTACATATTGTCCATGTATGTCGCCGACAACTATGCAAGAGGTTCAACCCACTGTGGACGAAAAAGGTGTGATGGTAACATACCGGTCACTGGACTCTTCACCTTCAACATGTTCGGCTCTCTCGCTAACATTTCCGTAGCTTGACGGAGGAGCGCCACGGCCTGGGATTCCGTCAACCGACCCTCGCGTAGGAAGAAATCTCGCAAGAATTCAGCATTTGGTTTTTGTTGCCCGTGGTGGTCGATCACCCAAAGTTGCTCATCGGTTGGAGGTGACCTCAGGGGTTGGGGCACCTAAACGTAGAGGACGTCATGGGCTGGGAAGCGGACACAGTGACGCGATGAATGGACGCACAGACTTGACGAGACGTTCGTGGGTATTCTCGGGTACATCAACAGGCTGACTGGTACCCTGTTTGTTTCTTTCCTGGATCTGAGTCATCGCATTGTGGAAGTGGGTGGCACGGTCTACCATGTTTGCAGTAGAGTCTTCTCGCTAAGTAAAATGGTATCAAGATGATAGGAGATGCGTCTAGTACCAGGAACCAAGGACAGCTGGTGTCAGTCTGCGTGATAACATCAAACCAAGATCCTAGAATGGACTGGGCGCACCGCAAGCTGCCAAATCTTAGCTCGTACGATTATGGATACTCTTTGATAGCACAGGACGTCGCTGGAGGGGTGACCGGCACGAATAAGTGAGGTGTGGCTACAGTACCAGGTCGTGCGATAACGCACTGCAATCCTTCCTAGAATGTGACTCAGCCCCCAAGTAGCGACTGCTGTTTCTTCAGTGACGGAAAGCTATCGATGGTGTTGAAAGACTTGAAAGACAAGGCTCGAGCTTTGGTTCAATTCGTTGTGCTGGCAGATGACTCGTGTGGATATAAAGGCCTATAGGCGCGCTGTCAGTTTGAATGGAGGTATAAGGGGTATAGCGCGACCCCTTAGGCGCCTAAGCGATAACCAACCATCGCACATGGCTGGCACGATTTTACCAGGCCGTGAGATTGCAATAGTCTCCGTAGTGTGGTCGACGAACGACGAACGCGGTGCAGGAATAGTACACAGAGTGATGTACTTATCAGTGAGAAAAAGGACCAAAAGTACAGTACACAACTCCAGTAAATATCTCTTGTTCCCACAAAGGCAGCGGCACAAACATTTTTATATTTTTGGCAAAGGGATGCCAGTGTACTCGTCGTATCCTAAGGCAAGATTGAGGTTCTGAACAAGATTAAGCATCGCATCCTTTCATGCCAGCACAGGGGTCATCGCACCTGGAGACACTGTGTTGCAGCACCTTTTAGGAGGTTATCCAAGCCGCCCTAAGATTGGTTTCAAGAACACGTCAATCCAATGTGGCGTGGCACATACCACAGCAACAGCTCGATCACCCTCGCTGTGTACCTGCAAGCCGCCCACAACCCAGCCATGCTGGTCCTGCACGTCCTTGACCTCCACGACATTTTTTTGGAGGCGCACGAGCTTTTCCTCGGCGTACTTATTTTCATAGAGTTCCCTGAGCTCGCGAGCGGAGAGGCGTTCGCTGAGCGGCATGCTTAGCACAGAAATGATACCGCTAAACCATGGCGCCACAGTCGGCACGAATGCGACCTTCATGCCATCCGCTCCGGGTAAGAGGTGTGAGAGGTGCACCCCTGCCTCGCGCTCGTGGATGTGGTCTGTCAGAGCGTATGGCCGGACACCACCGTTTAGGCTCTCGGCGCTAATTTTTGGAACCGTCGTTGGCAGCCCGTCCACATCTTGAGCACCCGCAACAGTCCCTGCTCCGCTGTAGCCTGACATTGCAAACACTGAGGGCCATGCGGGGCGCGCGAGGAAAGGGAGTAGCGGCGCAATTAGCAATTGTGTTGATGTCGCAAAGCAGCCAGGGTTGGCGATGCGTCTCGCGGCCCGTATAGTATCCCGAGAATACAATTCTGGTAGCAAAACAACACAGATGACACTTTGCATTATGTTACGTCGACGAGGAACTCTCACCAGGGAGCCCGTACGTCCATCCCCTCTCAAAGCGATAGTCTGCACCAAGATCGACTACGACACTTCCCTGCCCACTGCTCCCCATGCGGTCCTCCGCGCCACGGTCAATAGCATCTACAAAAGGCTTCGTGGCACCATTGGGTAACGCAAGGACCCATGCATCGACTTCTCCATTTTTCTCCATCCGCTGCACGTCTTCTACGGAAAGGTTGGAATACGCGACCCGCGATTTCGTGTATCCTTCTAGCGGGTAGCCAGCAAGCTGGCGAGACGAGACATGCGTAAGGTTCAGAAATGGATGTCCAGAGAGGAGGGCTGTCAACGCTTGTCCCGTGTATCCCCGTGCTCCAATTAGAGCAAGTCGCTTATGCTCTTCAGAGGCGACTGGGTGCGCAGCTGTGGCGTAGCCCCGTGTGAACGCTGGCATACGACGTGCCAGTGTCGAAAATGGTCGGGTACCATCTAGAGGGGCGGAGGGGCGAAGGGGAGACGCAGATGGACCAACTGGAAGGTATGAACGGTCAATGCGACCATTCGCTTCAAATCCCTTGACAATCCGTTCAACTTCGCTGACGTTTTGAATGCCGTACCAGAATAAGGTCCGTCCAGAGCGAGTGAAGCTGCCGTCCGCGCGCTCAAAGTGCCACGCACGGTTCTCGTCGTCCGCATGCGCGGTCCAGAAGAGACGGCGGTGATCCCTACGCACAGCATTGAAGACGTTATCGACAACATTGTTGAGAACACCGTTGCGTGAGGCAAGCAGTTTTGACATAACAGGGATTTCATCGTCCGGGTGTGATACAATGGCAACAACATCCAAGGGTTCATCGCCATATAGGGTGTAAGGCGTTTTCTCGAGATTATTGAGCACTTCCGTAACGCTCTGGTGCTCCGCGAGAACGTCGGGATCACGATCACGAATAACTTGCCGGAGGCGATCCGCACCTAACGAATCAATGGAATCGTGCCTGAACAACTTGTACCCACGACGGATGAGAGTGCCCGCTCCGCTGTCAGTAAAAAGTTCTTTCTGCAAAGAGTCTGGAGAGATGATGGCAACAGACGAGGTCCGAGGGAGGTGGTCCAGTAGTTCCTTGATCTCCCTGAGCTTTAACTTTGTTCCATACTTGACCCAGGGTTGCTTCATGAGATCGTTGTATTCCTGTTAAAGTTCACAACCGTGCAAATAAATATCCCAAGAGTGCGCCTTACTTCGTCAAGATTGATAATGTCCAGCTTTTCACCGGTGATACCATGATAGAGCCCGCCCTTTTCATTCAGAAAGACGATCTTGAGGGGCTCGAGCTCCTTAGCCAGCTCACCGGCCGCGATGTCGGCATTGACATTGAGTATTTGCCCATCAGTGCTCTCCGCCAGACTGGTGAGAATAGGCAATGCGCCGGCACGGATGGATGCCTCGATAGAACGTTTGTCAATGCGCGTAATTTTGCCGACGAGACCATACTTCTCTCGGTCGAGGTAGTCTGCGGTGAAGACACCAGAAGTGATGGGTCGGGCCCTCGTGCCGAGCTTCTCCAATGCGGAAACGATTTTCAAGTTCTCATCCAAAATACACGGCGAGCAATTTGTAAGGTTTTTGCATCTTTGTAAGGATTGAGTGAAGAAAATGAACAATGGCGAAAAATGCGCACCGGTTACGCGAATACCATCAATGTACTCTGGAATGACTCCGCCGCGTTCAATGATGTCGTTGAGTTGGGGCCCTCCTCCATGAAGGATGACAGGGTAGAGGCCGACGCGAAAGAGGAAACTGAGGCTAAGAGCGAGTTCATCAAGCTGCTCGAGGACAGCACCGCCGACTTTTACGACAGCGAACTTGGCAGGTTGGGAAGGGTTTGAGGATGAGGAAAATATTCGGAGGTAGCGTTCGACCTCGCGCTTTGTTCCGATAGAGTACAAGAGACGGGTGATTGTTTCCTGAAAAACGTCAAGGGAAGAAAAGAAGGGAAGATGATTGACAAACTCTATCTGTCTGGTGGCCTGAGTGGATGGGACGGATAAGAATATTATTAAGGGGACGGCGAGAGGCGAGGAGGAGGGCGCGACGGAGGAGCATTGTTGAGTGGAAGCAAGTGCCGTGAGGCCGGGGAAAGGCGAGAGCAAGGAAGCGAGGGCACCTCTTCGTCCCGTTGTCCTCTACGACCATCATGTCCTCCTCAGACCCCCCTCAGCTCCGTCTCTCCCTCCCCCACTCTGCATCCACCTTCAAACGCTCCTTTGATCAGTTCGGCTTCGATCTGGATCCTCCCCTCGATTCAACCGCTGTTGCCAGCTCTAGCGGCTCCGACGAACATCGCCCAGGCCCAAGCAATGGCGACAGAAATAAGAGGGCCCGCAGCAATAGTGTCACCCCCAACTCTTCAGAACAAGCACACTCCATGGACAGCTCTCCTGGCTCTAGTTCATCTCACACCATTTCCTCCGGTTCCTCCAACCATGCCGTTGCCGACCACAGAGACGCACTGCCTGGTGTGGCTGTAACGCGCTATCCACAGACGCCAGAGAGTGATCCGGTCTTTCCTTCCGGTTTAGGCGGGGAATTCGGCCATGCTTCCTCTGGATTGTTTGACTCACGACCCTTGGAAGCTACGCACGTCGAGCCACCAACCACGTCGGTCTGGTCCAATCCGTTGTCCTCTACAAACCCCAACACCGATCAAAATGACCAATTTCGCCTCTCCATGGAACGGTTTCATGCATTTGATAGCCAGATTTCCAGCATTCGTGCTCGTCCCTCACAACTCCCTTTCCGCGTACATTCTAACCCCCCTACATTGCCACCCTTAACCCCTTCCTCCCCAATTGAGCACTCACATTCGCACATAAGCCCTGCGGTATCCCTTCCTTCAGTAGAATCTTTGAGCTACACATCTACTTCTGCGCAAGCGTCAACCCCGCTGACGGCACTGCCATCAACCACATCTTCCGATCAGTATCATTCCGACATGTCCCCTTTGCGTTTCGAAGAGTTTGGGGAACTTAGAGAAATGATGGGTTTCTACCGTGAGCGAAACCCAAACTCTCCAAACGTAGACGGCCCCATCGTCAGACGTCGCCACCAAAGTCCACCTTTGCCTGACAATTCGGAACGATCCCGTATCAACTCATCCTTCCGACGTTCTCCTCCGGGGCACATAGCGGAAAACGTGTCGAGAAACCCTTCCATGCAATCGTGGCCTTCGGACCGTAGGGGTGTCGTCCCTGATGACTCCGATGATGACTTTTTTGGCCGTCCTGTCGTTACCATGGAAAGCAGAGGGTCATTAGATCTTCCTAGGTCTCGTCTTGATTCTTCACTTCTGGCTAATAGAATAAGAAGGTCAATGGAGAACCAGGTAGCTCACCCGTCTCTTGGCCGAATGTCTCCCCCTCTCTTCCCTACCACATCCCCATCATCAGCTGAATCAAACTCGACTCTCCCTGTGAATGGCTCTCATACACAAGAGCCTGGGCGGCCCAATAGACACGAACCCTGGTCATACTCTCCTCCTCCAAGATTGCCCGTTTTCGCCGAGGCCGTCCGTACTTTGACTGAGAGGCTTGGTCGCGCGAGGCAAAGAACTAGTTATGCAAGCGAACGTCGCGTCGAGCGATCCCGTAGCCCTGGGCTGGTGCCTTCACGAGTCTGTATCTTATTATACTTTATTGGTAATCACTAATCTGCCTTCTGCAGGCTCAGCATCTACTGCGCATCATGCATGGCCTTTTTATCCCGAGTTTGCGTCCTCAGAAGAGAGCCCTTACGAATTGGACCTTCCAATGCCATCCCCTTGGTTTAATGAGAATGCTACCCCTAGACAGTCTATTTCCACTTCGCGTGTACAAAGAGACACGTCAGTTTCACGTCAAGTGCCATGGCGGAGTTCACTCCCCTCGAACGATGCATCGGAAGATCGCTTTCTGTCTTACCTGTCTTTGCTGCATCGACCAGCGGTGACAGCAACTACGACACAACCAGGTGAATACTTTCGGTTAGTTATCTTCGTTCTCTAAACAATTGTGGTGAATAGATCTAGACTGGCGCCGCCCAGCCTCTTACGCCGACTATTTCTCGCCATTTCACCCATCCATTCGTATCGGTGCTCGTGGCGACGGAGCGACTGAGACACCGTCGACGCATGTGACTCGCGCCACCGAACACAACACCCTTACTGTGGAGGTGGGACCGGGATGGTGGCGGAGCGTTCCTCGTGCAGAACGAAGTTACGGCCCCATGCATGAGCGTGACACGGTTTCTGTACCCAATCCAAGCGTCAACCTTGGCGACCGACAGCCGACGGAACGTCCTTCCATGCGAGATCTCGTCAATCGACATCTCCTTCCCCAGCCACCCTCTCGCCCTCCTCCCCATGATCAGAACACGCGACGGTCGTCAGAGGTCTACCAACCTGTGCAACCGCCGGAAGTCGGGGGTATAATGGCCGTCGATGCAGATGTATTCAGGTCGGATGAGTCGTCAGAGGTACCGTTCTCGAGCCATGCTGCTGCCCTCTTCGCCTCTCGAGTGACTTCATCAGGACCCGAAATTACATCTCAACATCGCCCGGACAACATTGGTCTTGACCGCATGGCCGAGACATCATATTCTCCATGGGCAAGCCGGTTTGAGAGGGACTTCGCATTTTCAGCGCCCCGTCGGCACGCAGACGCCGTGGAAAGGAGGCATCGTAACTCCCCAGAGCCAGAGCGCTTGAGCACCACTCGACGGTTCGCCGTCACAGAACATCTTGCGTCTTCAGCCCCTGCACCTCGATCCCTAGATATAGAGGAATTCCAACATGGACCCTTCCGTGCGACCCTGGAGCGCCTGGAAAGACAAGAACGGCAGGATCAGCAGATAATGATGGAGCGACAGGCTGAGATTGATCGACTACGCTCGCGATTGGATGAACTACAGTCTCAGGAAAGACCAACCCCTTCAACACGCGCGCCAACCTTACCACCGCTAAGGTTCGAGCCCGAATTTTTGGTTTCTGAGGCTCACAGGATCCCGTCACCTATACCCCCAGCCAGTATCGAAACGCCTTCTGTACGATGTTCTTACATCATCCTGTAAACCGTACTGACCCTTTCGTAGTCTTTCCGTGCTGATCTGGAAGCAGCGCATCGTCGGCGTAGCTGGCAAAGAGGGAGAGGAACTAGGCCTTGGCTTAATCCTGGTGACGAGCCTGCGCCGTGGCGTAGCTCCTCGGGTCTCACGTCGTCCACTGCTCCCCTCCCTATACCTCGCACGCATTCGCCACCTCTTCCCCTTCCCGACAGCCGGAATGTCCACCCAGCACTTGAACGTGAGCGTGAGCGCCGGCGGCGGCCTGGTACCTTGGAGTTGTGGAGCCCCGGAGACGCAGACGAAGCAATGGACAACTTGGCAACGCCAACCGTGGGTGATGGTAGCTTTATCACGCGTAGCTTAGTGCACATGCGCGGGGAATTCCAGAGTACGGACGGGCAACAACCGCGTCGTGACCCACGCGGTAACCCGCCGTGGGGCATGGATCCTGGGCGTCTGGCACCGAGGGAGCCACATGTAGATGCCCTGCGTGGCATCCGCCCTCTTTGGGTCACCCATCCCCCGGGTTCGTGGGGAACCGAAGTGCGCGATGAGATCCCCGTTGCTGGATCAGGTGTCGGTTCATCCGGGGATGCTCCTGTCCGGGGACGCCGCCGCCGTGTCAATCAGTCTGCCCTGCCTCCGCAAGGTCGTAATGTGTCTGAGGATGAGCGGCCCCCTGGAGCGCGCCGGGCATCATCGAACTCACGCTATGCGGCGGCTCGTAGGGCAATACGTGATCCTGTTTTCGATCGGTTCCAAAGGATGGTCCGTGGTAGTCCCCGAGAGGGCGGATTTTTCGGTCGGTATGCCCGACGGAATCCTGGTGACTTCGTCGTAAGCTGTTTTCTTATTTGTTCTGTGGGGTCACAGTGGCTCATTTTGCTATTCGACAGCGCGACGAGGACTTTGATACATCATACGAGAGTTTGTTATCTTTAGCCGCAACCATCGGTGAAGTGCGACCGCGACACACCCCAGACCATATCATAAATTCGCTGCCAACTGGTACCTTTAGAGAGTGGCGCAACACCGAGAGTGACCAGCGTTGTCCTATCTGCCTGGACGATGTGAGCATCCCAGTTACTCCCAAGTCTTCCAATTGTTTAATTTGACGCACTTGCAGTACCAAGAGGACGATTCACTTATGAGATTGTCCGACTGTTCGCATTGGTTGCACAAGAACTGTTTGCAGGTAAGGCCATAGCCCCCATATGTAATACTGGACACCCCAGCTAACCCTGGAGCAGCAATGGCTTAGGGGCGCGACAACCTGCCCTGTCTGCCGTCAGCGCGTACGCTGCTCCCAGCCCGCTCGTCGCGATCGCGGTGCCCGGGTAGACCCCCAGCCAGGCTTATCCCCTGTTGGCGACCGCCGGGGGCTCGATATCGCCCGTGAGATTCGCGAGCAGGTACACATGGCCTTTCCTGATATTAATGCAGCCGTTTCTCGTTCCGATGCAGGGCCAAGTAGCAGCGGATCGGAGGCCGAGAGGGAGATTGAACAGGAAGTTGGGGACGTTGTTGACATGTCATTGGACTGGGAGCTAGCGGGTGCCATCTAGACCATCTATGGGCCACATCCATGATTTTGGGAATCTACATAGCGATATCTCTGCAAACTCTTGCACCCACAGCTTCGTATTTTGGTTGTTTTTCTGTCGCATTTATCTGTACGATTTGTCACTATTAGCATGTTCTGACGTATTCAAGTATTGTCGTTTACGACCCGACCGCCGATCCTTTGGATATCTAGTCGACTGGTAGGACACTCTCATTGTCGTCTTATTTTTCCTTTTATGATGACCAGAAATCTATCACCGCGGCAACGCGAGGTTGGTGGCTTTCGCTGCTCTTAGACGAAAAGGGACATAGGCGAATCCTGCCATCGCCGGCGACTGTACTAGGATACACCTTCATTTTCTACGAATTGATAGTTCTGTACACCAGTCAGTACTGCAGTTTGACTAAGATCCAAAACCGAACGACCGGTATGTGCAGTGATCTCTAATGGGTGCAATCTCACCGCTCCACGTTCACGTTTCGGTCATCGAATTATCATCCAATGCAGGACAGGATCAAGAAAGACATATTTCATAGGGACAGTCAAACCCGACCAAACCTTCCCCGGCCGGCCCTCGTCTGGGAGGCCAGCAGTTGAATGACAATCCTCAGGACAATCCGTATGAACACCAAGCCTGAGTCGAGCGCGTCCGTCGCATCGTTCAGGCGAGAGTAAGAGCCGAACAGTGCTCTACTGTTAAAGAGCGTTAGAGTTCTGTGAACAGCACCTGGCACAACGGGGTGGTTTATCTGGACGCAGAGGCACGGGCGAGGGTGACAACCAATGGTAATTAGAATGGTGTGGGCAGGGTGTAATTTGTGGTAGAGAAGTATACGAACAATAATATGATGATAGCCTCGAGAAAATACGCCGGCGGGTCAGAATAACACCACCAGCGTTCGGTCTAATTCGTCGATACTGTAGATCATGGCTGAGAACAGTGGGGCCGTGAGCAGAAAGGTATCTTCCAACCGGCGGCAAGTCGAACGCGGATTCACAAGCCATCGCCGTGCCCGCTCTATACTCACTAAACACCATTGTTCACCTTTCCACCTAAACTCTGGGCACAACGCGACGCTGGCTTCACGAACCAGAGGTGCTGCTTATTTCCGACCTCAGTAGGAGGGAACTCTCGACCTGACGGACACTAGGCTGTGTGGCCGTGCGAGGGTTTCAAGTTGGAGCGCTTTGTGCTCTCCTTCGCCGAAGGGGAGTACAAAGCTGTCCAAATTTGGGTCCGCGTGACGGAACACATGGGTGTTTCGAGTTGCTCTCCTGATATCCAGAACAGTTCTTGCAGTGACGCTCAGCTGACTCGGGGTATGATTCAGCCGAGAGGCACTGCAAAAACTGTGAGGAAAATAATGTGAAATATGCAGGTGTCAGCCAGCAGGAACGTTAGATAAATCTTACGTGGTGCCTTTGCATTGGCCGTGGCCGCGTGAAGAGCGATTAACGCCGGGCAGACAAAACAGCCTCGTTCACATGCCCCGCATTAATCGAACCAAACGAGCTCGCACTGTCGACCGCCTTCCATACATTCCTCGCCCGCTTCGCCTTCTGCCTCTTGTCCCGCGTCTCTTGAAGATGCTTCTCCAATTTGCAGATTCGATCTTTTCCAATAGTAGGCACTGCAGCAAATTTGGGCTATTGCCACTTTTGTTCGCCGCATCGCAAACAGGGGATTAAATGTCAGTTTGGACTGAGCAAAAGTTTCCTTTCGGGGGCGATGCCGCGCGAGAGTTCCTTTATGTTATGAGACGTTGATTATCAGAGATGAAAATGAACGTACCATCAATTGCCAGGGTACGCAGACTTGACGGCCATTTCATATTATTCGGGCCTCGAGAGTGTCGGACAGAAAGGACCGCTTTTCACTTAGCGGGCACGGCGATCAGATTATGCTCTATCATAGCCAGGATTGAGCTCGGGTAGGTGTATTAAGGAATGGGTCACGTGGGGGCCGATGTGAACTCGAGCGACGTCGATGACTCGAGTATGGAACTGGGGATTGGAAATGAGGAGCCGTGTAGTATGTTGGGAAAGCGGGCGTCAGTCCCCCATCTGAAGGTTGATTGTAGGAAACATGTGGGGCTGTATATGCCAACACCCCATCAAGAGACAGAAGATAGAAACCAGGGCCCACGTCGAACTTCAAAATCGACATGTATCCTGGTGTCTTTCTGTCTTCGCTTCGACAGTCGCCAGTCAGTCGCCGAAGCGACCATCGACTGGGGCCATATAGCTCTGGTGGATGTGGTCATCGCGAGGATATTGTAGAAAGAGGTGGGAATGGAACATGGTCAGCAGAGTCAAATGCTTATTTCGTGGTGTGTTAGAAGGGAAGAGTGGTGGAGTGGATTGGGGAAACAGAAAGGAGAACGGTTATGGTGTAATTAGATGCGATGCAGGTGAAAGGGCATTCCTACAGGACTTGAGACGGTGAGGATCATATGCCACCGAGGCGGAGCACATTCCACTACTGTGGTAGCAGAGTGAAAGAAACTGTGATGGCACCTGCCTTCCCGACGTACGACGAGGTCCAATTCCTTGAGTTTGACTGAGTTATCAATGTCGCTCGGGTCCGCATTGACCGTCCTCATCCGACGGTCGGCCTTTACTCGGATACCTTCCCCAGCTCTATCCTAAGGCAGAGGTGTCTTGCTCAACCGACTGCCACGCGGATTGAAGTGGTTGGTAGAGGAAGAAGCGAGGACGGGAAAGGCGAAAGAGTTCAATCGTACGGTCTATAGCGCAGACTCGCCAGCTTATAAACATGTTCACCTGTTCTTGTTCATCAAAGGGATACCAAAGCAGTATGAAAGGGACGCGCCCTTGCGTGTTGGGCGTGAAGGGAAAGTTTTGCAGCTCAAAGGGAGACTGCAGACGTCCTGATAAGCGATGAAAGGCATGATAAGGGGAGACGTCTGAGGCGCGATCAGTTTCACGCTCAGACTCGTGCACGCTTGCACTTGTGATTCTAAAGCGTCGGTGTAAATGGAATTAGCCCGAGTCTGAAGAGAAAAACAAAATGGAAAATAACCATCATCGCAAACGCCCAAAAAATACGCCACAACAATGGCGGTCTTACTGGTTTCAAATTTCCCCCTAGACTGGGCTGAATTACTTCGAACCCCTCCGCCTGGTCATGCGATTCGGAACTCTCAGGAAGCTTTAGAGATAAGATATGCTCTTGGTGTTTCACATGTTGTAACAGGCAATTGCCCGTCCTTTCCTAGCAGGTGGTCTCAATCGCCACCCAAACTTGTGCGGCGCACTCGGAGGGCGCACTTCCACAGCTATCATCCCGTCTCACCTCGTGCATCGAACATGATCATGATGCATGATGGTACCTTGACTATTGCGGTATGGTGCGGCTGCGTACGGGGCCGCCAAGCTAGGTCGCCAAGGTAGTTGGCCAGGCAACAGCTATGTGCGGAAGGCGGAGTCGGGCGTGGGAGAAAGACACATCGAGGACGGGGAAATGGCGAAGCATGGTCACTTGGAAGCGATAGTAGAGGTTGACGAATGGAGCGAGGAGGACAAAGACGGCGTGAGAGGCCGGAACACATTGAGGCTATTCAGTTTGTTGCTCTGACAAGATTATATCCGCCTTCAACGGCAGGCATTGTAATGGACCCGACGACTGCGGCAGTTCTTATTTGTGGTGGTTTGCGACCCCGTCGATTTGAATTGACACATGCGGGCCTATCAAAGGTAGGGGTTCCCTTATTTCCGTGAAATCAATAACAAAAACAAGCCTGCAACTGCAAAACTCGACTAGGTATAGAGGACGCGAATGGCAAGAAATTCATCATCTTGATCCCATTACATCACCTTGAATGCTGACGAGACTGATGGGAAAACTAGAGGCTCGAACCGCACATCGGCATGTCCCGGACTATACCGCATGTGACGGGAGAAGATTCCGCGGCATGCCTCAATTCTGCTTTTCACTCTTCACAGTAGCCTGCGGCGTCAAGAGAAGGGATCGACATTATAGCTTGGCCCCCTGCCGTTCCTATCAATGAAGGTACTCACCCTTTTGTATGCGGGTCTAATAGGGGGGACGATGACTGACTGCTCAAAAAATAAGTAGCACAACGCCTACCGCTCATGAACACGCTCAACCCAAGCTTTCGTCTTCGGCCCGACCAAGTCTGGCCTACGTTCAGCGACCGCATCCAGGCCGAAAGACATCATATAATCAGCCATGGTGGGATTTGGGCCACCAGCGAACCAGCCTGTGGTCGATTTCTCAAGTGTGTCCTCGACCTATAGTGGGGTATAAGATCACGAACATGTCGGGTCGGCTTAAAGGCGGCGCACGTATTTGAGGCTCGCATTCAGCGGACCGGCGATCATTTTGGCATCGATGACGGAAAAGATGGGCCTAAGCAACGGGCGGAGGAAAAACGGTGCCTGGGTGGGAATTATAGAAAAAACAAATCGGTTAACCAAGAGAGGCATGAATGAGCCTTCTGAAAAATGAGTGACTGGCAGAGTCGTAGTCAGCCACCATCAAGGGAGTTGGTGGAGGAATGCTACAGTAAAGGTCGATCAATTCGCCCTCCTTAGGTGGAGCAACGCGCCCATTCCCATACTTATTGATAATATACTCTGGGTTGGTGTATCAGTCAGGCCGAAAATCAAAGGCAAGGTGCGCACGAATGATAGCACCACTCTCTGCGAGGGTAACATCGCCATCGGTGATGACGGGAGCTTTCCCCAGCGGATGTACGTCGAGTAGTTCCTTTGGCGCCCGGAGATTTGAGTCGCGTTGGTAGAATTTGATCTCGTAGGGCACCTCGAGCTCTTCCTTGATAGGAGTTGGGTGAGCGAGAACGGGGAACAGACGGGGACGAGACGCACGAGGAGCCAGAGAATGCGCTGGGAGCGTGAGTCGTTAAGGTGATGGACGATGAAAGAGGACATGGCCGTACCGGAGAATTCCAAGTTGGATCGGTTATGGCTTCTGGCCGACGGGGTGCCAGATTGCTCATAAGACAGGGAGGGATTCACTGACAGGATGATGGCCTCCAAGACATTTATTGCACTTCTCGCCCTTCTTTCTTCCTTCTTTTTCCTCCTTTTCCGTAACCTCGCTCGTCGTCTTCCGCCGGGCCCCAAACCGTGGCCGCTGCTCGGAAACATCACAGACCTGAGACCCAAAGAGCTCTGGTTACTCGCCACAGATTGGGCGAATCGCTATGGTCTGTCTTGGTTTTGTTCTTTATGCTTGAGCTCGTCCGATTTTTTCTAGGCGACGTCGTATACTTGCACCTCTTCGGCCAGGGTCTTATCTTTTAAACTCTCCTGATGCCGTCATCGATCTCATGGAAAGGCGGAGCGTAATCTATTCTGACAGGGCTCCTCTTGTGATGGCCACAGAGCTGTTCGTCCCTTGTGTAGACTTACACTCACCTACCGCTGACTTTGACCATTTTCCAGCTGTGGTGCTGGACACATGGTAAGCAGCACGGTTACCATAACCTCACGTCCATCGCATTCTATTATATCCCCAGGTGGCATTTACGCGTTATGGCGAAGAATTTCGTCGTCAGCGATGCCTCATGTCGCGTGGTCTTGCGCGGGGTAGAATTCCTCAGTACCACCCGCTTATTACTGCATCCACCCGTCCACTCTTGCGCAGCTTGCTTGCCTCAAGCGGCGGTGATTTTGTCCCCGCAATCCGCCGCTATGCCGGTGGCCTCAACTTGAGCGTCGTCTACGGTCTTGAGGCGACGCGAGACGACGATCCCGCTCTGGTTAAAGTTGAAGGGGCAACAGATCTACTAGCCAACGAAATTACTGCCGGAGGCGGTCTTTGGGCAGTCGATATCTTTCCTTTCCGTCTGTGCCTAGTCATCGCCGCCTCGACCCACGCGAGTGCTAACAGAACGTATACTTTAGTTAAGTACCTGCCTGCATGGTTCCCCGGTGCAGGTTTCTTAAACAAAGCCGCGGCGTGGAAGGAGACCATCGTCGACTCTGTTGATTTCCCCTTCTCCCTCCTTAAAGCAAGAATGGTACTTCTGCGCGACCTTCGCACATATATGCAGCTCTCTAATGAGGCCTTTGCAGAATGCTGGCACAGCGCCTCCTTCCTTCTGTTCCACTCTGTTACAGGAATCAGACCCCGGGAAAGCAGTCGTTGGTGTCCAGGAATTTGATATCAAGTGGACCGCGAACTCAATGTACGCCGCGAGCATGGACACCGTAAATTTGTTTTTCTCATTCACCTTGGTTAGGCACCTGACTATTCAACGCAGACAATAACTTTTACTCAACATTTCTTACTCGCAATGCTTGAACACCCCGAGTACCTGAAGCGCGCGCAAGCGGAACTTGATGGCGTGCTTGGTACAGGTCCTACTCGCTTTCCAACCTTCGAAGACCGGCCGAAGTTGCCGTTCGTTGATGCCTTATTTTCTGAAACGATGCGCTGGGGTGTGCCCGTTCCACTTGGTGCGTCATGCTAACTTGGTACCATACGACAACTCTGTTCTCACCCAATCTAGGTCTGCCCCACAGAGTGATGCGAGACGATTTTTATGATGGCCATTTCGTTCCTAAGGGTTCCCTCGTCTTTGCCAACATTTGGGCAATGTTACGTGATCCCGATGTCTTTCCAGAACCTGAGCGGTTCAACCCCGAACGCTATCTCGAAAAGGTTGATGGTGTGACCGCTCGGCGGCGCGATCCTCGCGTGTTCGCGTTTGGATTTGGCCGCCGTCGCTGTCCTGGTGCCCATCTCGTCGACAGTTCTGTGTGGCTTATGCTCGCCACCATGCTTGCAATGCTGGATATCGAGAAGCCGCGCGACAAGAATGGCAAAATAATTGAGCCTGACGTGAAGTTTGAAAACTCTGTGTTCCGGTCTGGTTCTTTTCATCTACATCAAAAATCTGCGCTCAATCGATGTTACATAGGACGTCCACTCGTTTTGCTGTCATCCTGCGCCCACGATCTGATGCCGTTCTGAAACTCATTGAAGAAGAAACCTGAATTCACACTACTAGTATTCCCGTTTAACAACATCTTTTTCCTCTCGGATTCACCGTCGGCCACGCCGTGTTCTGTTTCCCTTGGCAGTGCACTTACGTTGGATTAGCATGATAGAAGAGTGCGTGCCGTCTCGAAGCGATTAGAGACATGAGCGCTGTCAGCGATTCTGATTTGCCTAGTCTGAACTACTCATTGCCCTCACATAATGACATAATGACCCAGCTTTGGGAAGTCACGCTCGTCTCAGTCTATGAGCTCGAGGATTATGAAGAGCGACGCAACGCGTAGTCCCTGGTCGAACTTGTGGCTCTGCCAGCGTATCTATACATGTCGCGTGTGCCCTCTATTTTCCCAGTTAAAGCACAAACCCTTTCCTGGGGTACTCGTTCAGGATATCACCACACCCTTTATGGGCTACACGCGTGAAGAGGTCTCGGAACTGGCGACGACCGTGTACAATTTTTGCGTTCAAGTTCAAGCGGCACACCATCTCAAAAATACGTGTGATTATACTTGAGAACATGACAAAACTCAATTCGGATGAAAAAATGGGTCGGGGCTGACATATACCACCCTTCGTACCATCGGTTATCCCCAGCGTAGCTGTCAATATTGCGCGCATCCCAAACAGCTGCAGGTGTGAATGCGGATGTTCATGGAAGCGTATCTGACGAGTAGAGACCACCTCAATGACATCGACTTGAGAGGCCTGGGCGGGCTGCGGGATCTTCCGATAAGGTGGCATTTGTTACGGGTCCGGGCGACTTCACAGAAGTCACCGCGACACCTACATGGCTGTCGTCGATCGGTGCGTAAGGTGCACTAAGAAATCTCGTTTGTGAGAAATGAGATATAGATAGATATCTTTCTTGAGATTGAGAAGTAGGGACCTCTTCCACTGGCTCGGATCGTGGCGTTCCGGGGCGCTCATCATCAAAGGTGTCTACCCCCAGTATGTCAACATTATCATTACGAAAGGGCCTCTCACCGTGCACATTCATATTCTCTAGATTGGCCTCGTCTCTGAGTCGCGCGGTTTCAGATATCATTTTGGTAGACCACTCCTTTTGGATTTTCCTTTTCTGCATCCTCTCGTCAACAGTCCTGCAAACATTTTCAATGTTCTTTAAATGTCCAAAAAAAACAGACTTGTCAGAACTCAAGACGGCAGAGGTGATAGTCGAGGCTGGCCCAGCGGCTTCACCTCGCCTGTTACGATACTCATGACGTGAAGACGTTCGGGGTTCGCCATCATAATTGCCGACCAGACGCGCGGCGGAAGTCCATGTCTGGCGAATGAGCTTGGACTGTTCTGTTGAAAGACTCAAAGGATCGTCTGGTCTGTCTTGATCATTCGAGGCTGATATATAACCGGGTAAGCACGCGATACGCAATTATGAGGGAACATGACAGAAGCGCACGCGCTTGGTGCACTCATCGTCCGTGTCCGTTCTCTGTCTAAGCTCCTCTAGGGCGGTCGGGGTACTTTGCCAGAAAGCCCTCTCGACGGCCTCCTCGTCGCAAAAAATTGCGAAGAACTGGGCTGCGAAGAGTAGAAGTCTGAAGCTCGAACCATAGCAAGTATGGTCGTAAGAGAAAGAGCAATGGGGCGAGGTGGACCGTTGTGGGCTCATCGTTTCGTTGGTTGTGGCTGCGTTGAATGAACTCGTCTTTCCAAATCGGGGGAACAAAAAGGCTTTCCCATTGGACGATGTGAGATGTGTACGCACATGAGCATAGTCTCATGTCGTCAGTCTCATAGTCAGCTGAAAATTCCAAACCACTGCTCGCTACATGAAATGCGATGGTATTGATACAGAGTCCTGCGCGACAACGCCAGCCGTATCATAGATCGACGAGAGGACATTAAAATATGGACAATAAAATGAACCATCCAGAATGCCTTATTACGGGTCATTGTAACCCGTTGCGTGTGCGCCTTGACTGCAGAGTTGTGGGGGTCGTACTAGGCGACGACGGTATACTCGATGTCGAACTCGAAGGTGCATCGCCGTTGATGATATCTGAATAGATGCCTCAAGCGCATCTACGCGCTTCGACATCTGCATCACTGCAGGCATACAAGAAACCATACATCATGAATGATACGATGTGCCACAAGATGGAGGGGATATGACAACGCACTGCGATCGATGATCTGCGAAGACATGTCGTCGAACTTCGCATCAAGCTGCTCCAGTAGCGTTCTACCTGCATTGTTCTTCTGTCATGTCCTGTACGGGAGATAAAGGTGTGGGGATGGTGCAGGACGTACGAATGCTGTGAGCTCGTGCGGGCTGAGATATCAGCTGGGTCAGCGAGCGGCTTTGGGGGCCTTGGGGAGGAGCCCCGTGACGCGACGGGAGTCCTGGAACCACCCTGATCTCCTTTCGAAGAACCGCTTGTAGTCACTTTGAGTGGTTGGGCAGAGAGGGGTGATGACATTTTGCTTCAGACCACTGTTCATCGGCATCGGCATCGGCATCACCGCACTTACATGTCGCACGTGATTAAATAAGGGAGTACCAAATAATTACAATCATCCTCAATCTCATCCAGACATGCCAACCCCTCGTGTCTAATATTCTTCAATTTTCAAAGTTTCCCCATCTAGTCTCATACATAATCATGGTAGAGCTATTCATAATACTGTAGTGGCGTAACGCCGCGGTGTGCACATCTACGCTCCGGGCGGAGGTGCACGTGCAACGTGTTTCCCACTTCCAAATGCAAAGACGTCCTTCCAGAGATGAAGCAAGTCAGCATCATACATGACGTGGGCGCACAAAAAGGCGCACCTTAATGATACCGCGGAAGATCTGAACAATGGCGACGCGGCTCTCCCACAACGGGTACAGGACGACCGTAAACGCAGAACAGAAGCACCAGATGATCCCGATGACGACCCATGCGGTGAGTCCATGCACGCCGAAAATGGTACTCGCAAAGAAGAGCGGGAGTGGGATCAAAATAAGCATGACAACAGTCTGGTGGGCATCAAATCGTCAGAATAGGTACCAGTGCGGGGGAAGATCACAGACCAAGACGACTGAGGACCACGCGGCGAAGCGAAAGGCTTTGTCAAGCGAGACGGGGTCGAGGTCTGGGTCTGGGACGATGACACCGTCATCGTCCACGGCTGAATGTGCCTCTGTGGAGCCATGCCCCTTGTCCGATCCCTTCTCGAATGCCTTCTCGTCACTATATTCTACTCCGCTTGTTGCTGTGGGTACAGGAGCCTTGATATTCAACGCCCGACTTGACTCAAAATCAAAATCTTCAGGCCACTGTGCGTCAGAGTAAACTCAGCATGGTCACAGAGGAAATAGAGATGTGCAGTATATGCTTACAACAAGCGAGACCGCAACCGAGATGATTCCACCAACACCAATGGACGCTAGATTTCCTGCGAGCATCTCGTAATCGCCCCCAGACGTGGTGACGTTAATAACTCCTCCGTTGAGCGAACTTGTGGTGACGAGCCATGCAATAAGGCCCGCGATGAAACCTGCTATCGAGCCTCCAATGCAACCCCATTTGTTTGCACGTGACCAGGTAATGCAAAGTGCAATTGGGACGACACCCGACCCGAGAATCACCCCCATGAACGTCTGTTAACTCTATTCAGCAATGATTTTCGTTAAGAGGATCAAAGGCAGCGTACGTAAAGCCAGCCCATCGAAATACCAATATAAAAGAAGATGAGCCCGGCGAGGCCCATACAGACTGCGAAGAGGGCAACCTTGTAAACGTTTAGTCCATAAATCACGCCATATGATAAGGTGACTTGCCATCGCGTGCGAGACCTTGAGCACCTGTGCTTCAGTTGCATGCGGGTTGATATATTTCTACAAAAATCCCTGATAAAGAAGGCTGTTTTCCAGGACATTGACTTGAAAAAGTCACCTTGTAGATATCATAAGTTAAGATTGAAGAAACGGCAATAAGCTCTGCAGATGAGGCGCTAGTGACGGCCAAGAAAAGTAAGACGAGGAGTATGGCAGCCCCTGCCTTCCCCAGTAGCGCCGCTGCCGCAGCGGAGGCGGGGAGGCCAGCTGAAACGTCTGCAGGAGTAAGGGTCCGCATAGAGGGATCACCCGTGAGGGCCACAGCAGCCAGGCCAAGAGTCGTCGCAAAGGCGAAAGGAATGGCAAACCTGAGGGCAGATTAGATGATACTGGTGTAAAAAGCTTTGTGACCGTACCATGCAAGCCCACCAAGTAGATATGCTTTCACTGTGCTAGCTGGCTTACTCGCTATGGCACGTTGCCAGTAGGCCTGGTCCTGAAAGACCGTTGCAAAATTGCCGACGACGTTGATTACGCCAAAAATCAGCCCATTTTTCGACCGCATGGTGATATACGAGCCATGGGCATTGCCAGAAACTGGACGCGAGACGGCAGCAGCGGCCAGCAGTTCATGCATCTTTGCCGGGGAGCCAATCTTCGGGGAAGTGGCATAGACAGTGAAGATGAACGTGAGAATGATCGAAAACAGGACCGTTGTGTGTGTGCTGTCGAACGCGTGTGTTAGCCTAGGCCATACATTTTACTGGCCCACAGTCAGCTTACTAGTCGCAGAGCAGCGTTGCCCGCATGCCACCTACTACCACGTAGATGGCAACACCAAGAGGGATAAGGAAGCACGCAGCAATGGTACTCATGCCAGTCAAATCTGTCACCGTTGCAGAACCACCAAGGATAAGCATGGAAGAAACGATGATATTTGTTGCTAGCCTAAACCAGACGTGTTAGTGATAGTTGCCGAGCTGTTGCAAGGTAATCACCACAAACCCAAAGAACATGAAAACAAGATGAGCCGTACGCCCCCATCGGACATGGACGATCTCTAGCCAGGTATGCGCATATGGGGCGTTGAGCTTGAGCTTGGCAGCCAGCTGATGCGACAACCTGTTAGAGTGCGTATAGGGAATATCTCCTGTGAATGCCAACCTGTGCAAAGAGGAGGACCTGAACAGTTGCGCCAGCACCATACCACCACGGCCCAGAAATGCCGTACTTGTACGCCACAGCACTGGATTGGAGCTTCAAAGGCAACGGTGTCAATCACCTGCAGAGGGCGTATATAAATGGAGAAGCTAACAAGCGTGGCAGCCCATGTCCAAGCGGACACAATTCCAGACGCGATAAGGCCTGGCTTGACGCTACGAGACGCGCTGCTGAACTCCTCCGAGTTTTTCGGGGAATATGCCGTGTACCGCGCTTGGATTGCGGTAAGACATATCATAAATGCACTAAAGAACAGGCCAATGCCTGTGCGTATGGTCGACTTTCAGGTCCGAATAAGAGTGTTAAGCGAATAGACGTACCGACGACTGACCCCCGAATATGCCATCGATGAGAACTTGAGAATGGGGATATTAGTTCAAGACGTACCAACACCATACCCCGCGCCCTGGGGTAGGACAGGCTGATTGGCAGAAGACATAGTGAGAATTCCAAGAGGGATGCACGAGATGATACCCAGGTGGCAGTGTGGTCTAGTACCAAGGCCCTTCACGGAGAAAGGGCGGTCAAAGAAGACCCCCAAAGTGTAACGGGGATGTCAATTTATCCCAATGGTTCTTCAGGAACACATTCCGAGGAGGAACGGCGTGAGAGATAATCTGGTCCTTTGACAAATTTCCAAGCTTTATCGTCATGAGATCGTAGCACACGACGACAGGGTGGGAACTTTAACCGCCAAGAAACGCTAGACCACCGTTATCTTCCTTGCCGTGGAGATAGTGGAGCCCATCCCTATCTGGAGTAGTGGCACTGGCAGGGGCGTTGCGATCCAATGCGATCCAATAGAACTATAGCCGATATCGAGACCAACCTGCGGTGATGACGCCCGTCAGAAAAATGCTTATCTAGTGCTTACATAATCGATTTTTTCGTCGTGTCGTGTGCAGTCACGGCGAGAGACATTCATGTCGACACTCGGCAAACGGAAGAACAGAGAAACCTCAGACTCTCATGGGTCTGTAGTGCTATTCCTCGTGTTTATCCGCAGAGCGATTCTAATGTCTTGCAGGTCCACGTTTTTCGTGTCTAATCTTCCATACACGGCAACATCAACCGATTTGAAGACCCTTTTCTCTGACATTGCCCCAGTCCGCTCGGCCTTTGTGGTCCTCGAACATGGAACGGGCGCGTCTAAAGGTGTTGGTTATGTGTCCTTTGCGATCCCCGAGGATGCCAAGGCGGCGCTCGATAGCATTTCTGCCGATGGAATCACTCTTGACGGGCGCCAACTACGTATAGAGTGGGCGGCGAACAGGGTATGTTAGTGTGTCCTCCCCTGCGAGAATAGCTGTTGAATGTTGACTCTAGCCAAGTCGGGAAGAAAGAGGAAACAAAGCTTCTGCTTCCTCCACGCCCCCAATAGCCGAAGGCATTCCTCGACTCAAAGCGCACGGACATACTCCTTCACGAGATCCCCTTGCAATTCGTACAGTTGTCATCTCTGGCCTCCCCCCTGTGGATTCAAAGGGTTTATGGAAGAAATTACGCAAGTACGAGGGTGCAGGAGAGGTGCAGTGGCCCATAAAGCGTGACGATGGTGTTGAAGACGCGTCAACGGGTCCGTCTGGCCGTTATCCTTCTGAGTATTAGTGCTCATCCCCTTTTAGCGCACGTTCTATTTTCTTCTCCTGCTACAGCGCAAGATGCAGTGAACAAACTCCACGCCCATGTCTTTAAAGGGGCTCTGCTGTCTGTAACACTAAAAAAACGCCTCGATGGCGCAGCAAAGCTGACCCATTCATCTACCCCAATACCAAGTCGCGCAAACCGTCTCATCGTACGGAATCTCCCATTCGATATCACCGAGCAAGATTTGCGTGCTATCTTCCTTCCTCACGGGTCAATATATTCTATCGATATCCCTCGTATTGACGCAGACAACAATGTCAAGGCCGAGGGTGACGAGCTACCTTCACCACTGCGCGGCAAGGGTTTTGCATTCGTATGGATGTGGAACAGGAAGGAGGCAGAAACGGCCATGAACGCTTGCAACGGGATGCAAGTGCGCGCAGGTTTTGCTACCGACCTCATCAAGGACAAGCAAAAAAGAAAAAGGCTCGCAGAGAAGAGAAAAAACAAGCTGCAACATCGAAGGCTCTAGATGATCCTGGGAGGACAATCGCAGTTGATTGGGCACTGAGCAAAAGCAAGTGGGAGGAAGAGAAGGGGGACCTACGCGAAGAGAAGGCGTCGGAGTTCCAGGGCGTGCAGGGAAGCGATGAGGACACTGAAATTTTGCGGAGCATTGCCGAGGAACCGGACGAGTGTGACGATGGAGAAGGATCCATCACCCACAGTGACCACGAGGAGGCGGAGGAAGACGTCAGCGACGAGGAGAAGGCAAGGCCGAGCCTACCACAGCCAGAAGCCGGAATAACCCTTTTCATAAGGAACCTACCTTTCCTTGCAACAGAGGACGAGCTACGGACACTGTAATCTCGTCTTGTCTGGCTTTTTTACTAGTTACTCACTGGGTTTTGTCTTTGCTGGTTTAGGCTTCGCAAATTTGGGCCTTTACGATATGCTCGTATAACCGTGGACCCTGAAACTGGTCGATCCCGTGGCACAGGTTTCGTCTGTTTTTGGAATCGCACCGACGCCGACAGCGTGATAGAGAAGAGCAATTCTATACGTGCTGACATGACTGGGGCTGTTGGAGCGACATTAGTTCGTTCATGCTGCAATCGCCACCTCCCGCAGCTTAGTTGATGACTCAACTCCCGCAGCCAAAAAAGAACCCGTTCGCTATGGCATCCATTTTGACCCCTGATCCATCTGCAGCCTCTGCGCAGAGCCTCGTGTTGCATGGGCGTACATTAGATGTCGTCCATGCTGTTACACGGGAAGAGGCTGGCAAACTTAAAGAAGCGGGCGAGAAAGCGCGCGAAAAGGCGGATAAACGCAACATGTATCTCCTTCGCGAGGGTGGTGAGCTCCCTTGATCATTTCCTTGGGTTTTACCTCTGAAACTAAAATCCTGCTATAGTGATCTCCCCAATTCCCCGGCCGCAGAAACACTGCCGTCTGTGGAGGTTCAGAAACGCTCAGACTCATATAATGCCCGCAGGGCTTTGTTGGGTTCAAATCCATCGTTATATGTCTCCAAGACACGTCTAAGCATTCGACAAATTCCAACTCTTGTGACTGAGCGCATGCTGAAACGCCTCGCCACGCACGCGATCCAGACCTTCGATGAGGAGATTGTTTCGGGAAGCCGTACGGGTCTAAGTGAGGAGGAAATGACACGAGATGAACCTGCTGCCGATGGGGACAAGACTCGAAATAAGGGGAGGGCGACTCCGCGTGTTCGCCAAGCAAAAATTGTGCGTCAGGCAGATCGTGTTGATGCGGTGACCAGGAGGGGTCGCAGCAAAGGATACGGATTCTTAGAGTTACGCGAGCATGCAGACGCACTCCGTGTCTTGCGGTGGGCGAACAACAACCCCGAGATCGCGTCGCTTTTTTCGGAATGGTGGTTGACGGAGCTCGCAGAAGAGAAGAAGGATGCGGACCCTGCGCGAGCAAAGCGGATCACGGAGATGGAGAACCGTGGAAGCAGTGCTAAGCAACCGAAAGGTTCGCTTATTGTTGAATTTTCAATCGAGAACGCGCAGGTTGTGCGACGGCGCACTGCCCGCCAGACCGTGGTGAGTGTCATACTGAATTCTGATGCTCGATCTAACTCATGGGTGCATCTAGGAAGACACTGGGGGGAAGAGGAAACCATCCCTTTCAGAGGGTCATGATGAGCGACCTATAAAAAGGCGGAAGAAGTCTGCCGAAGGAGTGCCCATAAAAGCAAAGTCTGGCCCGCGATTGCGAGTCAACGTTGGGAGGGCAAGGAAGGACGCAAAACAGAGGAAGAGATGATAGAAGAATGTCACTTGGCGGTGGGGGAGGAATAGGTGCATTACCGTCCAGTCACACGACCACGAGTTGGCATTGTGTGTTTCTAACCGTGTTTGCCATCCATAGCTTTATTTTTTAATATCATTTGCATACCACATGAGAAATTCAAAGTTACTGGGAGAGATGACTCGGAGAAAGGCGGTGAGGGTACAAAGTTCTTAGAGGCAAAGTGTCCTGGGATCATCAACCTGGTCGAGTGAACTATCTGGAGTTGAAGCCGACCGGCCTGGCAACGCCTAGGAACGCTATCAGCGCCTTTGCCGCCAAAGTAGATAAGGACGGGTCAGGGACGATCGGCATAAAGTTGGGGGTGCGTGCGCGTGCGTAGAGGGCAGCGTTGAATGACGTGTCCGATAGTTTGGGGGTCGGTTCGGTACCGTAGACAGTATAGGTATATTTGTCGAGTTACTGTAATCGTAACTTCCTTCCAGTCCAAAAGCGGACTAACGACTTGTGTTCGTGACAGCAGCATCATGTGCCATGTGTCATTTTCAATACCATCTATTCCTGGTGAGGTACCCATATAACACGTGGAAGAAGTAGCTGGATACGCCGGGGTTCAGCATTCAAATGCGTTATCGTGGGACGTGGCACTACAAGTCTATGAGCCACAGTAGCGCTTTGGATGTTCTAAAGGAAACGTGTTTCTCACGCCGTGACGATAAGTTCCATCAGTCGGTGGTGTTTCTGTGCCTCCACGAGCCACGGATGAACATCTGCTTGTGCCACTACAGCTGCCACAGGCACCTCTACGACATTGGAGCTGATGCCATCTGACCCTGATGCCACTCGCGACGTCGTAAGCGCTATGCGCTTCAGGCAAGGATTCGCGCTCGCGATGAGCAATGAGGGATCCCACTCCGGGGGAAGACTCGTGCGCAAGAACCGCAGCGTGGGCGAACGGGACAGCGCCAGTGCGACGGGAGACGGCTGCCCGCGCGGTATGGACGAAAGCAGCAGGCGAGGCTCGATATCCGCGACCTCCTATCTTCGGCGTCAGTTATAGAATGGAAGCGAAGCGAAGGGAAGATGTGGAAGAAGAAGAACGTTACCAGGTTTGGCCACCGGTCTATCGCCTCTGCCAGCGAGTTCACAATTGACAATACACGGTCATGCATGACCCAACCGGATCCCAAACGCACGGCCAGCCGCCGTACGGGTACCGCGGCGAGAGGCTCCACTTCGTCGCTGCTGTCAAGGCGGCCGCTCACCCATATGGCACTGATGGAAAAATCAAGGGTGTGGAGAGATCCCTCGGCATGGCCGATGGCGCGAAGAACGAGCTGGAGCCAAAATGTCGAGACTCTAGAAAATAGGTGGCGTACATAGCGGACGAGTGCTGGCCTTTCAAGGAGCGAGCGGCGCACGAGCTCGGCGTTCGAAGAGTATTTGAGTAAAAGAGTGCGATATAGTATGGGAAGACCGATGCGGTGGAAAGTGCGGCAGGTGAGGAGGGATTGTGAGTTTGGAAGAGATACACGAGGGTCAACGGCTCGAATAGTTGATTCTAGAATCAAAACGAGTATCTCCTCTGGGAGACCAAGCAATTGCATGCCAGTGCTGGCGGTTCAAGTGAACCCCGCTAACGAGCGCTACTCGACATGGATTACTTGCCCGAACGATTGGCCGCCGCATATACCTATGTTTTTCATTGCTACTTTCTATGTTGCACACCTGGTTCAACCGAATTTCGCTTATTACAGGAACGATTACTCGGACGACCGAAGAACCAGCCACCGAATCGTAGTAAACATTACACGTTACACTGTAATCACCGCGGACGGGACCACTACAGTACCGTAGAATCAGGAAGATAGGATCTCACGGAGGCTGCTCTCAATCTTCGGCTCAACGCCGGACAGGACCTCAACCGATTCGTCCTGAAATATACTGTCAGTAACGTGTCCGATTATGACTGAACTCGCGCACCCAGAGGCGTGTTTGCACCACAGCACCTTCGTCGCTCAATGCGTAGTCGCTGACTTCTTCGAGCCTTGCGTAGCTCACATAGGCGCCGCGCAGCTCAAACTCACGCCCAGCACCACCAACGGCAGCCCACACGAGGTTTCGTGAACCTTCCTCGGCCGTGCGAGCAAGGAAAATCTCCATGATTCTGTCAAATGTACGAATGTAGACAGGCAGATCTCGCCTCAATTGGGACTTGCAGTAGCCCGGGTTGACGGCAGTCACAATCACCGGTGAATTGGCAGGCAACCTTTTAGTCAATTCCCGGACGAAAAAAACGTTGAGGACTGTAAAATCATTTAAATTCCGAGAGTCGCATGAGAAGTAGCAGTCACGAACGTTTCGACAAGTTGTATCTATCAAGCATGACCCTGGAAAATGGCGTTACTACTACCGCCACAGGCGGCCGTGAAAAAAATTGCCCAACCGGTAAGTGCAGTGGTTCTTGTCACTTATTTTGTAAAGGAGTTTATCACTTTCCAATTCTGTTTTGGAAAATTTCGTCCAGTAATGAACGTCACTGGAAACAATGACAACTCGTGGGTTTGGTGATGTTCCTGACGAAGCCGCTTTGAGCAGGCAAGGAAGCAAGAGGATGGTTAACATCATCGCCGAAAGGTGGTTCACCTGAATCCTGACAAGTACATTCTATACGGAAACGTGATCAAGAACAGCACACTCACGACTCTTCCCAGCCATCCTTGGAAGCGGAATACCGAGTCACTTGAACGCCCGCATTATAGACGAAAATGTCTATTTGAGCACTATCGCGAATGAAAAGTCTGCAAATGCTGAAACAGACGCAAATCGAGCGAGGTCGACGAGTGCGAGCTCAGCATCTTTAAACCCGGTGGCTTGTATGGCTTGCCAGTGACCGATTCAGTAAAGGCAAAGACGGCATGATGGATAGGCCACTTGCTTACCTTGAAGAGCCGCCTGACCCTTTTCTTGGCTGCGACACCCGAGAACCAACCTTTTTGGATTCATTGAGGCAAAGTGTTTTGCGGCCTCAAAGCCCAATCCAACATTGGCCCCTATAACGACGACGGTCTTGCCTGTAAGGTCAACATGTTCTGCAGGGTCTGGCTTCTGCCATTGGTCTTGGATGTATTTGAGGAGACTGAATTGTCCCATGATATCGGACACAGCGTGAAAGAGTTACTGGTTGTCCTGACATATCCTTGCATTTCCTTTTTGGTGCATGACGTCATTGTCCGGTGGATGCCACTTGAACACGTGACGGATGTCCAAATGTTGTCGACAAAACCGTTGGAATCCGCTCGTTTACTGTAACATTCTTCATACTAGCAAGATGGCTGCCCAAGGTGTGCAGTTTTGTCTTTACTTCAAGTAACCGCCGCAGCTTGAGGAGGGGGAGAGCTGGCAATTCAAGCTTGCTGCATGGTGTTGGTCGAGAGGAGTAGCGCGTGCTGGGAGCCTGGGAGACCTCTTCGGTGCAAAAATTTACTGCCATCTGTTAGCCTTTTGAACCGATTAAAACATGCACGACGGGTACTCTTTAGACCTCGGTCCAGTGCCTTTTCCACGTTCTGTTACTTTGACCACGGGTGCTCGAACGATTTTCGTCGAAGATTATCTGAAGTTGAACTTTGCGTTAGAGCTGGCATGATGAAGAATATCATCAGAACCAGAACAGCACGCTCCTTTCCCCTGCGCAAAGGCCAGATCTAGAGATGGCATTTTAGGTGAAAGGAGATCCAATGCCACACACACTCTCAGACGCTGTACCCATAATTGCGGATTCAATCCCTTTATAAGAACCTGGAGTCATCCAGACAGTGATCTAAATACATCCTTAAGTTACCCTCATTCCCCATTACGCTACCTGCACAGTGACCGCTCTATACTGTACTGGTGTCACCTACGAAGTACCGTACTCGGGTACATACGCCTCAACCTCCCTCAAAGTATTGAGATACTTTCCTCAAAAGCCCACGACCTTGCACTCCCTGTGACGGTGTGGGTACGTTCTTCTCGGCGGTTACTCCGGTCGGTGATCTACGAGCATCGTTCTCGTCTGCATAGACTTTGCGTTGCATCCACCGCACCCATACGTTCTCTCCGGAACTTCCCTTCTTTCCTCCTGCGCGAGCGCGTAATAATGTTCTCGCAGCGCCCAACATATCCATCACTGGTGTCGCTCCCCTCTCTCTTATAGCTGGAGGTATCTCTTCTTCCCCGTCTTCAGCGAGCGTTGCCACAGAAGGGAACGGATTCCCAGTGCAGATCCGGATGGCAAAGGGCCTGGCTCAGCAACAACGTGTGCGAACAAAGATCCTTCGGCACGGGCGACTCGTATCAGCCGCCAGCCAGCGCTCTCTGCAAGTGACCGTAGCTCAGGCAGTGTACGCTCTTGTCCACCAAGAGTCACTTGCATCTGCACATGGTGTTTATACACGAAAATTGGGTCCTCAAAGAAAGATGGCTGACCGTCATGTCCATCCAGTACGCGTTCGCGCTGGCCACGCCGAGGTTCGCAAGGAGTGGCCAGCACGCACCACGTAAAGCTTCCATGCCTTCCTGGTTCTTAATCCTGAAACTTTTGCGCTAGTGCATGCATAAGGTAAGAGGTGATCACCAATGACAAGGTACGTTGGTTTTCTGTGTGTTGTCCCTTCGTCGGCGGCCCGGCGCAGTTGAAGAAGTATACGTCGAGCAAGTGCGTCTGGCCAATCATGGCATACCACGCGCAGGAGGAATACGGCGGGTCTGATATCGCCATCATGCGTGGGCTGAGGCTTGAAAAAGTCATGCACTGACAATCTCGGTCAGTGTCTTCGGATGTTACGTGTAGTTAGGACAGACCTTGAAAACGTACTCGGCCGGATGTAATCAAGGCGGGGCTGTGAATATGCCACGCCTACGTGAAGGCTAATCAGCACCGCGAGAAGGGTCAACAAAGAATGGCGTTCGTACATCTTCACCGAGCTTGCACACAGGCTCACGGTCCTGTATTACGAAACGTAACTTGGGGAACCGTTCAGCAAGTCTCAATGTCGTTGATCCAATCCCACCGCCAACGTCTACAATAAGTGCATCTTCTGCTAGCTCTGGAAACGGAAAGGCTATCGCTACACGTTAGCAACTTGGTTTGTTTCTTGAAGCAAATAGTAACTTTACCACGAAGCTCTGCATCCGATGCACCCATCCACCCTTCTGTCCCGGCCATGGCTCGGGCAAATCTTGCAAGCCGGGAACTGTTCTCTGGAGTTTCGAGCCAAGTCCAGTAAGGGAGGGAGGTGCGTTGTGATAAGTTGAACGCCGTCGGTGCAAATACTGGTCCAGACCCCGAGGTGGGTATATTCTGGGGTGAGACTGGAAAGGAAAAGAGGCGGTCGTCAGTGGTACCAGATAATTTGGGGCGAGATAGCAGCCTGCGGATGACAGGCTGTGCACGGGAGAGAGGAGACCGCGATACACTCGATGGGGATACAAGCCCAGGTGCAAGAGTTATCGGAGGAAGGAGCGTAGACGTGCTTGTTAGAGGGCCCGGGGTGGATATATCCAGAACACTGGCAGGCGGCTCCAAATGAGTGAATAGACCCGTCAAGTTCGAGCGCTTCGAGTTTGTGTCCTGTGATGGTAGAAGCGTATCCGTAAAGTATGCGGATGCTTTGAAAAGCTCATCGGTACTGTAAACGCACGGGTTGGTGAGCGAAAGGACAATGATTTGGGGAAGCGCACTTGAGAGCTGCAAGGGCGGCGACGCCTCCGTATTCCGAGTCATATTTTTTCACAGGGCTACACAATAAAAGCATTAGTTTTCCAACAATATACACTAGATAGAAGACTACGCACGCAGATCGGCATTCTGTGAATGATCGCCCCGAGTCTAAGAGAGCGGAGACACGATTAAGTGCGAAAATGTCTGGTTCGCGTTCCCGTATAATATGATGTGTGGCAAGTAGCCGTAATACATGACCTGGAATGCATTCAAAAGGAACAAAGAAGGCGTACGCTCGTGAGGACATACTAATTTTTACAGAGTCTACGCCGACGCTGGCTGATATTTCTATGACAGATAAACCTGAAGGCCCGGCAGCGCTAAGAAGCTCTGGGATGTGAGATGCCTCAAAGAATCGTAAACACGATGGGAGGTGGTACTTTGGGCGAATTGCAATAAACAAAAGAGGACCAAAGAGGATGTGAAACGGGACGTACGATCATGGTGGCATCGCATATCGTAAGAAAAGGCGAGCGGACAATGACAGCCAGTTGTGAAGCCGCAGCAACAACGCGAGAGATGGCATTTGCGACGTCTGGACGAGAGGTAAGCTGTTCGGCGGGAGATGAAGGATCTCCTGGAAGATCAAGGTCGGGGAAGTCGAATAGGGCATCATGATCTGAAGGGGGGACCGGGGCGTCAGATGATGAATAATGCGAGGCAGAGGAGAGTGTGCGGTTCGAATGAGAAAGAGACAGGAGAGGGGGAGTAGGTGAACGGTGTCGCTTTGGAGAAGGAGGGGGAGTTGATGATGAGGACGACGAGAGGGAGGGAGGGGGGGAGGGAGAACCCAGGTGGTGGCGACTTTCTGATGCGTAGGCCGCATATATTTCATCAATAGCGTCACCTATAATGGCCTGCAGAGCGCGAAGAGTTGCGAAGGTCATCTTACTTGGCGGCAAGGTGGGAATTGGGAAAGTCAAACGACGTTGTGATCATGAATCTCTTTTGTGCACGAAACTGCAGATCGTTCCGCGGGCCCAGATCGGAGCTTCCTCGAATGAGTTTCACATCCGAACAAGAATACATATTCTATAAGGAATGGACATACAACATGCCACGTCATTCTCGATCCGCCTGCGGGTCAGTGACCTCGTCCACAATCTGCGATACCGCAACAAACGCATCCAGCAACGCAGGGACGACGAACGGTGCCCGGCACTCCATCTGGATGTCCTGCAGAATCCGGGAATGACGCGCACGCTCCTCAGCAAGCGCTATTTCGGCCTCTACGCGCATGGCCGCTTCTAAGCGCACCGCACGATGCAACGCCTCATGATACCTTGACAATGAAGGAACGTGTGCTGCCCGTGCTAGTGAATATGTAGAGCGGATTTAATGAGTTGGACGCACCAGCGAGATTCTCGACGGGGGTTGGAATCGAGAGCCCAATGCTTTCAAATATCTTCAGTAACGCCTCCTCAAGCTCGGCGGATGCTGGATGCGGGTTGCTGGGGCCCGTGGTCGTTGAATTGTCAGATGAGTAGACTAGCTCTATTTCCGGGTTTATCCAATCTGGGATTTCCCGCAACTCTTCTGGAAGCACATAACTTGACGTTGGGCGAAATAAAGTCCTTTAGCACGCGCACCGGAACAGACTGTGCGAATATGCGTACACCATTAGATTGTCACTGTGTATAAAGTGTCAAGTGAGCTCATTTAAAAAACAGAAGTGAAATAACTTTACATTGACAACTCTCGCAGAGTCGAAGGAATCGCCTTTCTACACTGTTTAACCACGCCTTTCAACGTGGACTGGGCAGTGTTCGCCTTCAGTCAGGAAGGAAAAGGTGGATGGAAGACATAGAGTACTCGCATTTAGAACGACTGCCAGTGGATGATCCCAATACATCTCGACAACACGTGTGGCATCTTTGGATTTAATGACATTCGTAGGCCTGGGATGTGGTAGATGAAGGCGAGTCAGGACGGCCCTTAGCCAAGGGATGAGCGACTGGATGTGATCTTGACTTGTACGCGATACATTCTGTCCATCCCACCCATTGAATTGAATACGCAAGGCAGTGTACCACTCCGTGAGTTTACGGAACTGGCGGGTGTACCGCTCCGAGAGTTTACAGAACTTCCAGAGCGAAGAAGCATGCTAGTAGGGTAACACCACCTGGGCGTCTGGTTATATGCTGCGTATGTAATCAACGACGACGAAATAACCGTGCCAGATCGCATCGCATCGAGTACAGAGTTAGGAAACAGAAATGAAGTATTCAGATTCACTCAGGCGGCCACTTAAACGGAAAATTTGCAGATCTTCCACATCAACAGAATCAAAACAGGACTACATCCGCTCCCCAGACTCAATCTAATAATTAACAGAGATCAGGTAATCGGCGAGACCCTCGGCCACCAGAGTAGCTTCGGGAGCTTGAATTGGTGCGGTATATTCAGCAACGAGGATTGCTTGCTTTGTCTTCACTAATATCGCACCATCACCCTGAAAGTGTTACTGAGAAAAAGTAAGGCTCCAACTAGGTGTGTGTGGACCATACCCCTATCTTCAGGTAAATCTTACGGTCGTCAGCTTGGAGGGTAAAGTACTTTTTCCCGGCGAGCCGGAGTCCGTTTGCTTGGGTGTGCGATGAATCTTTGTGGGCGTTTATAATGGCCTTCTGTTCTTCGTTGGAGAGCTGTCAAAGTGGAATGGATTGGCATGAGGGCGAGATGATCTGTACATCGTACGCACGGTGTAACCTGCAGAGGAGGCCCAGACCCCACCCTTATGACCTAGTATAGCAGCTCTAGAGACTTTCCCACTACCCACGAGATTTGTGTCGACGTAAGCTACCGGCTCTTGAGTAAGAAAATCATGCTGTGATGAATGGAACATACTTTGCCAGGACATGATATGAGGAAAGTTGAAGGGAACGGTTACAGAACAAGGGGCAGATGGTAGGATGTCCCAAATCGGCGATTACCATCCGATATGGTAAAATATCGGTGGGGATAGCCGTGGCGCGCCCATCTGCGCCAGATAATCTTTCTTTTTTTGCGTTTACAACCACTCTCAAAAGGAAAGTTGAGATCGATGTCTACGTGGTTCGATGGGCCCTGATTAATCCTGATTGACGAGCGCCTATATCTGTCACCCCTCGTGTCACGTGTTCCCTATGATGGCAAGCTACCTCGAACAGCTCGACTGTCTTACCAGAGACATCTCGGACAGCTTTCCAGGGAACGATGCTCTTATATCCCAACTGGTCACCCTTATTACAACATGTCCCCCCACGTTTACATACCTTCATGACCCCCACACGCCGCGCGCTACCGCATCACTCGTCAACACCTTGACTTCGTCTTTGTCTGCAATCGATGCAAAGTCCTTCGCTCCGGACGATGATGCTGTACCCATTATAGCATCTGCACAGATCAACGCCATTGCATCTTTCTCACCCCGTCTTTTCTATGACACAACATTTAACCGTCTTGCCAAGTGGCGCCCCCGCTGGGAGGACGGGTGTGAAAATTGGCCGGGAGGAACAGCCGGCGGCGGTGTACGCTACAACGACAGTCTCGATGGGTTCCTGCACGGCCTGCGTGCCCTACAAGTCCAGCTATGCGGTGATGAAACCGAGGTGAAGTCCCCGCGTAAAGGTAGGGGTAAGACACGTGCGCAGGATGCGCCAAAGGTGGTGAAGATGGTTCTTGTCGTTGACCGTGCAGAGAGGCTCAAAGAGTCGCTGCCTGGACTCTTGGTCCCTCTCACTAGGTTGGCCGAGTTAGTAAGTCGCCTTCAGCTTGCTTGCTTGCTGCTAATCAAACCAGTTCAGTCGAGAGTAGATATACAGACGATATTCATCTCCCAGTCTCCCTGGGAGGACATCAAACCGCCTTTGGGTGCAGCTATTGATCCCTTTCATATATCTGTGTGTCCGTCCTCCCAAGAAGGTAAACATGCACTCTTTCGCTCTTGATTGGGCTAAAAATGAGCAATGCCACAGACACACTCCGAATTCTAACCTCTCACTTCCCAACCGATGGTGACCCCGCGGCCGCGCCACATGCCTACCACCCTGCTCTTGCTCAATTCTACGCACAGTACGCCAATGCGCTGTACAGTATATGCTCGCCCTTCACTCGTGACCCACACGAACTTGCTTACGTCGCTGCGGCTCAGTGGCCAAATTTTATCGCACCGGTTCTCGAAGCTCGGAAGGGCGCCGCAGAGATTCACGTCATTTCCGAGGACGTACGTTTGCGACTTCTGCGAGCTTTCTTGCCGAGCTTTACTGCTGCACTTGAAGCACTAATCCCCCGGCGGATGCACGCCCGTGCGTGGTGTCGGATGCCTGATCTGAATGAGGGCCCCGGTGTCGACGAGAGGAACATTGAGACTGTTACTCGCTCTCTACCAACTCTACAGAAGTATATACTTATCTCTGCCTTCCTTGCCTCTTCAAATCCGCCCAGAACGGACATGCGCATGTTTGCAAGAAGCCACGACACGCGATCCAAACGGCGGCGTGGGGGAGGCACGCGCAGGACGCCACAACGGGGTTCAAGTTCTTCTGCAAAAGTAGGCTCCCCTCTTTCATGATGCACAGTGAACTGATGGCTCTTTGACGGGGTTTTTTTTCAAGGTATCTCAACGTCTAGCTGGTCCCGCGCCGTTTCCTCTCGACCGTATGAACGCAATCTTGGCCACTCTGCTCGAAGAGCACGATCTCGAAACGCGGGTTATCGGTGCCGAATTCACACAACCTGGGGAATACTCTGAGATGGAACTCATGCGCGTTCACGCCTCTGGAGCGGTATGTACTAGGCTTCTATTTGTTACCCTGGTGGGCTTCGACGCGCTGGCGCTGATCTGCCGTTGCAAGGTCGCAGAACTGGCTGCCGCCCATCTCCTATTACGAGTCTCACCATCAGATCGCCTTGACGGACCGCCCATGTACAAGTGTGGGATCTCGTTTGACGTCGCACTTGCACTGGGACGTGATATGCGTGTCCCTCTACTTGACCTTATTTGGGAGACGGGTTAGGCGTATCTATGCATTGCTGTACTACTGTAGATGCAGCGCTTCACTTGAAGGTGGTCTCGGCAGGCCCTTAGAGCGGCTTGGCGATCTTGTTGTTCTTTGTTTGTGAACGTTGATGTTCGCGCGCGCAACCGCATGCAGAAGGTGCACAGTACACGACCGTGTTTCAAATTGATGAATGATGACAGAGCCAGACAGGTTTCTTTTTTACGAGCGGCGCTTGCGAACTGCACGCTTCTGCGTCCTATGATATGACATATAATGCTCCCGCTGTCACCACAGGCGGATTACTTTGCGACATTGACATTCCCTGCACGTATTGATAATCGATAGGGCGAAGTCGGTTCTACCCGGAACACGCACGATAAAAAATTTTACGTTCCCACCCGCCGAAGTCTCAAAAATTAGCACGTGAAATTGTTTTTTTTTGACGATTTGGCGAGTGGGAAGCCCAAAAAAAATTAAGCACTCTGTAATCAACATGAAACCGGCTGCGGCTCGGCTGACCTCTCCCACGGATCTTCTCGGCACTAATTCTTTACCCGCCCTCCGCGTGATCCTTGGTGTATAACTTCTTTTGTCTGGGGCGATTTGCTGCTCCATCGCAACTACCACGCGCCAGGAACATTCCACAAGATAGATACTGTAGGTGTGAATGAGCACACGACAGCTGTTAGGAAAACCATGCCAACTTGCAGTCTCCATCATGCTCAGTCGAACCGCGCAATAAAGTTTATGACGTTCTCACAGGTTCACACAGGTTCAACTCAATCCTGTCAATCGTGCCGGCACCCGAGGTAGGGCCGGTCGGGAAATGTCGGCCTAAGCTCCCACCGTTGGTCACCTGTCACCGGTCAGGAACATAAGGTCCCACGATCATTCACTGTAAAGGGTTTTTTACTGTAAGGTAAGTTAACAGGAGTGACGCATGGTGGCACCGGTGACACGGTTACCGTTGAAATTTCCGGTCACGGTGCGACCTCGGTGGCCGGATGGGCGAAGCACACCAAACCCCGCCTGGTGAGGATTTCTGCACTGTATCTGGATCTGCGCACGGCCATGTGGAACATCGGCGCTTCAGCCCAACATCGCCCGTTATGAGACGCGGAGAAGACACCTGATAAGGAAGCTGGGTTGCACTGGGCATGAATGCATGAATACCAAAGAAGTCTTCTCTCTCACTGCGGCTTGCTTCTTTCTCGGCTTTTGTTTTAAGCAGAACGTATCACGCTGGCGCGGCGCCAGTTAAAACATCCATCGATCGATTGCCTCCCTTCTGGCACACATAAATACCTTCTCTTTCGACTCGCTCTTCCACCCGCGCCATGTCGACCGACTCTCCTCTCAAGACGCAGCGTCTCGCTGCTCTTGCTTTTTGCGCCGCTTGGTATATCATCAGTGGCTCCATCGGCCTCAATGCCCTGATAAAGTATGTCCCCTACCGTGCTTTTATTCGTAGACTCTGTAACGTCAATTAATTCAGGGCAAATCAGAGAGAGACGCACCTCCGGAAGCAGGCTCCCTCAGGCGTGACCCTGGATTTTCATATCAATGGTACTTTCTCTCACTCTCTCATTGCCCACCCTCGCTCAGGTCTTATCGCACGCAGATCTCTATCAATCTGGTGTTGTCGTTACGACTATTTGCACTGTTTTAGCGCTCCTCGCAGCAATATTCTTCACTCTCACGCTAGTCTGGCCCAAGCGCGCTACTGGCTCGCTGAAGATTCAAGCGTGGATTTTCACTTTTTTCAGCTTGTGGCTTCTTGCCACCCAGATTCCCTATACTGCTTTCGTAGCGACCCGTAGTGCCAAAATCGATGCATTTCTCGATGGCCAGCAACTACCTGCGCAAGTCATACAAGCAACGCTTGCCGCAGACGGAGAGTCTGCTAAATACTGCAAACTACATCCCGGTACGTCAAATGGTGTCATCCACCTTTGGAACTTTGGTGCTAAGTTTTTTTCCTCAGCCGTCCTTCTCGCCATTTTCCCTTGGATTGCGCTGCTCTTTACCACCTTCCTTATATATATTCTCTTCGCGGCTGCCAGGAGATGTGTACCGTCGGAAATGACTTCTCAGCTACCCATTGATGGAGAAAAGAGGGCTGAATTATGAGTTATGACAGTATGACAGCATTGTAACTATTCTGGAGCGACCTTCCATCGGGGACACCAGCCCTGATGACAGTTTTTTCTTGCAACGCTACTCTCGAGCTGTACAACTTTCCATCCACCTACCCGCACGAAGGGTATTGTACTTTGTTTCCATATCTTGATGAATTGCGAGTGCCCTGTAGGCTTTAGTATGCATCACGGTAATGGATTGAGATTTATCGGACACTAGCCGGTCGATATGGCCTGCTACCTCGAGCGGCAAAGAGGACGCACGGAAAAAAATTCCAGACTGGGGTCTTCGGAGTTACACGTTACACGGTGGCCTTAACCATTACTGCCACGAACACATAGATTGACGTTGAACTCTGACGCTGAACGTTGAACGCTGAACGTTGAACGCTGAACGTTGAACGCTGAACGTTGAACGTTGAACACCCCACATCACCTGGATTTATTGCGGGCCCGGAACCGTGGACCCAACTTCCCTCAAAGGGCTACGATACTATCTGCTGTATCTTCGGGGCTCGAAGGTGTGGAACAAGAGGTGGCTGGACGTTCTGGCCAAGCTTGGTCTATCCACTTACACACGAATGCCCCACTGACTACGTACACACAATGAGCACTAAGCTGGGGACCTCTCCCTTCCTATCTCCCTTAAGGCTATGTGCTTCGAAGGATTGTTTTGTCGCTCGTAGCGCCAAAGTGCACCTTAGGCTTAAGCGCTTGAACTCCCAGGGCGGGAACAGGCGCTCGTGGTACACAACAACTGACCAGTAGCTCAATAGCGCGTCGCAGTTCTCAACTGGAGACGCAAAGCAACGTCTAATGGCCGTCAGGCCTGGGGGAGGTTCGATGGCAGGCAAGATGATGAGACAACACATGTTCGTGTAGTTCCTACAGTAGTGATAACGAATGAGCACAGACGATCGCAAAAAAGCAGCGTGCAGGATTTACCTGTTTACTGGTTAGAACAACGTCGCATGCCCGTGGGTTCGTCTGGTCTCCATCGGCACAGGTATACCATGTCGTCGTTGCTGGACTGTGCACTCTCGCCGAGACCAATAGAGGCCAATTGTTCTATTTCGCCGTCGGCAGCTCCGGGTCGTCCTCCGCATGGGGACCATCGTGCTGTGGAGGGGAGCCATCATGATCACCGCCGTCCATCGGGGTGGGATGGGCTTCCTTTACTAGGACGATAGTCCTCGTCACCTCCTCCTCGTTCCAGAGCACGAGTTCTCGTTCAGTGGGTTGTCCCACATCTGCTGCCGCGGACTCCTTCGGCTCCAGACTTGCGACCCGTCTTCTCAGCCTGGTATTGGCCCTCTGCTCGGCGCGCAGATCATCCTTCGTCTCCTCCAGCTCATCTTCCATCTCCCAGAACCGTTCTTTAAACTTAGCGAAATTGCGTTCCACTTCGGGCAGACGTGCTGCCTTGAAGCGCACGTCGTCACCCGTGAGGCGCGCTTGCTTGGTGAGCAACTCGGAAAGCGCCTTGTGCTTTCGGACTTCGGCCTCGAGTTGGCCACCCGGGCCTCGAAGGTCGCGCGCACCATGGCAACGCCGTTGACGGCTTGTGATTCCGCGAGGGTGGCGCGGGCCGAGAGCTCTTCGTTCTCAGAGCGCGTGGTACTTGCGAAAGCAGAAGCTTTCTGGTATTGCTCGCGGAAAAAGTCGACGTCCGCCAACGCGCGCGCCTTCTCACCCCGCAATGCATCGGCTTCACCTTGCAGGGCGAGTTTTTCTTCGGCCCATCGTGTGCGCTCCGCGTTCCAGGCCGTATTTGCCTCATCGTCTTGGTCTGTCTGGGACCCCGTTGCTAGGTAGTCAGCCCTTTTTCTACCATGTAGCGCTCCGTTGCCGGCTTGTTTATGCATCTCGCCATCATCGGTTGACCGCATACGTAGAATGTTCACTTGTGCCCGCAGCTCAGAGATCTCCTCTGACTTTTTATGAAGAAGATCCAGTGCTGCTGCGAGTTGACTACCCAGAGATGTGTGGGGTAATGGGTCATGAGATTGACTTTGGGTGGAGTTCGACGCGGTCGGAGGAACTTCATCCTCCGAACTCAGCTGAGAGAAAACACGTCAGGATTGCAATCAACACTGCGGTAGGCGCGGCCGCCAATCACCACGCACCGCAAGCACGTTCGCCGCAACTACATCATCTTTCTGGGGAAGCGAATCCACGTTTGCATCTTGGCCGGACTTGTTTAAAACCAGATCCACCACCTCAGGCTCGTCCGAAAAGTCCGTTCTACGATTCTGGCTTGGGGAAACACTCCCCAGTATTTCATTTCCTGAATTCCCAAGGTGTGTGACCTGCGACTGACTGGGAGACTCCATGACATCCTTGTATTTCTTGAAAACCACATGTGGTGGAGGTTGTTTAAAGCTTTGAGACGTATTCGAGGCCATATGGCCCTTCCCAAAGGTTGCACCAGCGCGGCGCAGCTCATCCAATCTAACACGCGCCTCAAAAGCTCGGCGTTCTGCGAGCGTTCCGTTGCCAGATCGCCGTGGCTCACTCTTTGAGAAGCTGCGTTGCTCGGCAGAGCTTGTGCCAGGATTTCCTATCTGTGGAGGACCAGACTTCGTAGGCAACTCCGCCTGTGGAGGACCAGACTTCATAGGCACTCCACCTGTGGAGGACCAGACTTCATAGGCATCTCCACCTGTGGAGGACCAGACTTCGCAGGCATCTCCACCTGTGGAGATTTCGAGGACGAGATGGCTCTGGCCGAAGGATTAAGGTTAACTAATGAGATGTGTGGGGCGGCGGGTAGCGGACTAGAGCCCTTGGGAGCCTCGGTAACGCCCTCGCCTTGCATAAAGATATCCGCGACATTAGGTTGTAAGTGAATACCCTGGCTATTGGGCCCCGAGACGTGTCCGTTGTTCACATTAGGGCTGGGAAGCTGGATGTCGACAGACGGTCTGCCTATCGGCCCTTCCAGCGAACCTAGCGGGTTGCCTTTTGGGACTTCGGTTGCACCATTCGAATCTACAGTCGGTTGCAAGGGATCACTTGTAGTCGAGTCTTCGACAGGCCCGCCTGGTTGATTCGACGTAGTCTGCGATTGCGATTGCGATTCCTCTTCTTCGCGCAACGCGACAATTTGAGACTCAGAGAGGATCAGCGGCCGCGGTGACGACGGTAGGGGTATTGACGCCTGTACTGGAGGCTTTGCAGAATCGGCAATATCGACGGGTCTTTCTTTGGGCGGATCCCGGCGTTCGCCTATGGTACGTTTTCGCTTCGGTGGACCGAACTTCGCATTGGGAGTGGGCACCCACATCGCAATTTCTTCAAGGGGGGGGTGAGAAGGCGAAGCTTGACGGTCCTCTCTATTCGGAAGAGCGTGCGCGGACTCTGTAGACAGTCCACGCCCACACCGGGAGTACTCTCGGCGGCGGCAGCGGCAAGCCTCTTTCTCCTTGGAGGCGCGGAATCTTCGTCCGTGTTACCAGGAGAGCCATGTGGCGTCGGGTGTTTGCGCTTGCGAGTTGGGCGGACAGGAGGTCCAGAGGTATTGGCCGCGTGGCGCTTCTCGGACGGCCGTTTGAGGGCCACTGGGGACCTCATAGACGTAGAGACCGACGCTGAAGAAAGCGGTTCCTGTTTCTTCGCTGTATTATTTCCGCATATGAATGCATCCGAGTAACGTAATTGTAAAAAAGCGGCACCTTTCTTTTTTCCCAATCTTTGATAAGCTCGGGGGAGCAGTGTGATTTGGGAACCCAGTCAAGTGGCCAGGGCTTGCCTGTCTTGGGGTCTTTACCAGCCCACTGCACCTTGTATCGCCTCCCGTCTTCTTCGACAATTCCAACGACCTCAAACCAACCTCCTTTGCTGGAGCTGCTTCCACTTCCGTAGGACCCTGAAGACGTCATTGATTACAATATAGCTCGCTTCCAGTCTAGGAGATGTCGAGGTAAAGGTGCTCAAGGAGTGATAAACGACGGGATCTACCTGGGACCAACGGATGGCCAAGGCAGGTCACGTTACCCATTCCGGTGATTCGGAACGTGGGCCGCCTCGTTGACCACCGCGCAGTACATGATCGAGGTCACGCTCATCGCTGTGGAGCACAGAACCTACAGAACTACATCATCGAAGATGGAGTTCATGTGGACATATCAAATTAATTTTTCTATACCCTGACTAGTTCTGACTCAACTCAATGGCCACCACTGCCCGACGTGCCCGTGTCCACGCCTGTGCGGCGAAAAAACCGGACAGAAACATGTACTTGCAATGAATCGAGTTTCATTGGACTAAGGAATAGGGATATCATTAACTTCATAGCCCATCTTCTCCTCATTCCCTGGTAGGTGCACACCCTTATTAACATGCGAAGTTCGCCAGTCAGCCTGATTGCTTGCAGGAGACCAGGTCTGTGTCTGCGTGGCGCATACGAGTCGTGCACGTGCAAGCCGCATGGCAGATTTAGTAGACTCACCCACATCAACGCGGCCTGCTGTCGTACCTCCTAATGTACCTGTGCCTACACTGGTAGACTATATGCTATGCATCGCTTGCTGGCATGTAGCCTAACAGTGCACGCAATTGCGCGTGGTGTGGCCGTTTACCACACCTTTCTCGAGAGGTCAATGTCAACCAGTTATCAGGTTAGTAATGTTAGTTCTCTCACTAACCCAAACGCGTTATGTGTGACCGCTGGTGTGGAATACATCTCCGCCTGCGTGTCTCCATCGTTGATCCATGATACGACTAGCGTGTGTATTATTGTGTATTGTGCAGAAGATCGCCGTGCCGTCTCCGCACGGCCCTGTATCCATTTGGAGCTTAACAAAGCTAGACTACTTCAAGATGACTACGGCTCGGAAAAAATGGTGCTGGTGTCCTGGGCCCTTGAATCTTTTTTGGCCAACTCCTTGACGCAGGTCTGCATTTTCAGTTCACCGTCGGATTCATCCTGGATTATGGATAACGGGCGTGGTTCATAATACTAACCACGCCATATTGATCTTGTGGCATACCAGTCGCGTGTCTTATGGAAAGGGTTGGCTCACATGCTGTCCAGCTTAATGTTCGCGTCTACGTGGTTGCCAGTTGGCCACGACGTGAAAACCTTGGGTCGTCGGCAAGTGTAGTACTCCCTGCGTTTGCCTATAGCTGGTCAACATCTTTGTTGCTGTGGGTGATCTTACTCGCTCATTTAGTATGGATCGTGATTCGTGTGCTTGAAGCACGAAGGGAAGGCTTGGAGAGCTAGAGCGATCAAAGCCTGGAGGCCATTTCCAAATGTCACCTCCGTTGTTATCGTGTCCGTTACTTAGATCGAGCTACTTGAAACCGGAGTGATTGTTTTGGTTTATGTCAAGAGTCACTCGAATGATAGTCCGACGAACAGTATGGCTTGCAGAGAGGAGCCGATGAGATGGCGATCACCTTTGAAGCTTGAAGCCCCTACTAACCTGCGTACTATAACAGTTGCGAGCTTTGTGATGACCATCTCATTAAGTACTAATTTGAAGTGCTCGGCAGGATGTCCGGCTGATGAGAAGAATAATGTCAGAGGATTGATCTCAATGGAGCATTAGGGTACCGGAGCCCCAAAAGGGGGTTCGGACACAGTTCTGTATGTTTGAATTATTGTCCCGCTTGATTTCCTGGTACATATCTGTTGAGCTGTCCTGTTGTTGGTGGATACCACTGACATCCGAGTCCTCCCGTTGCGCGCTGTTAGCTTCACAACCGGAATATTATCTTCCGAGCTTAGGGCAACGATCTCAAATGACAATGGCCGTCATGGTTCCATTTCATGCTCTGTGGTTCTACGTAATAATTGATGAAAGGAACATCATGAGATTTTGGAGGAGTGAGATGTCCTAAATTTCCTTGATCTCATGAGAAAAAAATATGACTAATTGTCGGACCGTGCAAATAACATCCGGATGAACAGCCTTGAAAACTTTCGTTTGACTCCGAGTCGAGGGATGCTCAGGCAGTTCGGGGGTCTACATAGCAAATTACCTAATATGGTCAATAGTTCCGAAATATGCCACAACGCGTTCAAGTGGCAGTGCTGCGGCATGCACTGTCTGTCTTGACGCATCATGATGTTCATGTACAGGTTCGGCTCATCTAAGTTTCAGGATCTCCACGACTATGTGCACGGCAAAACGTGTCGCTTTTTTGCACCGAAAATCACTGGCTATCATGATCCTCGAGTCTTTTCAAACACTGCCTTTGACTGCGCTTCCACAACCATCTACATATGTCATATGTTAGGCTCCGATAGCCAAGCGATCATTCTGAACACACAAGGACTCGGCATCTACCCTTACCCGAAGCGGCTTCGCCTCTGACTCCAGTGGACCTGGCGAAAATTTGTAATGAGATATGGACGGAGATTTGTTCTCGTCACGGAGCGATGCGACACATTATACATCTGCTTGGTCCTATGATTAAAACCCATCACGGTGAGTTCACTCGCATATTAAAAGAAACATTCCAAGCTGAACCACTTTGGCGCGACAAGTCAAACATATAAACTTTGTAACCGGATGCTCGCTTTGCAAGGTACGCTCACGGTTGCACCTTTCCATTGTATTTCCTCCTCTATGGACGAATATGCGCTGGAAAGCGGTCACGTCTCTCGTTCAGGTTCCATGGAATGGAGAGCGCGGGCGCCAACTCCTCGACAACATACATCAATACAGCCACAGGTGTCACCACAGCGGGCAGACTTGGCGAGCACTATGTCATCTGGTGAGAGGTCTCTTTCCAAGACATTGTACCGCGCTCATCTGTATTGCTACAGCGGATTCACAGATTAGGACTCACCCCAATCGACCACTTTCTACGCATCCCCCTCACCGACATCACGAACATTCACGTACGCCTCCTTCGAGCGCAAGCTCCGCATCCGCATTCGCACAGCCACACGCATACGAACACAGACAAGGTATAGCACCTCAACTCATGCGCCATTCCTTCACCCACCCAGGAGGATGGCCAGACCGCCCTCAGCGCCCCAGGATACGGGGGTCAGTTGGGAGCGCACCCCGAGCTCGGACATCACGTCTCGGTACAACGCCGTCTCAAGAGCGCCTAGGCAAGCGCAAACGCCGTGCGAGTGCCGAGAGCGGCACTCCCGTCCCTCAGACAGTCGCCACCCACCGTGACACTGTCGGTCCGCAGCGGAGCCACCGAAGACACCACAATGTTGCCGAAAAGACACATTCCACCATGCTTCCCTCCGGTGGGATGTTCATGACGTTCCCGTTGGATATCCCTTCTCCCGAACCGGAAACTGAAAGCAGTGCGCCGGCTGGTCCTCCTCCCTTTGAGCATGGGCCGAGTGAATTGCCCCCCCGGCCTTACGAACCAGCAAGAACCGAGGGGGAGGGCAGTGGACCGGAACGGACCGTCAAAAGAGGGCGGCTTCCGGCGGACGTTATGGACCATGTAAGTGTCATAAGTTATCTGCAGCCACACGTTCTGATCCGGTGCGTTTGTGATAGCTACCCACAATTGAGGGCCGCCTTCGTAAGATAGAGGACACTGTAAAAGACTATCTCGATGCAAGGAACAAGCGAGCTTTGGACAAGTCGAAGCTTCCTGGTTCTCAATGACTTTCTTTCTGTAATTTCGCTGTATCCCATTGCTGTACTGCATACATCCTGGACATCCCATCTCTGTAGGATCTATCAGATACCCCTAGTTACCAGTTACCCTTACACACATCGCTATTGTTGTACTGCCATAGTATCACGTGATCCATTAATATATTCACCCGATCCGATCAACCGTGACCGAGACACGCTGCCAACACGGATGCATTAGAGCAGTGCTCTTCATGTTCAGCGCCCTACTCACCCCTCTCCGTGCGAGATTCGAGACTGCACCTCATGTCGAGGCGGTCACAACACCCACAACTGACAACGCTGATGACATAGCCCCGGAGGACTTTGCACGCGACGTGCTCATAGAACTCATGAGAAATGCTGTGGAGAAGCTCAAAACGACGGGAGATGTTTGCTCTCAAGTAGAGGTAGGTGTTCTGTGCAGTGACATAGCTGGTACCTTACCAAACATTCGCAGGTCTTGACCGAAGTACACCGGATTATGTTAGAGGATGCCTGCACGAAGGATGTATTCCGCGAGATGGATGGTTTCCTCGCTGTCATCAACATATTGTCAACGCTCCGCATGTATCGCGAGGAGAACCTTACTACTGAACGTAAGGAGCAGGCCCTCAGCGAGACGATCGAGGCCGCACGTCTCGTTTTTGTCATTGCGTCCGAGGCAATGTCCGATGATGAGAGTAATTCGCAGTATTCGAGGTGCGCCTTGTTACCTCCGTCCGCTCCGTCCTTATTCTCCTTCAGCACCACGTCGGCTACGAATCCCTTGCTCAAGCCTTACAGCCACTTGTCATGGACGCCCAGGTCAAAGATCCCATCCTCGGCTTCCTTTTCTCTCTCGCGCTTCACGATTTTTCTGTCTCCAGCCTGTTTATGTCGCTTCGTGATACTGAGCACAGTGACCTCGATTCTCGGATCAAGGATATCGACGTCCGCCTCGGGCTTATCGCCCAGCCAGGTGCCATCGGTATCCTCCTAGATCTTCTGCCGAAGCGTTCGGAAGATCCAATGTTGCACTACGTGGTTTATAAGCTTCTGGAGGGGCTTTCGGCTCTTAGACATAGAAATAAAGTCATTCTCTCCGGTCTTGGCATATTGGGCCGCCTATTTCAGACCTTCACCTCCCACAATAGATCCTCTGGTACAAACAAGGAACAGCGGACTATACAGAAGCTACTGAGGCGGGTTCTTGACTTGGGCGCTACCACAGTTGACACGCGGATCATGTTCCAGTCCGCAGTTATGCCAGATGGGACACTCGATGCGGATATCCTGGAGATGATCCGAGGAGGAATCAAGTCTAGGTGGCCTGACCACTTCTCATTCGAAAAACGTGCTGCCTTGAAATTCTGTGAAGAAAATACAAAGGGCTTGCCCGCCTCAGGATTTACATTTATGGTACGTCTATGGCAATGCTGGTGTTGAACTGTTCTAAGGCTCCCTGCCAAGATTTGGATTTGGCTCGAGCGATACCCAGCTCAGGAAGCACAGACTATTTTCTCCTTTCGCATGTCGTCACGCACACTATTTCACCTTAAGATCCGGGAAGACGGTCGATTAGAACTGTGGAGTCATGGCCAACCTCCTCCCGGGGTTATCACAAAATCCAACTTTCCAAAATCACGGTGGCTGCATATCGCGGTGGTCCACTACCCCCATCAAGGGTCACACCCTAATCTACGTTCGGGTTGTTCCTCACGTCCCTGACCTATCTAATCGTTTTACCAGGATTCTTCATTGATGGGGTTCTGATTGATCTTGTGAACTGGGCTTACCCCCGGCCCGAAACAACCTCTAAAATCGGTACGTATGTGATCGGAGACGATTCGGAGGAAGGAAGCATGAGCTGGTGTGTGGCCTCAGCCACTTTACTGTCCAAACCCCTCGGTATGATCTTTGGGTTCTTAGGTATTCGCACGTTGTCCTAAACATAATCTAGGAGACCACCTTCCTCGATTCATTCACCATCTCGGACCTAGGTACAATGCGACTTTTCAATCCCAAAGTCTCGTCAGGTTCTTGACCTACGAGGCTTCTACCTCGCTTAACGTTTTTCTGTCCAATCTCGGCTCATCTAAGGGTGGAATCTCGCCTGAGGTCGTGGCATTGGTAAAAGCTATTAATGATGGAATCGGCATCGATGAGGCTTCTGTAGTATTTTCATTTAGTCCCGCAGCATATATCCCTCGTGCTGAAGGCGCGTTGACCACTCTGAGCCGCTTCGCGAAAGATGGGAATGTACACGCAACAAAAGCCTACTGCATCGACACTGCGATGTGGGAGATTGGCGGTGTGGCCGTAGCTTTACGACTGATCCAGCTAGCAAAGGTAATACTTGATTCAGTTTTCTCAAAATGTGAATATGTTCAACCATTGAACAGACACCGCACGAACTCTCTCGGACACTTGGTATACTCACCGATGGATTGAGAAATAGTTGGCAGAACTCCGAGGATATGGAACGAATGCGTACGTCATTGTCCTTGCCAAACTGCAGGGTTCTCAATTATACAGGTGGATACGAGATTTTGTCTGAGATTTTACGAAACAAGAGCGGGTTGATCAATATGACAAGCTATGAGACACTCTTTGAATTTTTGGGCATGGATTTCAAGACCCCAGAGTCAGTGATAGCTGAGATAAATGATGGGTTCGTTCTCACTTCCATTTTTCAGCCACTCAACAATTACAAATCCAATCGCTTACCGGTTCATTGCCCTCGATTTCGAGCTCTGGTCGAGGACTCGTGACGAGATCCAGCGTATTCACCTCGAGCACTTTATCGATCTTGTCGCTACGAGCCGGTACAAACACTTCAACGTGAAGCAACGACTTTCTGGAATAAGCCTCACCCGCCGGTTCTTGTTTGTGTGGCAGACTTCCTGTTATACGGGTGGAAATGTGCCATATTTCCTGAAGTCGTTTAAAGCGGTGATGGAATCGTCATTCAATCCGGAAGACACCATCAAGCCGGTATTATCCTATATCGGTGCCCATCTCTACGACGGTGAGCGCTTTGTATTGCTATCTGGTGCGACTCTGAATGTGTTGTGAAGCCACCTCAAAAGTCTCCTCTCCGAAGTCAGTTCTGTCCTGGATTGACCTTGACCACGCCCGCGAAAAGGCGGAACAGCTCCTCGAGGTTTTTGTCTCAATCATGTCTCGGTCTGCTGACTGTTATAAGCGGTTCTCCATTGCTCTTCCTGTGACTCGCATCTATCTCCTGCTCCTTGGGGATCGTCCTTCGTCCTTCGTTGCAAAGCAAGTGCTTGACCTCATAACAATCAGTTTAAACAGGTCCAAATCATTCAGCCGGAAGTTTGAGCTCGTCAGCGGATGGACGATCTTGAAGACTGTCCTTCCACAAGCTTGGAATACCAACATTCATTCTGCAGTATTTGGCATCCTCGTAGATCAGACTCAGGATCAGGGACCCGTTGTGGCCTGCTCTCATATTCTCCCTGCTATCCTGAACACTTTAACTAAAATGTTAATTGCGGTAGCCCAAGATTCACCTCTCCAAAGCATTGAGATAAACGAAAATGGTGTGTGATGTGATCCGTTTGGAGGCTGATATAATCTCATCAATATAATTAAATGGACAAGACGAGCGGCCGGTGGCCTATGCGGAAGCAATCCTTGAAGAGCTTGTCGTCTTGCAGTCTTCATGTCCCACTTTCCGACAATTGTTTGAGTCACAACAAACAACACAATCGTTCATCCGAGCATTTCGGTCATTCGTTGCGTGCCTCGCATCAGCCAACGAAATTCCACAACATCATATACGGATAAGCGAGAAGCTTATGCACTTTGGATTAACATTATCTTTGGACAATGCAATTGCGGGACCCCAGAAGCGCGAGGTCTGTCTGTTTCTTTCGCTTTCCGTGCCAGCTTGACATTATCTGGAGATTCTGGACGTTCTCCAAAACGCCGAACAACTCATCAACGGCGGGGATTTCCAAAGCACAAAGATTGATCCATCATTGGTCTCGGGGCGGCGCTCAGTCCGACATCGCTTTGCGTCGGTAAGACTTAGCTTGCACCTTGGCGAGCGCACAGTCCAGAAGTCGATGGCTCGAATTCAAGAGTGGCGCGCCACTATCATCTTGACCGAGAGTAAGCGACTGCGCAAAAGCCTTCTGGACCTGTAAGACACTCTACTACGACTCGAAGGTCTCCTAAATCGTCTTTCAGGAAGGAACAGAACCGTCAAGTATCCCGTCTGAATGATTGGATGATCCCACTTTCTTCGGAGCGCGGGCTTTGGGAAATCCCTAATTGCATCGTGCATGGCGACTAGATGAGACTGAGGGCCCTCACAGAGTCCGGTAGGAGGTTTCGGGCACGTTTGTCGCGCAGTCTCTCACCATGCCCAGGAAGAAGATGGAATCGAATATGGTAGCGCCGTTAAGTTCCAAGGTTGATGGAGGTACTCACTTGCGGGCCATTGAGTTACCTCAGCTGGATGATCTGTCTTCATTCCGCACGGAGGTGCCGCCATGGGCTGAGTCATACGAGATCTCATCTACGGATGTCGATGGTAATGCTGGTGTTCTACCTCCTCTACATCATTCTGATTTTTATAGATGATCGTCAGTTAGCGGAAGACGTCGCGGACGACAAGCATCGGAGAGTGCGCCACGAGCTTGAGCCGGGGGATGTGATCGAGGCCGTTAGTACTATCGCAAGAATCACTGGAGTTGATTCTTCTCGTGAGTCCATCACTAAACTAGTCATGAGTACGCTCAGTTGGATTAGCTGGTCTCTTAATCTGCGGACGGACACACTTCTATATCCTTGAGGGTCTAGTAGAAAACGATGATGGTGAGATAATTGACGCACAAGACGCCCCTCGAAGTCTGCTCTTCGTTCCTGGTAGCATTCTAGAATTGCATGGTATTCAACAAGCTCAGCGGTGGTAGGGACATCCTTTCGACCTACTACTTTAGCTCAAGTCTATACGATAGGCCTTACGAACAGATAGCAAACCTAAGCGATAGGATGTTCCTTTTCCGTGACGTTGCGTGAGTTCCAGCTCTGTTGTCTCGGAATTTGTCATTGTCTATCCGAATTACCCATGAGGCTCGAGATCTACCTCAAGGATAGTCGCTCTGTTTTGCTTGTCTTCACAGATCGTAGGAAGAGGCAGACATGGACAGGAGACTGTCGTCTGCTATTAGTGGGCGGTCAGCAACCTTGACAGCTGGCCTCACCCCTAGTGGCCTCATGTCCCCGTTCGCCAGTATAGTTGGGGCACGAGTCTTAGCCGGATTTGGTCTGGATGAGTTGTCAACAGCCCAACGGAAATGGCAGGCCAGAGAAATCAGTAACGTTTGTGAATCTTCGACAAAGTTGCTATCTTCTCATATTTTTCTTACAGTTCACTTATTTGAGCATCCTCAATCAGACATCCGGTCGCACGCCGAGCGATGCCACACAATACCCAGTATTCCGTAAGCCATCTTCCCAGACTAAGGCCACCGCTCATATGTACCACCCCAGCATGGGTACTGCAGATTACGAGTCCGAAAATTTGGACCTCTCATCAAAAAGTATCTTCAGGGAGTAAGTCTTGTTCCTTCAAGTCGATTGCCTCATAGACTTAATGGTGTCAAGCCTGACACAGCCGATGGGTGCGCTGACCCCAGCACGGCGTGAGGCGGCCCAGTCGCGCTACGAGAATCTAGAGAGTGTCGAAGAGAAGCCATTTCACTATGGCACTCATTTCAGTTCCTCGATGATCGTGTGCCATTTCTTGATCAGGTTGGCGCCGTTTACAACATGTTCAAGACTCTGCAGGTGAGACAGGACCCATACAAATGCACGATCTCAACCTCCTTTCAGGGTGGAGATTGGGATTTACCTGATCGTCTCTTCAGGTACGAATCCCGTCCTCCAATCTGAGCGAATCCTGACGACTTGAGTAGCAGTATCTGTAGAGCATACAGTTCAGCATCGCAAGACATTAGAGGAGATGTCCGAGAGCTCATCCCTGAATTTTACACATGTCCAGAGCAAGTTTATGAAATCAGTTTAGCTAGCGGATGACGATGAACTCCTCAATAGGTTTTAGAGAACTCAGCCAATCTTGACTTCGGAGTTCAGCAAAACACAGGCGAACGCATACACCACGTCGTACTCCCTCCATGGGCAAAAAATGATCCCCTCTTATTCATTGTGCTGCATCGCCAGGTGATTGTTATTTCCGGTCATGCTCTCTGGCAGCACTCACAATTGCGCAGGCGCTGGAGAGTGACTACGTCAGCGAAAACCTGCCTGCCTGGATTGACCTTATCTGGGGTTGCAAGCAGCGTGATCCCGCCTCCCTTAACGTGTTTCATCCTTTGAGCTACGAAGGATCCATAGGTGCGACCTGTCACATGCGAGGCAATGAGATGGTTGACAGTTGAAAAGACTTGGACACCATCACGGATGAATTGGAACGGGAAGCAACAGTTGGAATTATCCATAACTGTGAGTTGACAATTCAATGACTTCTTTCTCCGCTTACACTAGAATAGTTGGTCAAACTCCCAGGAAGCTGTTTAATGCACCGCATCCCCAGCGCTTCGCACAAGGGCCTTCAACACTCCCACTTGGAACTTACACGGGGTTGAAGAGAATTACGATCTCTTGACACAAGGAAAACGACCAGCTGCTCGTGGTAATTGTCCAATCACAAGATAAGATTTATGCCTCACTCTCTGCAGTTCTACAGCAAAGCGTCGCCGTTCAAAACATAACAGTCGACCCAATCGGGGACAGGATATTCCCGCACCCTGCTGGAATACTCTCCGTGCCCTCTCGTCCACACGAACACGTGGAATGGGGATTCGGTCGCAGTGGTAGGGCTGCGGCTAGCCAGCTTCGCACTTCGGCCGACGGTCAAGTAAGCTGGTGTCACTAGTTCGTATCTGCGGTATCTGCGCTTATAGCCGAACAGACTGTCCAAGTTGTTGAAGGGATCGCATGCACCTGTGCCACCTTCGCGGACTCGGAGAATCTCATTACTGGGTCTGAAGACCACATTGTCAGGCTATGGCGCGTTTCACGTGGCAATTCAGGATCGAGTGGGTTAAGCTTATCGCTCTCGAACATGATGCGGGTGCACAGCGACATAATCCTCTGTGTAGCCGCTTCGAGGCCGTGGTCCGTCATCGTTAGTGGGTCCAAGGACGGAAGCGCCGCGTTATGGGATTTAAACAGGGCAGTATATATGAGATCTATCTGGCATGGAGAGAGCGGTATCGTTGGAGTTCATCTGGCCGCCATTAATGAGAGCACTGTGCGTAGTTCGTTTTCTTTGTTTGTTGTTGGTTTGTTGAGCCAATCACATCACCACGCCCTACAGGGATACATTGCGACATGCTCACGACAAAGTTGTGTCTGCACACGATCAACGCCAGACCCATCGCTAGCATTGACCTCAACTTCTCGGCAACACTCCTACATGTGCCTCCTACAATCACTTCTCTTGCCTTCCACGAACGGGAATACTCTCGCCTAGGAGTCCTTGCCACGGATCTCCAGATGGGAAGATTACACTCAGGACTTGGAACGCAGACAATACTCCAAGGAGGAGACAGCTCGGTGGGAGTTTGTCACAATGAGGGTGCTGAAGGCGGAGAAGCCAGGTGCGATCACCGCCTTGAGATTCGTTGGGTATGTAGAGATGATGGTCCTCTCTTCTGGTCTGTGCTTTGGTTCACATAAACACAGGGAACGGCTGTATCATGGAGATTGCGACGGACAGGTGTTCTCTTGGGACCTTCCAGATTGAATGATTTCATATTGTGTTGTGTACAATACAGTAGCTGAGTTACTCATACGAGCACGTGAGAGAAAATGAGCGTGTGCAGATTGACGCGTTGTTGCGATGCCGCACTTGACCAACGTGCAACTCACTCTCTTTTGCAATATATCTCACTGTAGGTCTCCCTAGCTTGGTTCGCCTCTATATCCTCGCTTTGCGTTGTAAACAACACTACTTCGTTCGTTGCGCTCCGACATCTCTTCTCTCCTAGGCACGGCCTGAATTGTCATCCAAGAGTCCACGACTACTCCATCAGACACTCCTTTCTCCTGGATCATCCCTAAACAGATACCCCAATACCACAGTCTGACCATTTCTCACAATGTCTTTAAAACGGTCCTCGACACAGTCAGAGACCCCTTCTCGCATATCCCGGCGTTCCTCGTTAGCGGGCACAACGAGCATCCCAAAGTCAAGAACTATCTCCAACGCGTCGCTTATAAGCGATATTAGCAACACGACTACAGTGACACCACAAACCGTCAATGGTGATGACACAATCCCTTTGGGCATGATGCCTACCCATGCCAAGCGTACATCTATTCCAACACTCGCTGCCATTCGACGACAGTCCGCACCTGTCCATGGACTTATCAATAATTCGCGTTCCACATCCCTTCTCAGTTCGCCCGTAATATCGACTCCACGTGTCATGCCCACAATTCAGCGCGACCCCGCAGCACTCAAAGCTCCACCTTCCGCAGCTGGCTCTCTTCGTACTGCACGCTCAAGTAGCAATTTGCGGGCTGCAGATTCGCGTCAAAATGCTGCACCGTTACTTCCCTCGACTCCCCGCTCCCGCGTTCTGTCTATGGGCACCCCAGTTAGACGATCCGAGTCCCCGAGCACGAGCCTCTCCATTTCATCGCCGTCAATCAACCTTACAACGCCTAGTCCACTTCCTAGCAGAATCAAGTCTTCATCGCAACAGTCCGCTCCACGAGTTATCCACGCTAAAACGCCCTCAAGAAAATCTGGCGCAGCGTCTCAGACCAACCACAAGTCACAGAATCGACAAAATGGATCAGCTCAATCTACAATTTCGATATCTACGCCTCCTTCAAGTTGGCAGCCTGACTTCCGTCAAATCAACGGTGATGAAGACTTCGCTGGCTCTATGTCGGTTTGGGATGGCGATGATATGACACTTGACATGCTAACCGAAGCTGGTGACGAGAACGTGGATGAGGAGGTGAGTACAGTTATTGATGCCTCCGCCTAGTACCGATGTGGAACCATTATTCCAGTTTCAGGGTGGCCTTAAGACGCTTTTGTCAGTACACACGAAGAAGCTTCTTCACTACAAGCGACTTCTTGAACGGGCGCAGGCAGCTACTGCGGCTCAACTCCACGCATTACAAGCTGAAGTACGAGTCTTGCGCGAACGCGAACGACAGCGGGAAGACAGCGGGACTGTCTCCTTTTTGACCGATAACGACGATCTCTGTGTATGCGGTGGCCGTAAAGGAGCTGATTACTGGAGCGGGTATCGTGGAGGTGGCGATAGTACTGATAGAGAAGAGCCCGATTTGGCGAGAGCTCTGAAAAGGGAGGCGAATGGCGAGTTCAACGAAGCCGATGTTAGAAAGGCGATTCGCGGGCTCAGTCGAGACGAGCGCATGAGATTGTAAGTCCCAAAGCCACCTGCACGAGTGATTTATGCCTGATTGTGCACTCAGAATCAGCATTATACTGGACTGTAGGTGGACTTCTCTTCTTCCTGATTCGCTTCGGGTGCTGAGTATGCGCAGCGTGCCTCCCCGGCGACATTCGCCTACAAATCCTACTATTAGAGAAGTATGCCAGGGCTACGTTCGATATCGTCGGCAACCTTTCTCCGGATCTCGCCATCAAGATATTTAAACATCTTAGCGCTTCGGAGCTTGTCGGTGTTGAATCTGTGCGTATTCACACTACTTTGGGTGCCTCGCTAGATATGACACTTCTGCGTTAGGTTTCCAAGAAGTGGCAAGAAATAGTACACCTACCCGCTCTTTGGAAATACCACTGTATAAGGCTGACCGCAACCGATCCGATACCCCTCAAGGCTCCATCTTCTCCTGCAGGATGGTACGCCACTAAGTAAGAACTAGATCTTGAGTTGACACATTCTTGATTTAGGGCACCACTTTATCGCTCCTTACACCATCGTGAATCCAACTTCCGCGATGCGCTGCCCCAGAGTATCCGATTCCTCAACGGTCACACCAATTTTTGCACAACCCTCCTTTTACGCGGTGCGTTCCCAGCAATTTGGCGGACCCGCACCCCAGTTTCTTACTTCATGAACAGGCAAACGGCTAATCAGTGGGTCTTACGACGAGACCATTCGTTTTTGGGATATCGAAACGGGCGAGATGAAGAAGTGTTTGTCGGTCAAGAAACCCGTCAGCTGCGTAGACTTTTTGTTAGAGGAAGGTCGGTCATCTCTCAAGCTAGAACTGTCAGCCTTAATAACATTCTGCTTAGAGGTGTTTGTGGTTGGCTTCCACGATGTTGGGTACGTCGCCACGACTGTCTCTTACTAGCAGATCTTAATTTACCATAGCCGCGTTCACCTTTTCTCCTCTGTCACCTTTCATCCTCTGCAGCAGCTAGCCGGTCATCTAAATGGCATTCGGGCTGGTGAGCACCCTTGAGATTGATATTTTCCCATATTCCGACATGCTTGATATTTAGTGGCATTGTCTTCAAGGAATCTTGTCTCCGCCGGGGCCGACAAAGCACTGGTTTGCTGGGATTGGCGCGCCGGGACAAAGATCGTACGTTTCGGCCAGCAAACCACTGTGAACATCGGTGTGCAACTCATCAGCGGTGGTTCTTCGGAGGAAGGCGAGCGTGTAGTTAGTGTGACAATTGATGGCATCGTCCGCGTCTTCTCTATTCGTAGGTGGTTGGGCCGTCGTGCATCTGGCAGGTTGATCATTGCGTTTCACAGGCCGTCGAGAAATGATCTCCCAGTTCAAACTCTCAGAGTTGGCAGGTGGCGATCCAATGCTGAACTCCAAACTGTTTAATGTTGGAAAGGCCCCGGATAATATGTTGCAGTGGTTTGCTGCCCATGGTACCCAGATGACGGTAAACTTGGCCTGTCCGTTTTTTCCTTTGTTGTTGACGATACCGCTTGCAGTGTGCTACAAAATCCATCATCCTACACCTTCGATGGACTGAGGCGGAGGAGACGACGAACGCGGGAGGTGCCTTGCCCGACCCCAGTGACTCAGGTCTCCAGAACCCAGCCGAATGGACTGGACGTACCCGTACCCTCTCCTCGCTTACACGCTCGGGCTCTTATACCACTCCCTCACGTCGAACCTCTCAAATTTTGTCACGTACACCTCGCACACCCGGTACACCGAACAGCCCCGGCGGTCCTGTCCTAGGCTCGCCAGGTTCGGCAGCGCGGTTCGGACGCGCCGCCATACTTACAGCGCCACCACGGCTGATTGCAATTATTGAGACCCCCGACGTTGCAGTTGGCGCAGTCGATCCAAGAAAACGTCGTGTAGTCACAGCGACTAGGTTTAGCTCGCGTGCAGGTGCAGACCGCCGAGTACGATTCATGGCTGCTGTTTATTTGCTTCTCGACTAAGCCAATCGTTTTAGATTTTCATGTCAACTCACAGAGAGAAAGTTCCCGTAGTCACTGAAAATGGGCCAGACACCAGCGGCGAGGGTTTACTACCGCGTGGGGCTTCTAGTTCTGTCGATCTCGATACGGATATTGCGACGATCTCAGGTGCCTGGAGTGTAATTGCGGATGACCCCGCAGGTGCCTATGATATGAAAGGCCTCTACGGCTTGCTCCCTGCCAAGTTTGCTGGATTGGCGACACCTGAAAAGAATCCGATGTCGATGCAGCTCAGTCACGAGGAGGTGGTAGTTGGCTGTGCAGATGGGACCATCTAGTATGTGTATTCGCCACTATATGATGACCGAAAGCTGACCACCTTCAGTGTGATGAGTTTCGTTGGATATGACTATCTAAAGCAGCGTGGAATGCCTCCCGATGTTGATGGAGCGGTGCAGAACGAAATGTTTGATGACCAGTCACCATTGTATTGAATTTTTCGCTCGTCCTCGATATCATCCAATACTTTTCTCCTTCATGTTTCGGTTTCGTAACCACATACATACAGTAGTAGCAGGTGGGGAGTCTACAATGACATCGATTTGTGTAGTGATTAGTCGTAGTCAACCACGTGTGACCACTGCGGACGTAGTAAGCTCGGATCATCGCTCCACTTCGCTCCATCACTCCCCACCATGCCCTGGGACCTCATTCCACTCAATGATGGTGTGTGGTGTCACCTCCGTCGCCTCGGCGCTCACCGACCTGTGCGTCCTTAGGCAACGCTATCCCGAGCATCGCATTCGGCACGTGGACGATCGGCAACGGGCAGGGTGCCATAGACCAAGTTGAGCAAGCCATCTCTGTGGGATTCAGTCATGTCGGTACGTTATACACTAATGCGTCTGGCCGTGCGACTCCACTGACCAACGCATGCACTGGTAGATACCGCTCAGTGGTACGAAAACGAGGAGGAAGCTGGGAAAGCCGTGCGAGAGAGCGGGCTCGCGAGAAGGGACATGTTCATCACCACGAAGTTCTCGGGGCTTCATGGACTGGACATACAAACGTCCATCCACAACAGCCTGAAGAATGTGCGCACCCCTCACTCTCCTCAATTTCTAACGGTATTCGGAATGTTTACGAACGACGGGCTTCACTTTCACACGCGCGCGCCTAATCGGACCGTGGCATACAGCTTGGCGTTGAATATGTAGATCTGTACCTCATCCATGACCCGAGTCTCGCGCGGCCGGATATCCCATCGGCTTGGGCAGAGATGGAAACGTTGAAGCGAGCAGGTCTCGCCAAGTAAGCCAGGGGAGAGTGGACGGTAGGGGGCCCGTGACCTTACCGCGTCCGCCATGCTGTTCGGTTTGTCAAGCGAAGCTGACACGCTACCTTCAGGAGCATCGGCGTCAGCAACTTTGGCATTAATGAGCTTGCGGTCTTGCTGGCATCCGCCAAGATAAAACCTGCCGCGAATCAGGTACGTTTTGGTTCATATTTGGGAAGGAGGAGACATTGTGGCGTTTATGGTCCTAGGCTGAAAGACTCCCACTGCCACACATAGATCCTCTTGCACCCCTACGTTTACGGACGCCAGGCTCCACTTCTGGCGTACACCGCGGCCCAGGGCATCGTTTCTGAGGCGTATTCATCGTTGACGTATGTACTCATCCGTCGTGGCGCCCTTATTTCAAGTTCGTATTCGCTGGTTTTAATCTCAGTAACAAAATAAAACAGACCGATCACGCGCCAGCCTGGTGGGCCGGTCGACAAACCTGTTAACGAGATCGCTCGGCGGCTCAACGCCACTGCCGACCAAGTCCTGCTGGCGTGGGTTAAGGCCAAAGGTGCCGTCGCAGTCACGTATGGCATCCCCCCATTCGCCCACGTCGACCGGTTCCTTACGTATCACTCATGTTCATCTAGGACAAGTTCGAAGAAATTCCGGTTGGAAGGTTATCTTGCGGCAGCGGAACTTGGTAATCGCTTACTGTTCGGCTCTCTCGGTGTGCTCACCTCAGACATACTGTATTTCCAGATCTTACCCCTGCCGATATTGCGGCAATTGACTCAGCCGGGGAAAAGGGTGCACGCCGCGAGATCTTTATCAAGACTGCGCGTGTCATAGCCGGACTTATGCTCTTTGGCGCAGTGATATTCCGCATATACGCTTTACTGGAGCCAGGTGCCAGGTACTCCTGGGGCAATGTATGTTGAGCGAGAATTGTGGCGAATTGTGGCGAATTGTGGCGCATCGTAGTTCTTGTATGTTGTATGGAAGATGCTGGACGATGTATTTGTGCAAGCTCAAGAGCATGCCCCAGCGTTATTCTTATCGTTGAGGTGGTATCTTCGTCTAGTGCCGATTTGAGGGCATTGATGTGAGTTTTGTCTGACTGTCAATTTGCCCAACACCATCCATCCTCGGAGCGTTTAACGAGACGAGTACACCAGGACTCACAGGTGGTGTTCGGTTTCATACCACGCCACCCCTGCTAGTGGTGGCAACACGACAGGCGCCTAACCCAAGGAAGTCGGGCCTACATTTTACCGTACGACAGGTCTCAGTATGTGGGGCGGTGATCGGATTGTCCTCCCGGTTCGGGACTAACAAATGGTAGGATCGATTAAGCGCGCAACGATTAAGGTGTTTGGTGGCAACTTGGGCTGTCCATTTATTGTTGTATTATTATACGTAGCGAACGTAGCGAACTTTTTAATCGAAAAATCGACCTCCGTCTATGCTGATCTGTACGTTACTCTCGTCAGACGAACGGAGCCGATGGGAAAGGAGCCGAGGTACTCACTGACTGGCCGGTAATGAGATGCGATTCCTTAGAAGCGAGAAAAGAGACTAGTTCTGCAATGTCCGATGGCTGTCCGACATAACCAACTGCGGCACCTTTTGCGAGCTGTCCGAACATTCTTATTGACGTGGCAGAAGTGGACCAAAACCATGCGTACCTGATCCTCAAGTACTCCTGGGGGAGAACCGAGCGTAGATTCGAGATCATCCCCTGATACGTGTCAGAAACGTGTCTTTGCAGGATAACGACGGAGCGTACACATTGGTGTCTTGACGGGTCCGGGAGCATAAGAATTCACGGTAATGCGGTGTCCGCCGAACTCCAAAGCTAAATTTGACCGGAAAACGCTTCAGCATGCGAACAGCACCGGAGCCGGGGAACAAGGTGGATCGAACGCACCAGCGCACTGAGTCAAAGCCCTGATTCCGAATTTGCTCGCAGAGTAAGCGCTCAGAGACGCCTGTCCCTGCTTGCCCGTGCCCGAGCATGCACCTGTATGGAATTAGTCCAGGACGTAGTGAGTTGCCCATAATTCGCAAGGGAACGTGCTGCTTACCGATAATGCGTCCGCCACGGCCTTGCGCGATCATTTGTAAACCTGCGTACTTATAGCAAAGGAAGGTCCCCCGAAGGTTGACACCGATGACGCGATCGAGGTCTTCTGCAGTCGCTATTGCAGGTAAAGTCAGTTGATGCAGCCGATTTGGCTGGGATGCGAAACGGACTTTCAACAAAACTCTTCATCATGGAGACACCAGCATTTGCAACCATCTGTGAACAAAGGCGCCATGTGTCAAGGGGTTGTGTTTTCTCGTGTCAGGGCGCGGCGGAAGCGCGGTGCATACCACATCCAGCCCGCCTAACGCGCGTACTACGTCCGAGACCATAGTTTCGACCTGTTTTTCGCTGCTCACGTCTGCTAAGACACAATGTGCCCGCCGCCCTCGAGAAGCAACTTCTTCTGCTGTAATTCCCAGCATGGCTTCGTGTGCAGGGATGTCGTTGAGGGCGATATCGTAGCCATCCTTGGCGAGACGGAGGGCGATGGCCCTGCCAATACCTTGGCTGGCGCCGGTCACGAGAGCAACACCCTTAGTGACTAATGCCATATAACTTGGAGGAGTGAGAGAAGAAGACTGTGGGGCGAAGAGGGATTTGGATTGGGGAATGCTATCTGTCGTACAAGTCCGGAACGTTTATATGAGCGTTTTATATGGAGCATATTTCGTTTCAATGGCACGACGTGTATATGAGCCATGAAACAGTACAGAGTCGGCCAATTTCCAGGATAGGTGTTCATAGAACACCAGAATGTTGTGTTCCGAATCTATGGTAGGTTTGAGACGTTTCCCGGACGCGAGCCCCAAACGAACTAGTGGCTCACCAGCGCTGAAACAGATTTCGTCCGATTGGGCGCCATCACTCACGCGTCACCAAGTCACTCAACGTCAACAACAATGATCTCCATCCTCGCAAGGTCTGCTCCAAGGCATCTCCCTCCTCCCACCCCCTACTACGCTCCTTTTCATCCTCCGCAGCTACTCGGCAAGCCGTACCCACAGAGTCTAAACCCCTCAACAAGGAATTCAAGATCTATCGCTGGGTACGTCATCTCTGCTCCTTTCAATTTGCCTCGACTGTTCACCGCCATCCTTCTGCAGAACCCAGATGAACCTCAGAAAAGCCCTGAACTACAATCCTACACTATCAATTTAAACGATTGCGGTCCTATGGTTGGTACTCTTCCCCTGTCTAGTCTACCACTTAATTTGGTACACCTCTTACGCCCAGATTCTTGATGCGCTCATCAAGATCAAGAATGAAGTAGACCCGACACTCACTTTTCGTCGTTCATGTCGCGAGGGTATCTGCGGCTCTTGTGCAATGAACATTGACGGCCAGAACACCCTCGCCTGTCTCTGTCGCATCGACCGCAGTGAAAATAAGGACACAAAGATCTATCCTCTCCCTCACAGTATATTTCTTCTCTTTTGCCCATTTATACGTCTTACACGCGCGTATCTCAGTGTATGTCGTGAAGGACCTTGTTCCCGACCTCACTCTATTCTACAAGCAGTACAAGTCCATCGAACCCTACCTCCAGAATGACAATCCTCCTGCTCACGGCGAGTTCCTGCAGTCCCCCGAAGACCGCAAGAAACTGGATGGTCTCTATGAGTGCATTCTCTGCGCCTGTTGCTCGACCTCTTGTCCCTCTTATTGGTGGAATCAAGACGAGTATTTGGGCCCAGCTACTCTCATGCAGGCCTACCGCTGGATAGCTGATTCGCGGGATACCTACGAAGCACATCGGAAAGAGAAGCTCAGAACGAGATGAGCTTGTATCGCTGCCACACTATTTTTAACTGTCCGTATTTCATTGGCCGATTCAACCTCCTTTCCTCTCTGACATGTCGATGACCTACCTGCCCAGGTGCCCGAACATGTCCAAAGGGCCTTAACCCCGCTGCTGCAATTGCACAAATTAAATTACACCTCGCAGCAGATTAGGGAAGCAAATCGAGGCATGTGAATGCATGGAGGGTGATAGTTACGATTTGTACGTGCACATCCTTTGCGCGCATTGGGCCATGCGGTATTATATTCCTTTTGTGCACAAATATGCGCGAATCCGGAGTGTTCTCAATGTTTATCGAGATACGTTCGGAACATTGTAAATTCAGAAATGAGATATTTAAGCATGCAAGACCCTTTACCTACAACACTAGTCAAAATAGGAACCCCCATTGATCGAAATCTGTTGTGGAAAGTCAGTACTTGGCGAAGGATGTGCACAAGAGGACATACAGTCTGGCCTTTATTATTTCATGATGTTAGTAGTCGCATCCTCGCTGAGAAGTAACTGGGCTCACCTGTGATGAAACCTGCCTCTTTGGAAACCAGATAGGACACCAAATGGGCAATGTCCTCGGTTTCTCCAATACGGCCTACCGCCGTCGCCGAAAGGAGCTGTGCCGATAATACAAGGACACAGTGATGTTTAGGGTTTGACGGATTAATACATTACTGATACTAACCCCGTTGTGTCCAGCGCGTGGGCCGGCGAATGGCTCCAGGAACTCATCGAACATGTCCACTGCGCCAACATGTAGGACAGGTATTGTCAGGTAAGTGCCACTGATATAAAGGAACATGGTGACTGACGAAGCCGTGTCTCCACTCCCCCTGGGGCGTACGCGTTTACAGTGATGCCGTGCTTCCCGAGTGCCAATGCTACCCGTCCAGAGTTGGATCATCATCAGCAAAACGCTTGCTCGTGGCGGAAATAAAGACCCTGTAATACTAGGAACACCACGTGCCTGCGCTTTGTGTCATGCCTCGGACGGCAAACTTTGTCGCCGAATACGCGAGCAGCATGTCGTTGGCTTCCATAAACTACACATCAGCAAGGCGTTCCTCGACTATCTGCGCGGGCTCCGAGAGCGCACGTGTAGGGAAATCGTGGTTCACAGTACCTTGTTTACCGGCCATGGAAGATGCGCCTGTGGGGGGGATGCCGTCGTTACAGTAACAAGGCCCACACACGTGCATGCATACAATCTCGTTACGTACCGATGATTCGCCCACCCCGCCCCTGCGCGATCATCTGTTTGGCGGCGTGCTTGTAGCAGAGCATTACACTGCGCGCGTTCACCGCCATCTGCTTGTCAAACGCCGCCACCGATGCTGTATCATTACCATCCCAAGATGGCTTCAGACACACGTGTTCCTCATTGGTGCGTTATCTAACTCACTATCCAAGAACGGCTCTAAGATCACCACGCCGGCATTGGCCACCATCTGCACGTGCTGTTCAGTAGAGCGCCCACACGCGGGCGGGGAAATCCAGCAAAGATGGAAAAGGAAGGGACGATATGGGGGGGAGCGCACTGCATACGTACGACATCTAGGCCGCCCAGCGTAGTGACGGTGCGCTGAATCATGTCGGTGACAACGGACTCGTCCGAAACATCTCCTGGTATAGCGAGTGCGCGCCGTCCCTTCCCCTCGATCGTCTTGATCACCTCGTCGAGCTCAGGTGTGTTTGGCAGGTCGTTCACCGCGACATCGAATCCGTCATCGGCAAGCCGGAGCGCGATACCGCGACCTATTCCTCGCGCAGCACCCGTCACCAAGGCCACTCCTTTGTGAGTCTGAGACGGGGACGTGGACACGGCGCCTTGCGACATCTCCAGCTGTAGGGTACGGTGATGTGAAAGGGAAAAAGAAGATTTCGCGGAAAACTTCGCAGAAAACAGGCCCCCCTCCGGGCCCCCCTGTTTTTGAAAATCAGGTTCCAGAAAGTGGCGCCTTTCTAATATTCGATCATAGCCGAGGTACAGTGCTCTAGAGCCTGGTGTCTCAGGTGAGCTACACCGCTCACGTCATTCGGGCGTTCCATACAACTCATGAGGCGTCCCTGGGACAGACACAAGTCACACAAATCACTTCGTTGAGGCGAGACTCTTCTGGCACACGCCCACTCCCAAAAGGCTTCGGAACGACATTCATACATGTAAGAAATTCGTTGGGATGATGTCGGCTTCTTTCTCGTGAGTCGAAGAAATGTGACGTTGACGATTAACCCCGAATGCCTGTCGCGAACCGAGGTCCGAGGAGCAAACCATTTCATATCGAGGGGACTTCTGGACGAGGACTATGCCTCGACTAGCACCTCGCAAATTCGAGTCATCTATATCACACATTTATAGATAATCTGCCCAGCTTACGGGACGCATTGAAGTTGGACCATAAGGCAAGTGTGCACAGACGAATCCTCCATGCGACAGTCCTGGTACCATCAGAGACGGTGGAAGACTGTTTGCCTAAGGGTCTAATGGTCTACCAATTGTCAAGCATTACTATTCGTGGTCTTTGTGACCACTCGCGCATCTAAATCATCGAAGAAATGAATGCAGCCTCTTTTCTATGACTTTTGCGAATAGGCTGATCTACGAGTGAAAACCGCCTGTGATAACTTTGGCCTAGGTCTTGTGGCGCACTCCTGACGATCGTAGACAAGAATCTGGCTCCCAGCTGGGACATAGACTGTGGTGGCAGCAACCTGGATCCGTTTGAGCCTCATATGCCCGTCATCGCGTAGGAACTGCCCAAACCGCGGACCTGGAGATAGTACTCACAGTAGAACAGCCAGCAGAATACTCATCTGATATTTATAGGACAACACACACTCCAAATATCAGGGACCAGTGGATCAGGGTGACGAACATTCGTCCAGGACCCACTGTACTACAAAGATCTCTTCACTGAGTCTTCACACACATCTCCAGGAACTCGGACTTCAAGTGGATGCCCCTCTCCCTCCAGCAACCTTAGGTCTAGTGACATGTTCTATGTGCAAGCAGCAAAATGATGACATACTCAAGGTAATGTAACTTGATCATGCAGCACGTTACTTCCCGTCCCGATTCGGAAGGTTCACTTGAAACACCCACATGTCCGTAGATGTAATCATGCCACATCCGGAGACCAGCGCTAGCTCTGACACGAGCAACAGTCGCTCTGATGGCCGACCGGTAAGTGCTGGTATCCGGGACAGATGAGAGTACACCCTCACGACTCTGCCCACGCCCTGTCGGTTACCTACGCGAAATTAAACCGGAGGTATGACTAGACACCGAGGACGGTCAAAAGAAAGACTCGCATAGTGGGTGTGGTTATCCGACCGACTCACCGAGTCTTGACATTGAGTACCAATGTGTGTAGATGTCTAAGACAGCATAATATATCCCAGCTTCATGGCGATTCTCCAAAAGAGAGTCTATAGACGGGCATTCAATTGTTTCAATTTATCTGCTCAGAAGCGAGCGCTGTGGGTTTCATCACTTTCATGAGGTTGTCTTGCTTCCGAGTCCCGACCCGAGGGCCAGGTTCTTCCGGCACGGAACGACCGGGTTAGGCGAGGTAGTACGTTTGATCCTCGCTTCTCGTCTCTTCAACTCGGTTCGCGGCCTTCGGTCTGAACAAGGAATTGACCCAAGACCGACCGCCGTGCGTGTATGAACAAAAAAAGAGTTCATAACACGGGTGCCGTACAGTCACTGGCAGTGAAGACGGCTTCTAATACAGTAGACATAAACCTCCCGGCCCCCTTATGTCCGCCCGCCTTTCCACTGCGGTGACTACACTCAATCAAAGTTGTAACCACCATCGATGGAAATCTGCCGCAATGTTAGAAAGATATCAGTATGAGGCTGAGGAAAATAGACATACACTTTGACCTTTGCGAGCATAAACCTTGGTGAATAGGTTGTGACGGTTAAAAAAACGAGACTACGTACCAGTGATGAAGCCAGAGCTCTCAGCGGCGAGATAAGACGCGAGGGCAGCAATTTCCCCTGGAGCTGCGATGTGCTGAATCGGCGTGCCCACAGCAGCCTTCGGTAAAGGTCCTCTCTGAGGTCCGGTCCAAAGAGGAGATTGAGTATATACTCACTATAGCACTCTTACGCTTTGACTCGAGCTCGGTGCCAGGTTGGATAGAAATGATCCCATCAACTGATGGAGACGTTTATCCAGGATGAAAGCGCTGAGGTATATATATAGAGAGGACTGACTCATCTGAGTATCTGTCATGCCGGGCGCATACGCGTTTACAGTAATGCCGTGTTTGCCGAATTCATGAGCTTCAAGAGAGCCCTTCGTCAAAAATCCACGAAACACGGTGTGAAAACCCAGGGAAATGGCATACCAGCTGCTTGTGTCAAGCCTCGAATAGCAAACTTGGATGCACAGTACGCAGCAGCGATGCCAGCACCTGCTCTCACGCTCTGTGAGCAATCATTATCATTGCATATCACGATCATACTAGACGACCTTTTTTACCCGCTGCCGAACACGCCCCTGGAGATCTTCAAAATCAATACATGCTGAGGGAGAAGGATACGAAATCTCGGCACCGATGATACGACCGCCGCGACCTTGAGCGATCATCTGATTCGCAGCATACTTATAACACAGCATTGTGCTGCGAGCGTTGACGGTCATCACGCGGTCAAAGCTGTCGACGGTCGCTGTGCAGTCAAGTGTGCAATTCTCAGCGTATGATTATTGGCACAGATTTTATGACTCACTATCCAGAAACGACTGGTACATCATTATTGCCGCGTTTGCGACCATCTAATAGCACACTTCAGCATGATGCCACTGGTCGTCTGAAAGACTTACAACGTCAAGGCTGCCCAGTTTTTGAACGACTTGCTGAATTATCCTCACGACTTCTGCCTCGAGAGACACGTCAGCGGGGATGGCGATTGAGCGCCGTCCTTTGCTCTCGATTTCCCGCATGACATCGTCTAACCCAGGTGCGTCCGGTAGGTCATTGACCGCTACATCCAAACCATCCTCAGCAAGGCGAAGAGCGACCGCACGACCAATTCCGCGAGCTGCGCCTGTGACGAGTGCTACCCTGGTCGTCATTGAGGCAGGAAATAGAAGGGCTCTTTCGCTGAATACTTCTTATATAGACAAACTGTCAAACTGCCAGGTTGCGATCTCTAATGTTCTTTACCTTATTAAGAGGTTACATGTAAATGTTACGACGTGGCACCCTATCATAGAACACAAACGACCTACAACAGCGCTCATCTAAGCCGAAATAATCACCTCTGTGGGTTCAGTCTCTCCTTAAGCTTACGGCTCGTATCCATATCTCCCCTGGACGACTACAAAGCAACCCATTCAGTATACTCTCATGTTAAAAAGTGTCATACGCACCTGCGCTCGCGAAGCACGCGCCATACCATCCTCTCCCTCTCACCAGGCGGAGGTGCAACATCACCCGCCCGCCGTTGAAATACACCCCGACAGCGAGCTTGAAGATCCGAAAGCCCTTCATTAGTGCCCTCAGCCTCTACGACGACCGTACCACGCCAGCCGGGATCCACAACGCGCCGCTCTTTGTGGGGAGTATATCATAGGGGTGCCACCGGGGGGTGGGAAGATTGTGAATGAAGAACGGTGGACCCATCGCACTACGGTGTGATATGCGCCCTGTGGACTGCGATGCGAACTAGTGGTGAAGGTTCCGTGAGCCAGATAACAAATCACTCACGTCTCAGTTCGGACACGATCTTGCAGCAATTGCAAATTCGCGATGATCTCTTCTCCCCAGAAGCGGATATCAAGGTGAGCAATAGGATTACGGTCTCCCGCTACCCGAATAACGCGATGGAAGTACGAGGGCGGGAATGCAAGTGCGGGCAGCGACCACGGAACATCACCAATTTGCGAAAAGCTGTAGTCAAGATCCTACATGTGAATTTGCGGGTTAAGAGGGATCGGGACGTATAAAATAATGTACGACGCACAATGAGGTACCGTCCGTCCCAAACAAGTCGTCCGACGTTGCCTTCATCACCAAGCGCGGTGTCCCAGATGACGTCGCCAACACGAAGCAGTGGCAAAATACCAGCTTTGCGGAGTTCTGTCTCGCATTCGAGTACACCGGCGTCCGACAGCCAATCTCCCTCCGGGGATGGTACAAACACGCGAAGCAAGGGCGCACGTCGCAACGAAACAATGGGGACCTGAATCCGCCTGACGTAGTTCCAAGCGGAAGATGCACCTGAGAATTTTGCCCCTGAGACCAAACCGAGCTTGTTGGAGATGGGGCGCGACTCGACTGTCGTGATGCTGAACGGTGCTTGCTCCCCTGACCCTGCGCAGCGCCTGCACTCCACGACAGTGGCGGCCCGTGTTGTCTTTGTGATTGAGACTGCATGCTCCGTTTTCGCCGGATAGCAGCACCTTGTTCCGCATCCGCTTCAGCCTGTGCGCGGAGGCGAATAACGACTCGATTGAAAGCCCGTGTCTCTTTTTTCATCTCATGGATGAGCCGAACACCCTCCTCCGATGACGGCGAGGAAAGAATCGAGGAGGCAGATTGTGCGTAGGCATGCACAGGCACACTCACACCTCGCATGTATGTGTGCATCTCCACAAGTGTGATGCGTATTGGTTCGGGGCTTGGCCATGACCACCGCGCGTAACCAACAGTACCCAGGTAGCGCTCTAAAGCGACATCGCAAAGCGCAGAGTCGGAGTCGAGAGCCTGTCGTATGGTTTTGCTTACGTTGCCCCACAGAATGAGCCATTCATAGAACGAGAGGTGCGTTAAAAGCTCTGTCAATAGTTCTCGATTTTGCAAATGCTGGAGCAGAGGATAGAATTTGGGCTTTGTTTCTTCTGCGAGTTCGGCAATGTCCGCTGGAACGGACTTCTCCAACCATGTGCCGCGTCGACGTGCGCGAGCACGGGAGTATTCCTCGGGGGAAGAGGGAGGAGGTAATGTCCGTCGACGGGGTCGAACAACGGGCTCGATATCGACAAACGATTGAGATGCCTGGAAGTTGCCACATCCTCCCACGGCTGTTGGTAACATCCTGGGAGTGTTGAGGACCGTACTCTGAGACAGACTCGTCAGGTTCATCTATCTGGGGGTCCGAGGAGTCGACAACACTATCATAGGAACCATTATGTTGCTGGCCAACCGAGGTAGCGGCATGCAAAGAGTCTCCATCGATCGAGCTGGCAGCGCGATTAGATGGCACTTGTGGGGAAAACCCATTGAGTAGACGTGTTTCCTGGACGTCCTCCTGACTATCGTCCATGTTTGATGGTGATAGGTCATCTTCTTCATACTGGGCTTCTCTAGGAACAAGGACTGCCGAGCTATAGCGCACGTCACGACGTGTTTCATTTTCGATATCGACGGTTGGTGCAAGAGGGTGGGAAGAGAATTGTTGCTCCGTGTGACGCGACCACTGACTCTCACGCCGGGCATCGCGCGGCGGTGGCTTTTCGGGGGGTGTCGGCGGGGTTGATGACTCAGTAGATGGTGGTTTCGTTCAGGCACTTGCCGAGGTGGAGATGGGAGGGCCCGAATCCCATTCTGGTGGCCTCGCCATGAAGACTGCGGACTCTCTTGCGTGATGAGGGTTTGACGCCAACGAGGGACCACCCGATGGGGAGCGCTTATGCAGGCGTTCCTGTGACCTGGATTTTTGAATGCTCAACAAATGAAGGATTTCGATCCTCAAGGAGTGACTGAGAAGCATGCATTCTGGCCGAAGACCCTTTACTTATCTTGCGCATAGCTGGGTGGGCTGTGGGTGGGGCATCGTCCTCGTAAGAGCAATTGTCTGAGGAGTTCTAACCTGCTCCTTTTATGTGGCTGAGAGAATGAGCGATGTGGCGCCACCACAGAGCCGTTTTCAGGACGACCCGCGATTGTGCTACCGCGCGAAGGCTTTGCGAGGCCCTCTGGACGTTGGTACCCCCACTGTCCAACCTCACGGAAACTTTCGTGTTCGTGGGACACGTGACGAGATTCAGCATCCTGAGAGTTAAAAATGAGCGGCCCACGTCGCATTGGCTCAGGTGCTGTTTTGACTCTGTATTTGGGACGGCAAAGTTGTGTGAATTTCCTCGCATCTGCGTGTTTGCACGACGTGCAGGGGTTGGTGCTTTTCTGGGGACTGTGGCGGTGTCACGATGAACGGCGCAGGAGCTTCAGCCACGAGTGTTCGTGAAATATTCTGATAGACGCCGTCTTGAGGCGGTGGTGTGCCTGTGGTGCGTAGGGAAGGGACTCCTGGCAGATTTCGTGACATCCTGCGATCAAATCTGTCTTGAGAGGTCTGGGTGTTCAGTGGCCGTTCCAGAGATGCCGCGTTAAGCCTGGTTCCTTCAACACGACCATTTAATTGCGGAGCCAAGCGGCGCCTTGGTAGGGTGAAGCAGATGTGCTCTGTAGCTGTTCAAAATCGTGCGATGCCTGCAATGATTAAATATAAGAAGCGTGTTAACAACGTGGAAAGCGCATTTTGAGGTACAAATGCCGTGATGTTCTTAAGGCACCACGGAATACAGCGAGAGAAACTTACCTGATTTGGGGCAGGGGATTTCCCATCCCTGAGAAACGGTCGGTAGGCCTGTGTGAGTCCTGCAGAAAGGATACGCAGAAATCAGCATGATGGTGAGCTAGCATAAAGGACAGAGTGCAATTCGCTTAGGCACAACTATACCCGAGACATGACATTCTCGAACCGGGTAAAGTCGAAAGGGGGACACAAGGTGGAAAATAACAGATAGATAGATATGCATACCTCTGCAGTATCGAGCTTCATGGCACTGGAAGTGATGCATTCGTGAAAGGAGGCTTCTCAGAGATCTACTATTTGGGTAGCGGGGTTCCCCGTACAGGCCGTATGAGTGCGTAGTAGCGTCAGGGACTTCAGTCACCGTAGCATGTGACTTTCTAACGGAGGGGAGAGAAGACGATGGGGACCCATTTGCAGTAGTACGCATCAATTGTTGAGAATTGGGGGATATGGGAGGAGAGGGGAGGACATCGCGGCGATGTTGTACATTCTCGGTAGTTGCGATATGGTGAGACCTCGGCCATCAAGTTCCTCGTCCGAGAAAGCTGATAGTCGAGAGAAGTCAGCACCGGCATGAGACATGGAAACCACAGAACCAAGGGAGGCCTGCCAACGGCTGCCGGTAACGATAGAAGGGGCAAAGTGCGGCCAAGCACAGGTGCTTCATATATTGCCGACAAGTGTCATGCCACGCCATCCAGGATGGCATGATGAAGCAGTGGAGAACGTCCACGCACGAAGGGGAGGGAAAAGAATGACTTACAAGCCACTTGCGCCTTCATAGACGGTCTTGGTAGGTCAACAGGCACATCTTGAGACGGCCTGTTTATAGACGACTGAACCTCGCGTGCGCCTGGCAGAGACTCCGGACCCGTATGAACCCGACGGCTAAGCCTACGTCGCGACGGACTCTCTTCTTCGTGTTTTCTCCGGTTGTCGGCTTCAATGTGTGCACGGGTGGGTCGGCCAAGAGGCATGGGCCCCGATACAACCGGGCGGTTTGGTTCCAGGGGCTGTGCTGCAGTCTTGGTGCTGGCAGTGCTGGCAAAGCGGGCATACAAGGGGGTCTCTATTGTGGGTGGTTGTCGGGCATGTTGGGTGGAAGAAGGGGAAGAAGGCTTTTTAATATTGTCGGTGGGAGTTTTTTTTCGCAAAAGGGACTTCATGACGGTTTGTGTGAGACTAGTAGAACATAGTACAGAGAAGAAGAGGGTATAGGAGAAAGCGCGCAAAGGTGAGACGGGAGTAAAACCATCCGGAAGAGGGTGAACACAACCGCGTATCCAATTTGGACCTCCCAAGATTTGGTAATCAACCGCGGCTGAGATGCCGAGTTGCTGCAGATTAGATTTTCGGCTCAACTGGTTCCGGTCGGCTTTACCTGTTGCGATCGCGGCGTAGAAGAGAGGGCGATCGCCGCAGACGACAGTCTTCATTCCACATCCATCAACGTATCTGTTCTTTACGTTGCAGAGTAACCGATCGCAGTTCGCAAGCCATCACAGAGTGTAACGTGAGGACGAACGTAACTTACTTGGCGTGTATGAATGCATGTGGGAGGGGCACGGTTGCCAAGTAACGTCCTGGGGACTGACATGCCAGTGCCAGTCACAGCAGTGGCCGACGTGGCCGAAAGACACGGTATTCCTGTACTGGAAGCAGAGTGGTGAAAGAATGCTGGAGGCACTGGAAGCCTTGTTAAATATTCACAACATGTACAAAACCTGGCTCATTGGTTCGACTAGATATCAGTCAATTCCCAGGTGATCCCGACAAACCGTCGTGCATCAAGATGAGATAACAAACTAACTCTAGCAATCCCACCCGTACACAAACTCTTCAGACGACCCCTTCCCCTTCTCCTCGTCCAACGGACAGATGCTCGAATTGAACTTCTCCCGCAGTAGCAAGTCTACAACGTTGCGGGAGGCAATCGTCTCTGTCTCCATGGTCGAGATAAAACTGGAACAGATCACGTCGGCACGGATAAGAACGCAACGATGACTGCACTTACGGCTCAAATGCATTCACGTAGAAAAGGCCATCATCGAGCTTGACAGGAGGGAACTTCGCCGTTGGGGGTAGCACAGGATAGGCGTCCCACTTCATGTTGATGGTCCTAAATCAAAAGCCCGGCTAGGAGAAAGATAGCACAAACATACCTCTTTGCGAACAACCCAGCCGACCTGATTTGAAACATGGCTGCAAGCCACTCATCTGAGATGCGCTCCATGGAGAAAATTTTCACGACCCTTTCACCAGTCTCTCGCCTGTCATGAGGTTCATTTGTCGCAAACTTGGCCTGCCCGTGATACGTGAGAGAGTTGAATTCTGGGGCTTTGCCCCCGCGACGAACACCGTCCAAGCTCGTCAGAACAGTCGTAGGTACCTTGTATCCTGGCTTATAGCCAAAATATACGGGATTCGGCGTCGCTGCAGTAGTTGTAAGAAGGGTGACGTGTAAGTGGACATAAGGTTGAGGTGGAATCAAAGAGGACAGGTCAGCTGGGAGGGAGATACGAGAGGACTGGTGAGGTGTAGCAATGACCACCGCGTCGTAATCGCGCCGTTCTGCATCGGTAACAATTGTCCAAGTGTGGTCCGAGTGCCGTTCTATGCTAACCACCTAGTGCAACGTCAATAGCTGCGTAAAAAGCAGACGAGCTTCTCCACCTCGGTCTCCAGGAAGATCTGCGCTCCAGACCGTTCTACAAATTGCTCGAAAATTTGCCAGTTTCCTCCCCTAACGGTTCTGCCGTCGTATCCCGCAAGAGAACAAGTGGCTATTGTGGTTTCCAATCCATGAATACTGTCGATATCCTGGGTAGCAGTGGGATCAATAAGAGGAACCACGGCGAACAGGCAGTCCGCCTGACCTGGGCGTAATTAACGCGCGTCATAGCTTCGATGATTTCATTCGTGAACGTCTGAGAGACTCCATGGCTTTGGAAGTATTCGGCACCAGTCTGGGAGATTAGCTCAGTCCAGTTTAAGGCGCCATTGAGTTCCTCAATGGAGGACCAGCTTTTCACGTCCGGCTCGTAAAGCGTGACCAACTTGTTTAACATGGCCCGGACGCTGTGGCGTAGATAAGGACACCCATAACATGGAAGTTTGAATGACTCACAGCTCCTTCGCTTTGTTGGTGAGTGATAGCCGTGCCTCCACAGGGACTTGAGGTCGTTTAACCAAGACCCCGATGCCATCACCTTGAAAAGAAAACGTTAATGTTTAAACGACTAGGTAGTATACCACGAGAAATTATACTTTATGCAGGATTTGTTCCCCATCCCAGATAGCCACGTCTCTGTCTTCATCCTCGGACCCGCAGAAGGACAAATTAAATTCGTTGGCTGCCCGCCACAGGTTCTTGTTGACCCGTACAAAGATGGATGCACCGAGTTCCACGGGCTCGTATGCAGTGTCATTATACGGGTACACTGTGATACTTCCTTCGAGGACCTCCAGTCCAAAGCTAGGGTTACATGAATTAAGTGACTTACGGCCTCCGATGTAGTCATTGCGCTCATAGATGTCGATCGCGACGTCAAGGCCGTGGCGCTCTTTGGCCTTGGCGATCCAGAACGCAGCGGACGAGCCACCAGCCCCCGCACCGATGATGGCAACACGTGGCGATCGCGGTGGTACCACAAGCGACAGCACGGTCTGGGGCTTTGTCAAGCGGAAATTCTTGAAATCAAATGGAAATTGAAATGCATGGGAGAGAGACGCTGCAATCAAGACGAAGAGGGTGATTTTGCGCATGACTCGGAATACAGCAGGGCTAGACGCTGTCCGTCGCCTCGTTCTTCTTCACACTCCGATTAGGTCCGTTTAAAGTCCGCAAGGGACCAAATAGAGTAAAAAGGTAAACTGAATATTCCAAACTCAAAGTAAATATCACAGGTGAATGAGTGTGGCAAGGGAAAGGGTTCTAAGGAGAGCAGACATGACTGTGCCTCACAGAATGGAGGAAAGGATGGCAATGGCGGTGGTGGCACAGAATGCCACTCCAAAAATAGAAAGAGGCGGCCTTTCGACACAGGTTGTCTGGATGGCTCACTGACTGTGCCCTCTCCCACTCCCGAGATGCCTCTTTATGTCCATATACTCATCCATCTATTGTATTCTACTCTTTAGCGACCCCTTCCCACCCACCTTTCATCACAAGTGTCCTTCTTTCCTTCCCACATATGTCTGAACAGCCCGACCCTGCACCTGTATGTCCTTCTCAAACCCGCAACGGGATCATCGCTTACAGCTATACAGCATGTTGGTGCCTCCCTTAGTCTTCTCTCTTTGTCCATCGCAGCTGCCAGTGCGAAACCCATGGAAGTGCCTCAGGATTCTACCTTGGATGTCGATGACCATCATTCATGGCGGGGTGCGAGCGTCGAAGCCACTCACCACTTGCGGAACGCCAGCCAGGGACTGGCCGTCCACAATGGTACGAAACACCGTCGCCTCTCATCGACAGGACAGGTGCGTCGGCGACTGAGCGACGCGCGTGACGCTGCAAGCCGTCCATCGTAAATGACCTCCCGTCCTTTCTTTGGCTTGAGTCTGACATCCGTTCCTAGGCCTGTGGTGCTTCAAACCACATCTACTACTCTTAATTCTCTCGCTTCACTGTCAATATCCTCCTCAGTATCGCCACCGGGTCCAGACGTTTCCACCAATTCCATCCGCGCGCCTACCGGCCCTGTCCCAATTCCTGTGCTCAGCGCCCCCGTCACTAGAAATGGGATTAGTAGTTCTGTGCCCGTAGAGGATACCTTGAGCCTTTCCGGTACGCCACCTCCCCCAACAGACTCAAAAGCGGGCGTGATGGGGGGAGCGACGAGGAACGGGAAAAAACGTGGAACAATCTTCACGTGTGAAAGTTGCTCGAAGGTTCGTGCCACGCTGTGTCCTAGTCGTCGAAATTGACATCATCTTCATAGGTATATCGCCACCCGTCTTGTTTGATCAAGCACCGCTGGGAGCACACTCCACACTGGCGGGAAGCGTCGAAATTTCTGCTAAGCAAACATCAACAGGTGCAGCTCATGGAAGTGCGTACTACTATCGCCCTTCTGATATTCGTGTTGCTATGGCCATGGCACTATTCTTGCGTAATGAGAACGTATTTCATGGCTATTTGTTTTAAACCGCGGCTACGTTTCCATGATGTTGACATGATATTACGCTCACTTGTAGGCTGCGGCGATTCTTTCGCACTTGACGCCATCTGCGTCCGGTGGGTCATCCCTCCCAGATGACCGCTCGCTCTGGCCGTCCTTCCTCTCAGGTGGCGTATTACCGCCCCACTTCCAGCGAACGAGTCCGCCGCGGAGACGACAACATACCCGACTTCGAGTTCAGTGCCATCACGACCACGCATACACGACTACGCGCTTCCGAGTACAAGTGTGAGCGGGATCACACGCCTACGACCAGGGATTATTGCCGTACCCACCGAGCCAGTATCTTACGCCCGGCCGGAGAGCGGAGTCCCGCAAAGCTATACGACAGGGTACGGCTCTATCGGTAACGATTCTGCGTCATTCGCCAGTTCATTTCAATCGTCCGCTGGGGTCATCGTACCTCATGCACGGGCATCTGGGAGTTCGGACAGGTGGTCACGGTCTTTCTCGTTGTCCCACTCTGGCTCGAGTGATGAAAGTGAATTTGTGGAAGTTGAAGCGGAGACAGCACCATCAGGGGGATTCGGTGTGCGCGGGCAACACGTAGGTGACGACGGCGATGTTAGTGTCAAAGAGGAGGAAGAGGAAGAAGGGGGCTGGGATGGGATGGAGATGGAGATGGAGCTTTAGAAGGCCATGTGTCGGTTTCTTGGGAAAGTAGGATCTGTACGTTTATAGTATTCCATTTCATGTGCTTTGTACTATGCTTCTCGTACTGATGATTGCATGCTCTATTGAATTTCTTTTACTGTAATTAAAAAAGTAAATTTGGATATAATTGTTTTCCAGTCCTGTGCAGCGAGGGTTTTGGGCTGGCTTGGGCTGACCGTGTTCCTTATCTTTCCGCCGGACTCCCACCATGGATGCTGTCTATCCTCACTTGCCCGGCTCCGACTCACCCCCCTCAAGACCAAATATTCTGACGTCCTTCCTTCGCGGCCGCCCACGGGGCACTTCTCAATCCCACACGCCCACCACCCCTGCCATCGACCGCGACTCGCCACCTCCTCCGTTTCCTCCCCCTCACGTACTCGCCTCTCCCCCTTCTCCCGGCCCCCCATCAAACAGACGTCGATCTAACGCCGCTCCCGGCCTCCAGCCATCAGTTTCCCACAACGTGCCCATCTCCACCGGTCTCACCCAGATGCTGCGCAGACGCCGCTCGGGCGGTGCACTTGCATCCTCCAATACCCCCCAAGTGCCCGCCGTCGTGACCACCACCCCGCAGCCGTCCAGCCTGCCCGTCCTTTTTAACATGCCAGTTTCCATATCAACGGGCGCATCTCACCGGATCCGCCTCGTGCCACATCTCGACAGTCGGCGCTCACTCCGCTTTGACCCGATCACTCGTGACGTTGTCGAGGGGGACCCTGCACTGCGCATTGGCCGCTTTACGGAACGCTCGGGGATGGCCATATCCCAAGCCAATGCTCTGAACTCGAATAAGCTCGCGTTTAAATCAAAGGTCGTCTCCCGCGCCCATGCGGAGGTCTGGTGTGAACCCGGCGGCAAATTTTTCATCAAAGACACCAAGAGTAGCTCTGGTACATTCCTCAATCACGTCCGCCTCTCAGCTGCCAATCAGGACTCGCGCCCATTCGAGCTCAAAGACGGTGACACTCTCCAGCTCGGTGTCGACTATCAAGGTGGCACCGAAGACATCTACAAATGCGTCCGCATCCGTGTTGAGATAGGTCGCGAGTGGCAGGCTTCCGCAAATGCGTTCAAGTACGTGAAATTTTCCTTGGGCGGTGAATTGCGGTGTCTGACGCTATGCGTTTTAGTACCAACGCATTGCGCCAACTCAAATCTCTGGCAACTGCAAATGCTCCCGTGACATCTAAATCTACCGACAAGAAGCCCGCACCCAAGTCCAATTTTTCTGACTGCTGCATTTGTACGTACCGTTTTTGGGTTGCTGTGGGTACGGGCCATAAATGCTGATTGACCTATCTCAGGCCTATTCTCCGTAACCATCCAACAAGCACTCTTTATCGCTCCATGCTCGCACGCTTTCCATTTCAAGTGTATTCGGCCAATGCTTGAGACACATCACCCGGCATTCTCGTGTCCCCTCTGCCGTACCTTTGCCAACCTCGAAGAAGACGTTGAAGTTGATGCCGTTTCGTTCGACCTTGAAGATGATTCAGCCGAAAAAGAAACGCCGCCTCCCGTCACTACGCCGGAGGATGCTGATATGCTTCTGTTGTCTCCAAATTTAGGTCGAGAACGTGATGGTGCTGAGACGGAAGTCGAGCCGGATATGGGCATCGGGAACACCCTGCGACGGATTCCTGTACCGCCGAGTATCATCGACCTTGCTGAAGAGAGCGACGACGAGAGGGATGCCGTGATGGTGGACATCCCCAACCATGACTACGAGCCGCCACTACCGCCTCTCCCCGAAGGCGAGGGCCTAGTGCCTCCACCCCTACCCGAGCGTGACGTTCCTGGAACGCGCAGCGCATCTACCTCAGACGCCGAGGATGCCAGCGGAGACAGTGCACAAGGCGTAGATGAGGCGGATCGAGCATCGAAGCGTAAGCGATAAAAGATCGGGTCAACAAATTCGTCAACCCGTCTGTGTTGTGTTACCACGGCCGCTGTCGATCCGTGCACAGAACACTGTACAAGGTAAACATCGCTTACCCGGGGATTTCTTGAATGTTTTAATGTAGTCTGTACGCACTTCACGGTTGTCTCCCTTGTGTCTTTCTCCCATCTAGTTTATGTGAACGATGCTAATTCGGATTGGTCATGATCATGATATACATACTTATCCTATCCCAGTGCATGCATGGAGGCGTCAGTGAGTTGCATAGCCTGGAACAAGAGTTTGCTGCCATAGGCCAACGTGCGGCAATATGCCCTTCTGACTGTCACTCAGGACGTCGCAGTCAGAAAAGGAAAACAAGGCATCGTGTATATGCGTCAAGGCTTCGGCTAGGCACAACCCTTTTGGGCACTATGAGAGATGCACTATCTGGCTAGCCCAACGAGGCAAAATCCGATAAAGTACCATGGGAGAGTAACTGGCGGATTAAAGAACAACGCCAGCTATTGGTCGATAATATGGGACCCTAGATGACGGCAGTCCGACAGACGAGTGCAGGGAAGGCCAATTTAATACGAAAACCGGGCCCCCGCTTGAGGAAGCAGAACAGGTGAAGGTCGGAGGTTTGTGAATGAATGCAGGGGTGGGATTATAAGCAGAGGTCTTATCTTCGGCCACCCCTAAGCAGGGAAGAGCGGGCAGTTGAAGCTTCGGGGACCTGAGTTCGAGTTTCTTTTTATGCGGAATGGCTGCTTAAATGGGCGCCAACGCATAACGTTTTGTACGTAGAGTGCAATACGTACAGCGCTGGCAGCACTGACTAAAGTATCGTCAAAGTGCCGAGATAGGAGCTTTCATTCAATGCAAATGAAGAATACAACAGAGAGGCGATGCGATCATTACGGCTGGTCCTCATGGTGTATGGGTAGTTGAACACTCAATCGGTCACCGCAAGCCTGGGCTTCTTCGCATCTGGTGGCTGAATACCTTCTCCATCGACTTCCATCATGTCTTGCCGAGGTCGGGTCTCTTCCCCGCCAGATTTATGATCCTTGGGGGACAGTGCGAACCACTTTCCCCATTCAACCAGCGACGGTCGCTGCTGCGGATCGTCAGCCATCAGCTCGTCCGCAAACTTCATGAGCCGCTTGTCTCCTTTCCCGACCATCATATGATGCAGAAGAACTCGCCCACATGACCATCTATCAGCCTTCATGGGGCTATACTTCCGCGTCGGTCCATCTTCTGATCCCATTTCAGGCGCTGTCCAGTTCTTGGTCCCTCGATATTCGTCAGTCTCCGTGTTTTCGTCTTCAACTTTGATAGCTACGTCGAAATCAATGATCTGCAATTCAAAATCATCGTCACAGACAAGGTTATGCGGCTTGACATCTCGGTGTGCTACTTTGTGCTCGTGGAGATATCCGAGCCCCTTGATGAGGCCCCAGCCGAGCTGGACACGACGGCGAACGCCACCCCTGTTCATAAGTAGTTGGTCACCTATAGAGTGAAGCCTCGGTAGAATCAGCCACTCCGTGGCGATTGGAGGAATAGCTTCTATAAACGAGATAATGTGTGGAGACTGTGGCCGCATCGATTGAAGGTACTTGAGGATGTCTGGCTCGTTCGACCCCTCGCGGACGAGCTTTGCAATCAATCCGGTCTTGTTCCGATCCCTCCGTCGATACACCGTGAGGATGTGTGGTGGTAGCTGCAAGACAATAGTCAGTAAGACATCACGAATAAAAATAATTTGAATATTGTACCTTGGATATCAACTCCCAAGTGCCGCCGTCCGTTTCCAAGACATCCGGTACCACTTTATACCCACAGGCTTTGAGTTGTCCATTTGCGCCTTCATCGTCACTCTTCCAACGAACATTGGGTTCAGTTTGGTCTTCCCCACACTTGGTTTTTCCGGTGAACGTCGGCAGCATGTGCTTCTTACGAACTTCATAGATACTGTCCTGGAGATTTTTGACTTTTCGTTTTGTATCTTCGTTCTCGCTCTCGTCGTTCAATGCAGAAGAGATATTGTAAAGTTCGAGTGCAAATTTAAGGCAGCCGACTGCGTTTGAAGCATCGAAGACTTGTTTCCTGCGATAAACCTACAGCGATTCAGCATAGAATTTGATGATATACAGAACATGGGTGCGCACCCGCCGGGAACCTTCTTTCTGATAAAGAAGGTAGCGGTCTACCTGTCCGGTATCGTAGATAAATATGGCCACGAAAATAAAACTCCTCTTCTTCTTGTACGCATCCAGGAATGTGTTCGCGAATCGAACAATGCTGGCTCCTTGAAGTATCACGCGGTGATGATCCACGGGAGGTCTATCTGGTGAATGCGAATTGACCTCCACAGCTACTCGTGGAAGGTCAAACTTCAGAACAAGAAAATCGCTTCTGGGTTTGTACGTGTGATATTTTCCGTCGACTTGGACTATAAGCATGAATGGCCATGAGTTTTGGCCACTTTTAGAGGTCGTCAGCTCAAACGAAGATCATAAATGCACTGACTCTCACAGTTTAACAGTGATTTTTGGTGTTCCGTCACTTCCAGTGTTAGGGAATGATCTACAATGATACGCGAATGGGAAGAAAAAGAGCCAGCCCGCGTCCAAGTCTTTGAAGAGCCTTCTCCTTCCATCATCTGAGATATTCCACGACATCGGACCATCGACGGACGTAAGGTTCACAGCGTGCTTAACCTCGAGTCGGTCGGCAATGAAAGGGACCGAGAGGAATCCTCCGTCAAACAATCGAAATACTCCTTGAAAAAGCTTGACCCATAAACGTCTCGGCTAAGTGCATCTGACCTCATCTGTCAGAAGTCAAAAACACAATACGATACGGAAACATCTGACATCATCAAGAACCTTTCGCTTTCGACCCAGCATCTCTTCGTATTTCCGGATGAATTCGGGAACCTCACCATTTTCAACCATTAAGTCATTCGAAACGAAATCGCGGTCGACGAATTTCCCTTTGGTTTGTGCGTAAAGGAATGAATCTTTATATGCTGGTTCAAATTGGACGTGATGGGGTCTCCAAGGGATCATCTTCACTCGGCGTAACAGCTATGCCAGTATGAGAACGCAGCCAAAGGCAGAGAAACACATACGTACCACGCCTTCGCATCACTTGCATGAGCAGGACCTGACCGTTTGAGAGTCCAAGGCTAGCCACCTTCACAGTTTCGACAACCTCCGTAACCTCGTCCTTGACGTTCCTGAGTAACTCCGCCAGGCGTTCGGGAGTTGCTGTTTCGTCGATAATTACTGTACCCTCCACACGGAGACGAACGTGACGGTAGCATCTATTCCCGACTTCTTTATGGCCTTCTCCTTCAAGTCTTCTATTTCATCCTGAACACCAGTGATGACCTTGAAACTTTTTCCAATGGCCTGGAACTTATGGTCGACGAAAAGAACTCTTGTCTTTGCAGGTGCCATGAGTGTGCCATGGATGAAGGTTGCCCAGGGATTCGCGGGCCGGTCACAGTAACTGCTCCCCAATGACACCACCTCATCCTCAGTCCATCCTCTCCTTCTTCACTCGTTTCTCTCACCCCTCGAACTGCTGTCAGACCGACCCTACGCGTTAAATCGTACCGTTTCCGACTTTGCACATGCATGTCTGTTTGACGAACTGTATCATTTCGTAATCCTGCAATGGAGTTTCTCGTCTTTTTCACGTGAATATTCCCCGCCCGCTGGCAACTTGGCAACACCCCACTCCTGTGTCTCGCCGTGCCAGCCTCCCTGGTACTAACTGCTGAAGCTCAGAGGCGCTCTCGCATCAACGTGCCGTTGCCACCACGAACTCACGAACGCGTACACCTCGTCGTCCTGGTCCTCCTTATGAATTACTCGAATGCGGCACTCCCGAGCCTCTCTCCCGACGCGCTTGTATAATGTTATGCACGCTCATTGTGATTCCGCCCCCCTCCCCCATTCCTGTGTCTTCCCGCCCGCCCCTGCTGTTTGGCACAGGAATCTTCAGTGTTGGCGACGTCGACTGTTCTGTTCTCATGCACAAATGTTCACAGACCGCACCGATTTGCTGTTCAATCCGCACTTGGATCCTGTGCTCCTACTCATAATACGCGGATGATCGACACATGCGACGCAGACACCCGTCCGTGTTATGAACACGCACCACAGCATCGGGGGATCTCGTACCATTACCTACTTTGAACTTCCGTTTTGGTATGACGATCTGTTAGAGATATGATTGTGTGAATTTGAACCAACTCATCGTACTCTCAATCGTCTGTCTTGCCTCGCCCGCAAAACGATGACGCCTCCCACCCCTGTCTCTTACCAAAGCATCTTCACTTCTCCCTCTACATGGTCCGAAACACAGAGTGACAGGCACAATTGTTGTCACCGCACCCTTGCCCCCAATCTCGATGCCGACGCACGGCGGTGTACACAAAGAGAGCTTGTTTCACCCTTCTGTGCTCGAGCCTGTCGGTACCCCGCATGGTTTCGTGCTCGCGTCTCCGAACGTCTCCCCGACCCCGCCTCCAATTGGCATGAGCCCATGCAAGTCGATGCACCGTGACTCCAACAACTGGCTTCTCCCGAACCCCACCCCTCGCTCGCACAGATCGGGTGCGCGAGGGTGATCGCGCCTACTCTCGTGCGACCTCTTCCTCTTCCTCTCTAACAGTCAGGGACGACATCGACGACACCCTGCCTGGTGCCCCAGTCACCGCAACCCTGGGCTTCTTTGCATCTGGTGGTTTCGTACCTTCTCCATCGGCTTCTATCACGTCTTCTCGAGGTCGGGTCTCTTTCTCGCCGGTTTTAAGATCCTTGGGGGACGGTGCGAACCACTTGTCCCATTCAACCAGCGACGGTCGCTGCTGCGGATCGTTCGCCATCAGCTGCTCAGCAAACTTCGAGAGCCGCTTGTCTCCTTTCCCGACCATCATATGATGCAGAAGAACTCGCCCACATGACCATCTATCGGCCTTCATGGGGCTATACCTCCGCGTCGGTCCGTCTTCTGATCCCATTTCAGGCGCTGTCCAGTTCTTGGTCCCTCGATATTCGTCAATCTCCGTGTTTTCGTCTTCAACTTTAATAGCTACGTCGAAATCAATGATCTGCAATTCAAAATCATCGTCACAGACAAGGTTATGCGGCTTGACATCTCGGTGTGCTACTTTGTGCTCGTGGAGATATCCGAGCCCCTTGATGAGGCCCCAGCCGAGCTGGACACGGCGGCGAACGCCACCCCTGTTCATAAGTAGTTGGTCACCTATAGAGCGCAGCTTTGGTAGAATCAGCCACTCCGTGGCGATTGGAGGAATAGCTTCTATAAACGAGATAACGTGTGGAGATTGTGGCCACATCGTATGGAGGTACTTGAGGATGTCTGGCTCGTTCGACCCCTCGCGGACGAGCTTTGCAATCAATTCGGTCTTGTTCCGATCCCTCCGTCGATACACCGTAAGGATGTGAGGTGGTAGCTGCAAGACCAATAGTCAGTGCGACGTCACGAATGAAGAGTGATTTCAATATTGTACCTTGGAGATCAATTCCCAAGTGCCGCCGTCCGTTTCCAAGACATCCGGTACCACTTTATACCCACAGGCTTCGAGTTGTCCATTTGCGCCTTCATCGTCACCCTTCCGACGAACATTAGGTTCAGTTTGGTCTTCCCCACATTTGGTTTTGCTGGTGAACGTCGGTAGCTTGTGCTCAATACTAGTTTCATAGACGCTGGACGCGAAATTCTTGACTTTTCGTTTTGTATCTTCGTTCTCGCTCCCATCGTTCAATGCAGAAAAGAGATTGTAAAGTTCGAGTGCAAATTTAAGGCAGCTGACTGTGTCTAAAGCATCGAAGACTTGTTTCCTGTGATAAACCTACGGCGATTCAGCATAGAATTTTGTTGATATACAGAGCATGGGTGCGCACCTGGGAATCTTCTTCTTTCTGATAAAGAAGGTAGCGGTCTACCTGTCCGGTATCGTAGATAAATATGGCCACGAAAATAAAACTCCTCTTCTTCTTGTACGCATCCAGGAATTTGTTCGCGAATCGAACGATGCTGGCTCCTTGAAGTATCACGCGGTGATGATCCACGGAGGTCTATCTGGTGAATGCGAATTGACCTCCACAGCTACTCGTGGGAGGTCAAACTTCATGACGAGGAAATCGCTTCTAGGTCTGTACGTGTGATATATTCCATCGACTTGGACTATAAGCATGAATGGCCATGATTTTTGGCCACTTTTAGAGGTCGTCAGCTCAAACGAAGATCATAAATGCACGACTCTCACAATTTAACAGTGATTGTCGGTGTTTCGTCTCTTGCAATGTTCGAATATAATCTACAATGACGCGCGAATGCGAAAAAAAAGAGCCAGTTTGCATCCAATTCTTTGACAGGCCTTCTCTTTCCATCATCTGAGGTATTCCACAGCATCGGACCATCGACGAACGTAAGGCTCATAATATGTTCAACCTCGAGTCGGTTGGCAATGGGAGGGGACCCGGAGGAATCCTCCACTGGACCCTCCACTGGACCCTTTGCCGAATCCTTTGCCGAACAATCAAAGTACTCGTTGAGAAACGCTTGATCCATAAACGACACCTGACCTCATCTGTCAGAAGTCGAAAACACGATAAGATACGAAAACATCTGACATCAACAAGAACCTTTCGCTTTCGACCCAGCATCTCTTCGCACTTCCGGACAAATTCGGGAACCTCACTAGTTTCATCTGCTACGTAATTCGCGCTGAAATCGCCTTCAATGAATTTCCCTTTAGTAAGCGCGTGAAGGATGTATCTTTATATGCTGGGTCCAAATCCGACGTGGTGGCTCCATTGGCGTCACGTTCACCATCACCTATGCCCAGTGTGAGAACGTAGCCAATGGTAGTGTAAGTACATGACGACGTACCGGCACTTGCATGAGCAAGACCTGACCACTTGAGAGTGCGAGCTCTTCACCTTAACATTTTCCAAAACCTGCTCAATGGTATTCTTGTCACGGACGTTGATGCTCCTGAGTATCTCCTCCAAGCGTTTGGGAGTTGTTTCGGGGTCGATAACCATTGTGCCCTTCGTTTTCCACATGAAGGTGTCCATGACAACAATTTTTTTTCGCGACACCTTTTTGCCTTCTCCTTCAAGTCGAATACAGTATCCTGAGCTGTGGTGTTGACCGAGAAAATACTTCCAATGGCCTTGAACTTGTAGTCGACGAAAAAAACCCATGTCTTAGCCTTTGCAGGTGCCATGGATGAACGATGTTGGTGGGTGTACTGTGCGGGTGGCGGGTGTGGCGGGACTGATCTGACGTCACGTACCCGAAAAGGTCACGCGACATCCAAACAAAGTCACGTGATCAGTTAAGATTCACGGCCGTCCGAAGCGCAGGGAAGACTGATTTAAAACAAAAACCCGCAGATCAGAGATGTACAACGTTTTGAATGTAGGGTGTAGTACGTACGGCGCCGATGTTAAAGTGCCGAGATAGGACAAAGGAGTATCCGAGGTGATGCGATCATCACGGGTGCGGCCCAACAAGTACTGACGCGTACTGACGAGAAGCTGGCATCGTCACACGCCAGGCCCGGCATTTTGCAAGGCGAAGACATGGGTCCGGATGGGAACTCGCCGCTCTAAGGAGCGTGCACGATCCGGTGCCACCGATCGTCCGCGCCCATGCAGCGCGCGAACTGTACTGTACTTGCTGATGGGCCTGCAGTCATGTCGGCGATCATTCTCCCCGCATCGGGCACGAATTCGGCCTTGTGAGAAACATGTGGCGTGGTGTGGGCATTTGGGTAAATAGGAGGACCAGGATTGGTTGCGCAACTCGGAAGCATCATTGCATTAGATCGCCACAAGGCTGTATCCGTATCGGTTGACTGGGCAACAGGGAGGACAAGCAACTTTGTATTCGTGATTGCGTGTTCTAGGACTGAGGGTGAGGGTTCAGGATGGATGATCACTAGAGTATGGGCGCATATCCAAGCTGAACGCCGGCCAGAGGACCGCCCTCATCAAGACCCTCATTGACGTCTAGAACTCTATTTGCGGGCGGGGCGCCCATCATGTTGATGTGGCAAATTGTCCCTGTTCCCAAGTGAGGAAATTTATGAGAATATATCACCTTGTCTCTTACCACCACTTTCTATTAGCTTCTCACACTGTTTAATTCTCCATGGTATCCGCCACCAACGGTCCTTCTTTTCCAGACCCCTTCACACACAATAGGTCGTTCGGTTCGACCTTTTGGAATGCCATTCTCGCCACCGCACTGTTTAGGTGCTGGCATTTACTCCTTTTCTTCGGCGCCTGGTCGACTGCCATTTCAGTCATTAGCGCCAATGTAAAGGATTTGGGTATTGCGAACACCCTGCTCACAGTGTTCGTCAGAGTGCTCTTTTGTCTTGATGGCATTGACTTATACTGGTGACCTGCAGCCTTGGTACCGTCCTTGGTTTCGTAATTTCGTACAGAACGACGTCGAGTTTTGAGAGATACAACGAAGGTCGCAAGTATTGGTCGCAAATCGTATTTGCCACCCGGACAATGTCCAGGTTGATTTGGTTCCATGTCCCGGGTGTGCATTCATCTCGACATCCCTGGTTCAACATCTGACTGCTATGCAGAAACTATGGACCTGGGTCCCGACTCGTCTGGGGAGGAGAATAGAGTCCGCGTGCTTATCGAGAAAAAGACCGTTCTTAATTTGATCGATGCATTCAGCGTAGCAGTCAAGCACTACCTGCGCGGTGAAACAGGTATGGTGTGCACCCAATGGACTTTATGGGGTTTGATAACATGTCATTACAGATATCTATTATGAGGATTTGTATCACACGACCAAATATCTTCCATCATATGCATTACCTGCGGGTTTACCGTCCAGTGGCGACCTTACAAGCGATTTGCCTTCTCCAAAGTCCGTCTCGTTCCAGCAGCAGCAGATTATCCAACGCCACTCTACCAATGACCGTCGACCGAGATCCTATTCCGGAGGCCGTAATCAGCGTGAACCCCCCTCTTCGTCAGCCCCCGACCTTCCCCTGCCCGCCACTACTCCTGGACAGGTTGAGACGAGTACCGAAAAGCTGGAACAACTTGATCTTCCGAAGCCGTCACGAACTTCTAGAAGTGATGGCCGTTCTGTGGTGACCCTGGGCGAAGCCGACTTGCTTCCAGCACGCGATCCCCCTAAATATTCATACTTCGACCTTTTCCCTTTCTCCCTTCTGGTCAAGTTTCTCACCAAGCGTGGCAGGAAACTGAAGGGCAAAAAAGCTGCCTTGTTGCGGGCAAAGCTGCACCAATCATCTGTCACTCAAAATTTGCCACTTGAAATTTCACTCTATATAGTGCGTTTTCCATTCCCATAGACCAGAGTTTTACTTTACTCAACAATGCCCCAGAGTTCATACATTGCCGCGCTTCAAAACCGCAAAGCTATCGATGCGGCCACTACTTGTATGTGCCTTGTTTAACGTTGAAGGAATTGAATTAACAGATCCCCCATGTCGCCCAGCTAACTTGATTTTGGCTTTGAATAATCTGGTTGATGCCTTGACTGGCCTAGAACGGATTCTAACTACTCCCATTCCTTACTCGTCTGTAACTTTGCTTAAGGAATCGCCAGATACTGATTGTTGCTCTCAGATATTCAGTTCATCTATGGGCTGTCACCCTTGTTTACTGTTTCTTTTTGGTGCGTTGACATGAACCTGTGCTGGCCTGTTTGTTTACTGATATGTATACTCAGCCTTTCCAGCTTTGGAAAACGTTGGGGTACCTAACTATTCCTGGGACCGTCATGGCGGTGCGTGTGCACTACGAACGGGAGTGCCCCTCTCGCGACTGATCGATGATTAAGAGCTTTATTTTCTTCGGCTTCCTGGTTGCCGGCGAGGAAATTGAAAGTGGGTGCATGTTCTCAGCCTCGTGTAGTACCTTCTGACCCCTGTGTCCTCCGCCTAGACCCATTCGGTACGAGACCGCTCACATGAAATTGTGATTATGTTGAACTAATAATGTTGTTCACAGGCTATGACAAGAATGACTTGGTGTGCACGCTGACCTTCTTTGATATCACGCGGGAAACTTATGTACATTTAGGACATGGATCACTTCACCAACGAAATTATCCGTGCGTACTTGTCTCTTGGATAAAGAGTGAGCGCTGACGCACGTGTAGGCCAAGAGCTCGCGGCGATCACCGCAACTTCGTCGCCAGATCCCAAGAACTGGGTCTTCTCGTCTTTTAATAACCGTTTCATTAACCCCACGGCAGTAGTGCTAGGAGCTACACACCAGAGGAGTGGGTGGACCGTGGGGTGGGTCGTCTGCAGGCAGCGCTTTCGGAAATGATGAAGGGAGATAGATAGCTACCTTGTCATCTCATCGATTGGTTTAATGGACTGTTGATCACGTGTTTGATGGGATGGCCGAATTGAGAAATAGTGACTCGGACTAAATGCTCAGGTCGTTGACTCGTTGTGCATATCCAACTCTCCTCGTCCACCCTCGCAGGTTCACGTCTCACATGGCCAATATCCCGGTGAAAAAGTCAGTCCATCATTTGACAAGACCCGCTTCGAAGCTCTCCTCAACCGGAGGTTCTTCTATGCGCCTGCTTTCGAAATTTACGGCGGTGTGTACACACGTGCTCTTTCCTGCGACTTCGTTCACCTTGGACTCCCAGGCGTCGCGGGTCTATACGATTACGGCCCCCCGGGTTCGTCACTTCAGGCGAACATCATCGCAGAATGGCGTAAGCACTTCATCGTGGAGGACCACATGCTCGAGATCGATTCCACCATCATGACGCCCGCGCCGGTGTTCGAGACGTCGGGTCACGTTGCCCGATTTGCGGATTGGATGGTCAAGGATACGAAGACCGGTGACGTCCTGCGTGCAGATCACTTGGTTAAGGGCGTCCTCGAGGCTCGCCTCGCGGGCGACAGGGAGGCGCGGGGCTTGGTCGCCCAGCTACAAAAGGAGGACGAGAAGAAGAAAAAGAAGAAAGTGGCGAAGACCACCGCCGTTCAGCTGCCAGACGATGCCGTGAACGAGTACGAGGCCATCTTGGCGCAGGTGCGCCATGTCCCCCGTTCCTGTATATTCCATCTCGATCACGAGGCGTTGTTTCCGTACAGCTGGATAATTACTCTGGCCCGGAGATAGGCGAGCTATGTCGCAAGCATGACATCCGAAATCCAGACACTGACAACGAAGTCACCGAACCCCAGCAGTTTAACCTCATGTTCACCAGCAGCATCGGACCTACGGGACAGCACCCTGGGTGAGGCGCTCAGCTGACCGTTCCTTGTTCTGTCTGATGACGAATGGCGCCTATGCGTAACAGCTATTTACGCCCTGAAACCGCTCAGGGCCACTTTCTAAACTTCTCCCGTCTCCTAGAGTTCAATAATGGTCGCGTGCCATTCGCCTCTGCGCAAATCGGACGTTCTTTCCGGAATGAAATATCTCCGCGCGCAGGGCTGCTTCGTGTGCGCGAATTTACCATGGCGGAGATAGAACATTACGTCGACCCCGAAGACAAGAGACACGAACGTTTTGATGAAGTGCGCGAAGTTGTTCTCGACCTTCTCGACAGAAACGTGCAGACAAGCGGCAGTACAAAAACGTCGAAGATCAGCGTGGGCGAAGCGGTGGCAAGTGGGATCATAGCGAATGAGACACTTGGCTATTTCGTGGCGCGGATCCATCAGTTCTTGGTCAAGATTGGGATCAACCCTGCTCGCCTCCGGTTCCGTCAACATATGTCTAATGAGATGGCACACTATGCTACGGACTGTTGGGACGCCGAGATTCAAAATTCGTACGGATGGACGGAATGCGTCGGCTGTGCCGATCGTGCTGCTTACGACTTGACCGTGCACTCGAACAAGACCGGGCATCCGTTGGTCGTCCGACAGGCGCTCAAAGAGCCCATCGTCACGAGCGTCTCATTGCCGAATTCAATAAGAAAGTTCTTGGAAAGACTTTCGGTAAAGATGCCGGGGTGATTCAGAACGTCTTTGCGGAACTGGACGAGTCGCGCCTACAGGAAATTCAAATAGAGCTCGCCAATGGGTGCGTCGTTCGTTCGTTGGGGGGAGAAGCGCATTACAGCCACTTACGAAACAGGAGGGTAGATCTACCATCGTTACCACCCCGGACGGAAGGGACCTTACTCTGACACGCGAAGCCATCACGATCGAGCGCAAGACGTTCAAACAGTCGAGTGCGTTGATTTCCTTGGACCGCCTAGTTAGCCGGCTGATTAGTGTGGCTGTCCCCCTCCCCCTTCCAGTCCGCGAATTCACCCCAAACGTCATTGAACCGTCCTTCGGCCTGGGTCGTATATTGTATGTCCTCCTAGAGCATAATTTTTGGGCTCGTGAGCAGGACATTGAACGTGGCGTGAGTGTGGCCCTCGTTCACCGCCATCGCGCCACCGCCACTGTTTCATCGGAATGACGTCTGTCCCCGTGTCAGGTGCTCTCCTTGCCCCCGCTGGTCGCGCCCACCAAGGTGCTCATCGTGCCACTGAGTGCAAAAGAGGAATTCGACCCCCTCATCCAAGAAGTTTGTACGTCATTAGCCTCGTAGTTGGATATGGGCGGTTCTCATTGTTTGGGGCCAGCATCGAAGCTGCGAAAGGCGGGCATCTTCTCACGGGTGGACGATTCAAATACCTCTATAGGAAAGCGGTACGCACGCAATGACGAACTCGGCACGCCTTTTGGAGTTACACTCGATTTCGCCTGTGAGTACGGACCTGATGACGCGCCGGCAAAGAAACTAACTGATGGGGCGGATTGACGCACAGCGGTCCAGAACCGGACGATGACACTGCGGTAAGCGAGTTCACACTCGCGCGAGTCTGCTTGCTCATCTCATCGAAACCTAGGGAACGCGACACAACCGGACAATTGATCGGTGATATTGATCAAGTCATCTCTGTGCTTATTGACCTGGTCAATGGTACTACTGATTGGGGAGACGCGTGCAAATTGCTCCCCGCATATGACGGCATTCAGGCTGTAGATTAATCGGAGTAGCAGTATGTGTCAAAGGGCACTTTTGGGGTGCGGCGTCCATCTAGGCGAAGGCACAGTTGCGCATATGCAGGAAATAATAAAGAAGACATATTATAAGAAAAAGGGGGACTGTGTGAGATCTGACAGTACAACGATGTTGTCTCGTGCCCAGGTCAAATGACCACAGGAACAAAAGAGAGCCGCTACTATGTGAGGTGACACAAACAATTTTACCTCCAACTCGTGGCATCTGTTCCACACGCTAGGCGAAGACCTGGCGGATGGTTCGCGAAGGGATTTGTTATTCCCACCCACCCATCGATCGGGACACGGTCACCTTTCCTGGGAACCCCAAAGAGTTTTACACCATTTGGAAAGACGATGTTTGCCGGGTCACGGCGAATGTATGCGCGCATTCCGATACCTTACGAACTTACGAATTAAAAGTGACCCTGGAGTCGGAGGTGTGGCCGTTTGGCGTGTGGCCGCCCGTAGTTTGGGCATGACACAACGCTCACCGCACGAGGCGGACGTTGTGTCGGAGCCACATCCCGTAGGGGCTATCACGGGGCTGTGTCGTTATGTGGGCCGCATCAGTGTAGAAAAATGGGATTACAAACCTATCTGGCCCATCTCCCCCACTCTATCAGGTTGATAATCTAGACGCTCCGAGATCCTCGGGAAGCTGAAGCCGAGGACGGGTTGTTGTATGGAATAGGCGCCGTCTCGGCTCGAACGGGAACTTGGGGGGCATATAGACCTCAATAAAGGAGGGGCTAGACCGCGCGAATCGGAACAGATAGGATAAGTGACGCGCGGGTAGTCGGATCTGTAGGACGACAGTTGAAGCGGAGAGTACGAGAGGAAAAGGTCATGTGGACAACTGAAATGAGCGGCGTGCGAGAGTGGAACATGCTCAGAGCGGGTGGGCGCAAGCCCAGGCCATAATGACGCGACCCCCTCATGGCGCGGCAGATGGATCTGTCATACAGGCGCTGCGGGGAAGGTGTGGTAGTGAGATGGGGCCGTAAAGCGTAGACCCGGAGGGGGAAAGAGGACGCATGTCAGAGCGGAGCGCTGGACTTACACCCTGAGAGATGAACTCTGAGTCTAGTTCGGAGTCAGCCGAGAATGGATGTCGAGGGAAGATGGAGGGCTTGGGTTGACGACGAGGAGAGGTGGGGATTGTGGCGACATATCGAGTCGAGTTGGAGAGGGAAGATGAAATGTAGACAGGCGATTTGACAAGGCGAGAGGGAAGAAGGGAGAATTGCCGAGCCGAATCACGGAATAGTCAAGGGATGATACTTAACGCACCAAGAGTACGGGCCACCCATCCGTGATGACATTTTATAGGATACATGTGTCGCCATTTCGGGGCAAGCGGTGATCTATATCGTCGGAAGTGGGCCATGATTTCTCAGGATGAGGAGCGAGAGGGAGCGCTGTACGTACGGCAAAAGGAAGACGATAATGACGCCAAAAATATGGAAGGGGAATTACTCGATTTTCAAGGTTGGTCACGGGGCGGACGAGCAGAGAGACAAGTACGTCAAAGAGGGAGAACGGGGATGACGAAAGATGAGAGATCGTATATTTTATTCAGAGAGATCGGAGGGACAGTGCGTGGATCAAAGGGAGCATTCACATGGCGGGGCTGGACTAGGCAAGGCACCGGTCGGGGTCGCTGGCTAGAACTACGGGTGGAGAGGGACCCTAGTACTGTAAACTGAACCCTTATCATCGCCTCAGGCCAGGCAAACACAACCCCCGGGGGGTCTAATCTACAAAAGGCGCCCACGCGCACGCATCCTGAAGCAGGAATCATTCCCATTGGACATTTGGCCCGATTGGACGCTTGCAAAATGACGAGAAAAGGTCCAAGGCGAGAGATCTGAAGATGGTCACCAACCGAACTGGTCCCCTCCAAGCTCGCTATGGCCATCCTCGCGGCACTGCCTATAAAGCCTAATCCTCTTCCACCATCCTCCCTTTGACCCATCCCTCCCGCGCACCCACCGCTCCCCTCCCAATCATCCCTCCCCTCGACATCCTCTGTATCATTATCCCTCTCATCACTATCCCCAACCACACCTATCATCCACCCACCATGCCCGACGCGTCCAAACCAATCCAAAAGGGTGCTTCCAAGACTCCCTCAAATCTCGTCGCGCTCCCCAGTCTCTCCTGCCAACTTTCCTCGCTGCCCCAAGCCAAGAGTCTCGCGCACGTCGCGGTCTACAACGGGCGGCATGCTGCGGAGAGCGAAGCAAAGGTGTGTACTTGCCTCCCTTTCTCTCCTCCTCCCCCATGCAGAGTCTTACTTGAACACCCCTCCGCAGCTTAAAAAGGCATTGTCGAACAATGTCGGGACGGCGCAAACGTTCATGAACACGACTTCCGTGAGTCGTTCACGCCGTCCTTCCGACTGCGCCAGAGCATTCCGAACTGAGAACTGCATGCAGTCAACCGCTCCTACTCATAGTCAAGCCTCACAGGGACTCATGATGAAGAAGCCGGTAAGCCTTGTATCCTCTATGTGACGGATATCAGAGCGCTCACTTGTCGTCGACGCCTCTAGGTTCGAACAAAACTACAGGCCTGATTGATGGTCATACACAACACAACACACTATAGACATCTGGTTGCTTTCGGGACTTTGGTCGTCACATACTGTTTAATTTTTGTCTTCCTCGTATATCGTTGTTTGCATGCATATCCTCATAGATGCCGTCTTTCCTCATCATCGCATTCCTACCCGCATCCCCTTCGCATCATGTCTCTCGCGACGCATATTGTCGATACCAACCACATCACATATTCTCATAAGTGCCACCTACAATCACGTACATTGCTACCGCCAATGCTTGGTATCCACTGTTTCATGCACATCCTGTGATGTGCCAACCAATTTATTTTCCATGAAAAAAATTATATATTAAGTTTGATTGCAAACATCGCTTCGGTTTTGGGGGTTGAGACAGACCGGCATCACCCGTCCCGAGTCACTGATACGATGTTTGGTAGTGACTCACTCTCTTGTCTCCGTCAGCGGTTTCGTGTGCCTTCATAATTACGATGGTCTATTTCCCGGAATCAGATGTTTCTGGATTTCATCGTTTCGTCTCATGTCAATGTCCTTCGGCATCTTTAATCCTCTTAGCCTCCCAACGACCAACGAACCGTTCCATTTTCTATCTATCCAACACGCGGCAGTCGTGCGTGCGCTCCCATCGCCACATCTGATCGCCACATCCACTCCTGGTATCACTCACAAAAACCGTAAGAGTGGGAAGCCCTTCATTTACACCACGTTCTCGTGAGTGAGAGAGATAAGCCGTTGGGACCGGATCGTGATGGGATCTGCCCCCAAGAAGCAAGGTTTCCCATTCCTCCGAGCTGTCAATGGCCACGTTTTGCCGCGCAGCTGCCTCCCTTACTGGCCATGATTCCCGAAGCGCCCCCTTATCCTGCATCTGTCTGAGCTTGGCGTGTGAGTAGTGGGGCCTCCCACCCAGATCAGTAGCATCGCTATCAGTTCGTCTTTGCTGTGAGCCTGTGACTCCGGGCGAAATCAGCGCTCACCTCACACGCACGCACGCACGCATGCACGTACCTCTGAGCGGCAGAAGAGTAATAGAATCCGTTCGGCACGACGCCCAATTCCACGTAACACACAAAACGCCGCTTCGTCAAACTTTTTGCTATCCCGCAGCCGCTGCTCGCCTTGCTTTGTTCTCCTCGCGCTGATTACCCCGGACAGAAAGTGAAGAGAGAGGGAGAAAAAAAATTGCCCGTCCGTTGTTATCTTCAAATGAAATGCAAGTAGACCGCAAAGCATCTCTGCCCCTCGATCTTCTTTTCTTTCTCCATTCAATTTCCCCCTCCTGTTGATTGTCCTTAGAGATACCTGCTGCAGGGGTCACCAGTTGCACCGCGATTCTGGCAGTGCCGAGATGAATACGCCACAGCAGCATCTCTGCCGTTCTACCGCCCGGATCGGAGACTTGCGAACGAAGCTTCGGCTTGCATGCCAAACCCAACGCTTCGCTGCGGCACCGCTTGATCCTTTGGTACCCGATCATCAACAACGCAAAAGAGAGAGAAAAAAAAAAGGTCCGTCCCTCCCCGTTTGTTCCCGCCCACTGAATGCATTAGAGGTCCAAAAACCAAAGGTCGTCGACGTGTCCACACATAGTCCGATTTTTCGGGGGCGTGTGCGTGCACAACCGAAATGACCGTGGATTTGATCTTTTTCATTATCTGGACGATTTTCTCTGTCCATGTGAATCGGGGGCCTGATATCGTTCTAATGCAATGACCGCCCATCTTTCCTATCACCGGACGAAACTTTCTTGCCCACATTGCACCCGAGTCGGGTGTCGGTGTGGGGACCGGAGCTTGTTGATCCAGGGATCAGGAATCCATCCCCGCATGCAGTAAATAAATCGGCTTCCCCCCAACCCAACCCTTTGGCTGCCCTTCGAGAAACGACGGCTCGTCTAACTGTAAACCTTGTTTTATCCATCGCGTTCCTCGGGCGCCTTTTTCTTGCCTGGCAGTTGCTGTGGTGGATTTCACCCAAAAAGTGTGTGCCAGTCGCATCTGCTGGCGTTATCTCGTTAGCCGATCTGTCCTGCCAGCACCAATCCCGGGTTACCACGCCCCTGGCACCTACAGTACCCCAGTCCAGTCATTGGCAGGTTCGCGCCGCAAATTCAATTTAGGTTTTTTCTTTCTTTCTCAGAAATCTTATACCAACAGGGAAAGGGCGTACTCTCAAGAATGGAACGCTACTTCTTGTAAACATGCTACCTGAAAGTGCAAGACGCTGATCTCGAACGTGTGTGTGTGTGCCTTTCATATGTGTGTGTCTTCTCTGGTTCTTGAACACATTTCTTCCGGGCCCCTATCAATCATAGCCAATCTACCTTAACTTTACCGATAGCGGTCTGCTCGTTATAAAACCCCAGCTGTCTGCCCTAAGAGGGTAGGCCACCCACCCACCCTCGTGTCCTATCCTCCGCGGGGTGGCAGCACGCCAATCAATTAGAGTTTTCCCTTTTATTTTTTTTCATAAACACAACGCACTCTCTTCCCATGCACGCAGCACAGCACATCTCTGCTTCTCCCGTCCCGTAGGCGACAGATCTCATAGAAAAGTCGACCCGTCGACGCGTTGCCTAGCCGCGCACGTGCGTTTTGCCTTGCCCTTTTCCCGTAAATGAATCGCTGGGCCAGCGCATACACCCTCCACGTTGTTTCCACGAAATGCCTCCCTCGTGTATGCATTTGACTCACTTTCGACCTGCCTCGTGGGTGGGTACACCACTCTATCACGTGTTAATTTATGCATCTTGTCCGTATCCTCCATCCCCGCCGCCCCTTTCGCCGCACAGTCTCCCACCAACCAAAGGTGATTCCCACCTCGGCGCTTTTAATACACTGATCCACGGCAGCACTTCCGCAGCCTCATCAGGATAAACGCGGTGCTGCTATTTGAATTGTGATCGTCTGGCCCTCAATAGGCCAGAACCTTTTACCGTTCACAATTTCCACACTTACCTCCGCCCGCTGTTTTTTCAAGGACATTGGTGGCTTGAGGCATTTCGATCAATAACAGGCTTCGATGGTTGGCTACGGATGTTTTACAGATAGTCCATCAATATACTAAAACTATACAATAACAACGACAACAACTAGGTTAGTGGGGACGTATACAAGAATCTGAGATCCTGGTCATATCGCTGATCTTCGTGGAGGTTAGTGCGGCCGTGAGAACTGAGTGACTATTGCAGGGTTTGGAAATAACGCGTGGCGACTCTAGCCGTCGAGCAAGTCGCCCCCGAAGCCGTCAATCGGTATGATTTGAAAACGCGATCCCCACGACCCTTCGGCGAACTCACGCACCCACGCGCGGCTGAGACCGCCTTCCCACGCGTACAGTTCCACGCGCCATCCCTTCTTGAGTGCAGTGCGTACACAACCGCGGAAGCCTTCTTCATTAAACTGCCCAACGTTCCCGTCCCCGGTTGCGAGGACAATCGTCGATCCAGGTGGCAGTACATCTACATCCGCAACTGCCTGCAGGAACTTCAACTGAAGTAGTTCATCGACACCCTGTTCGCGGTAGCGCAAGCGACTACCTGATCCTGAAGATACTTGCGCAGATCGCGGGGGGTTCGCAGACGGTGCACTACCACTCGATGTCCCTGGCTCAGAGGAGTCCACTGTGCCGGTTGACAACCGGTGGACATGGTCCTTAGCAGCACTCCAACTGCTGCCACTGCCACCGCTGCGCCCCCGAGAGGTACGGTGGCGGTGAGGTGGCACCCTATCTGGGCCATCGCCGCCATCGGGGACACGTGCATACACATGGACTTCGTACCCAAGTTGGGAGGCAGGTTCCACTGGCTGATACAATGGCGAAGAAGCAACAAGTACGCGCCGAGTGACAGATCGCCCGCGTTCTAAAATAAGTGTGAGTGCAGCATGGGACATCCACCTGACCTTGGTGCTCATAAGATGGTGTGGGTGTCTCCGCAGGTAAGTTAGGAATCCGATAAGAATGTTGGAACTGGGAGGTCATCCGCCGCAAGGTCAGTCTGAGAGAGAATTCTGGAAAAGACGGACGTACTAGTCAATGAAGACGTGGACGAGAGGTTGTCCGGGACTCGGTTCGGGTCCCCGTGGATCAATGAAATCGGGTGACGAAGACAAGAGCGAGTCATTGGAAAGGACGGCCGTAAAGAGATCCGCCTCTTTGGCGAATAAAAACTTGAGTTTGATCGCAAGACTGCGGAGGCGTACGACACGTGGATCAAGTGGACCAGGGCGGAGAGCCGGGGTAGATCTACTGTGACCAAGCCGAGGACGGCCATCCACGGAAGCGGAACGGACGCTATTGCGACGACCCGCCTTTCGGATGGGAGAACCAGGAGTGGAACTGAAGCGGATAGCAGCTTCAGAGGAAGAGACGTCAGGTGAAGAGAGATCAGAAGGATCTCCGCGCTCTTGCCTCTCGGTGCGGGTCTGATCCTCATCTCCGGCTGCCCCCGAGGATTCGCGGACGAGGACGGTGGGGATGATGGATCTTGCCTTTCTTTTGCGACGCCTACGACGTGGAGTGAGCTGTTGTGGGTTGAGATTGTGAGAGTGGGCGGCTCGTCGGGTGGAGGGACCGTCTGAGGTGGAAGAATTTGCTCGATGCCACGAATTGCCATGGGAGACCGTCAGTTTGGCGCGCTCAGCTGCGATGAACTGTAGAGCTTCGTCGAGATATCCCAACGAGGGTTGCTCGACCCCCGCTCTGTTCCCCTCCTCATAATCACCGCCATCGGTCTCCTGGTCAATGTCGATCATGATTTCCCCTTCCGTATCTGACGATGGCGGCTCCGAAGGCGGAGGCGACTGTGATGCTACAGAGAGCCGTGTCGTCGATGTAATTGACAAATAAGACGCAATAGGGTCTTGGTTCCATACTGTAGAACCCCTGACATTCGCATCAGATTCCGACTCCATCGGAGACACCATAGTCGTCGTCGGCGTAACAGTGGTCGTCAGCCCATGCGGGATGAAGTTCCTCGGCTGGAGCTCATTTAATGCGCGGAAAATAATTGTGAAAGCGCCAAGGTCGGGCGATTCTACGGAGTGTGTTTTGTTGAGCAAACGGAGAATGATGATATGGGTGTATGTGTGTGCATCACTCACCGTCGGAGGTTGCGAGGTCACTCAAGAGGTCACTGCCACCAGAATGCGTCGAGAAAGGGCTGAACGGACCGGGAGAGTGCGTCGTGTCCGAGATGGAGCTCGCCATGTGTGAATTAGGAGTGTAGCGCAAAGCAAAGGAGAAGTAGAGTAAGCGTGGGTCACAAAATGAACGGTTGCTGACTCGCGGGGCAGTGTTCCCTAATTGGGGGCTGACTCACTTCTTCGACGACTCGACTTGACCAACATCAAAAAGATGATTGGCATAATGCCAAGCATCATCCATACCACAAAGTCATTACTCTCCACGCGCGTCGTCCTCCGCAGCACCACCACGCGGGCATCTCCTCCTCGCCCTACGGCCGCACGCACGTCTGGAAGCGGCGCTCCAAGCGACTCCCGAACCCACTCGTGCCCCAATTCCCCAGCGCGTCATCCGCTCCGACGGCTCCTCCTACACGCACTGGACGACCTCCCGCGCGCGCTGATCCGCCTCACGCGCGACGTCACGAACCATCCGCTCTGGAACGTCGCCGCCGCGCTCAGGGGCCAGGGCGTGCTGGAGGAGAGCGAGGTGTCCGGCCGGCTGGGCAGGTTCAATCGGAAGTTTGTGGAGGAGGTCGATTGGATGAGCGAGGCGGAGAGCGGCGGCGAGCTGCTGGTGGATGACGTGACTGCTGCACAACAAACACCATCACCATCATCACTAACCAAAAAGAAGGGCGATGCGGCGCGCCAGAAGTAGTAGTAGCAAGGCGAATGGATGCAAAAACGGTGGAGGAAACTAGATTGTTCTCTATTCTAATGTTTTGTTGCTGCCGAAGACAATCGACGTCCTTAAGGCTTTTGCCTCCCTTCCTCTCCTTTCTCTTCTACAGCTTCTCACCAGGCTGCCTTACTTCTGCCGCAGAAGCAGCAGCATCTCCGACGGATTGCAAAGCCCCTTCAGCCTTCTCGACGCTCGTAGTCGCAGTCGCAGCTCCACTACGCCCACCGAGCGCCTCCAGCACCTTCAGCCCCGTAAGATCCTGCACCCTCCGCGCCGCGCCGCCCAAGCCACTTTGCAACCAATCGCGTCCGCTCACACCCGCCGCCCGAGCGCGCTCCCACGTCATCTGGGTATGCGCTATCGCGACCGCGTGCTTCTGCGCCAGCGCGGGGAAATGCGCCTCCTCGAGCGAGCCAGCGTAGTCCGAGACGTTGTGCGACGTCTTGGGGAGGAAGTAGTTGAAGGAGAGGAGGAAGAACGCGGGGGGAAGCATGACGCGCGTCAAGACGGAGCGGTTGCGCGCGAGGATGGAGCCGCTTAGCGAGGCTACGCCGACGTAGAGCATTGCTGGCGTGAGCGGTTCGCCAGGGGCGATGAGGGCCTTGACTCGGCCTAGAGATCGTGTGCATGGTTAAAATATTATATTACAGGGAGCAAAAACACGCACGCTCGACGGCATGCTCGATGCCAATCCACTCGGAGACAGCGCCATGCACCCGCCCGTGGACGTCTCGCGCGACGCCCTCGACGGCCCTGCGCGCCACACCAATCCGGCTCTCAAGCACAGACGGCGTGTCACGACGACGATCTCACGTTCCGGTTCTGGATAGATGGAAAGCTGAACCAAACCGGGCAACCCCAAATCAGCTCGGCTTTTGTTTTCGAGTTATCAAAGTAGTGAAGTAAGCACTTTTTGTTGGTGGTGTGGAGGCTCGCCAGTGAGGACGCCTGCTACAGCGCCAGAGGCGACGATGCCTGCACGGGGCTGCGCCCGTGTCAGCCCCAAAATTCATACAACATAATTGAAATGGCACACCAGGGCTCGAGTCCAAAGCATGGTACACCGTGTTTCCCTTGTGTTTTCCTCCTGATGACGGACAAGTCGGTGTTCGGAGTGGGGGGTGCGTGACAGGCACACGTGGCATTTGTCACGTCACAACTTATCATGGTCGCGCCAGCAGCACATCAGTAGCACGAACGCTATCGTGACGCTCAAAGGACACGAGGCAGCTCGCGTCGTCTTTACTCAATGCACGAACAATTGCGTTACTCATGCGCATCGTCCTATCGCTCGGAAAACAAGGTTCTGTCGTTTCCAATGGATGAGATTAGGGACCGATGACCGTTTCTAAAGACAGCGGCATGGCGAACTGCAGAATCGTGTCGTAGACAGCTACATGGAATTAAAATTTTAAGTTCTACTCCGAGGATACCGGAAAACACGACGCTCAAGATAAGCATTTGGCCAAGCAACGGTCACTAGAACTGCTGTAAACATGTCCGGATATTGCCAGCGAAGATTAGTCCATCAGGTACTGTATTTTGACATAAACGATGCAACCCTTGCCCAGGATAGGACAGAGGCCGAGCGTCGACGATTGGTCGGGCCGTGGAGAATGACGAGAGAAATAATCCGTAGAATGGAGTTACCTTCTCAGGTAAGGGTGACCAACCGCCTTGCTTGGCATATGAGCGCTGAAAAGGGGGGACAGAATGCAGACCTTGCAGGATTGGGCAGTCGTCAGCCGCCACATACAGCTATCCACCGGTTGTCCCGAAACAGTAAGATCGATCTCTGGGTCGAAGTTTGCGGTCGAGAGACAGAGAGCGGCGGCAAGGCGTTTATGAAAAACATGTTGAAATTGAGCAGCACTCGCGGCCATAGAACGAGAATGACTCCGCTCCGTGCCTATTACTTACCAGGCCTGAGATAATATTACCACAATGTCGATAATAGCAGATCCTCTGTAGTACGGTGTGCGCGCAGTTGAGATCGCAAGATCGACAACACCCAGATTCGTTCTATGTATGGTATACAATGCCACCCTCCATTGCGGGCCAGGCTCTGCAATCGGATTTTCTTAAACAAAGGAACGAATGCACATCTTCGACAAAAGGAAGTCACCGTTCGGGCAGAAGACGCCACAGCGGAGAATGCTATACAGACTTGGGTTTGACGGTCACTTCGGCGGATACGAGCCCTGCCTGCGGTACCCACCATCTTCCCGACAGGTCCGAGACGTAAATTCCAGGGATTGCGACACGAGTCATTGCACCGATAGGAAGGGATATCATTACTCCACCGTCGGTCTCTGTGTCGGGGATAGAGGTTAAACGATGGCACCACGATGTATCTTTAGAACTTATCTAAACGCAAGTGCCGGGCTGATTAGACCCATTCAAATACCAAGACCAGTTAGAACTGTGCTCGTGGTCGGGAAAATTTTGTTGGAATACAGAGCGGTGTTCATGCTTCCATTCGATTCGACCTTTTTGCTTATCGCTTTGTTCATCCTAACCGACACGGGGCTTTGGCCTCGTCAGGGCGTCTACATTTAGCAATAACCACGGCATGGCATATGCGAAGAGGGCCGCACGCCTGCCCGAAATGTGAATGCGTAAGTAATCTCGTTGATGGAGCGGGAACCTGGTGGAACCTGTTTCTGCGGCCGATACGTGCTAATGTCCAGATAGGCATAAGGAAAGAAGCCCGCTCCATTCCATGCGAAAACTTCGGCCGTTGAGTCTCCCCAGGACCTTCCATCCACGCGGGGGGGCAGACAATGGCACTGACAGCGGGGGAAAGGCCTGACCTAGCCTATCCACGCTCCCGCTCCCAAATCGCCTTTGCGTAACGCCGTCCTATTGCAAATGGAATGAACACGGAATGCGGCGACGGGTGGTATTCAATTGTGCATCTGCGTTGGAAATGATGTGACAGGAGTGGATATGTAGGGCTGTTTGCGGCGGAATGGCCTGGCCTGGCCAGCTGGGATGTGGCTACACTACAGGACATGTTGTAGGGGCATGGCATGGAGGACCAGAAATGAAAGGGGGCCGGGGCCTCACAGGCCTCACGGAGCAGGCGATGTGGCGGAGCGAACGAACCTGTGCATGGTCGAGGCTCGGAGCTCCGAGGCCCAGTGGCCTTGAGTGAGACGCAGCACGTGGGCTTCCGAAGGCACAGGTACCACTCACAGAATGGGGTGCTCAGCTCACTCAGCAGTCTCGGAGGATACCCTGAACGTTCGACAGCCATGAAAGCCTTTTCCCTTGCCCTCGTCATTGCGCAAATTGTGACAGTAGCCTCGGCGAACCGCTGGTACTCGCCTATGAACCAATGCCGGATCACACTTGACAATTACCATTTTGATCTCTGCCCTCTTCTCGACGAACGTCATAACTCGGGTCGCCTTGACCTCGTTCTCCATTATCAGACACCACCGACAATCACCACGATCGTGTACAACATAAGTCTCAATGGCCCGCTTACAAGCTCCGATGCATTTTCCGACGACGAGCAGGTAAGTCTGGCTGATGCGAAACGAATTGCGGCGCGTTCAATCTAACTCATTTTCGTTTTTGCAGTGTGTCCGTGGGACTTGGGCTTGCGTGACAAGTAAGCCGTCGTTTACCTCCCCCCCTTTGTACCGCTCCCGCCTTAACAGAGCTTTTCTAGGGCAAAAGCACCCGCCAGGGCCCGATCTTGGGAAGGACGACCGTGGGGCAGAAGCCATCCCCATTGACATGGGGCCCTTGCGAAGTGAACCCCGACAAGATCCTTCTGTAGGAGATAAGGAGGACTTCGGCATTTACGCTGAGCTGGGGGATTCTGATGGGTTTCGTGCGTCCTTGTTCTACATTCGCAACTTGGGCAGTCACCCATGATGTATCACAGCCTCGCTTTCTCTTCATATGCACGGCGGGTACTACGCGAATGTGCCGCAAAGAGTTCGAATTGACTTTGAGTGTGTGGAGTCAGACGACGTACGTTCGTTCATTCCAAGTCCACGAGATGCCACTAACTTGGGAGCTCAGGCGCCGAAAATTTCTAGTGTCTTGAATAACACGCATGTTCTCACCTGGGCCACGAAACACGCGTGCGCACAAGTGCATCAGACCTTCTTAGAAGACGATGGAGAATCCGATTTACTACCTGAGGATGAAGAGCCAGATGACCCACTTGGAGATACTGAAGATACTGAAGAGCCGCTTCCCAACCAGGACCTCTTTACGCCGGTCCCTCCTGATAAAAAAGGGCTATCAATAACAATAATTGTATGCTCGGGGTAGGCATATTTCTGCAGTTATCTGTACTTGGTCACTGATATTTGATGTGGTGAAGTACGGCACTGCTGGGGTTAGCCTACCTCACAGTGCGCCCACCTGCCGTACTACGGAAGCGCATTCGAGAGATTCGCAGAGCACGATTTCTGCGGGGCACAAGAGATCCGAAACTCATCCGCTGGGCAGCAGAAGAACTTGAAATGTTGGTGCTGATGAATATGAGGTGGACGAGATGGTCAATTCGCGTCCTCTCCCGACGAAGAGATACCACTGCGCACAGGCCGGACGCGTCCCACCTTTGTCAATTACGGCTCAGCGCACTGAGAGAGGATCACTCTCGCAAGGATACCCCCTTTATGCAGCTACGAGACGAACGCCGCAGAAAGATATTGTAACTGAATCCGGATATATCTAAGGAACAGCACTCTCGATTTACGATAATGTACATTTTAGCCCCATGCTGCGGTCGTACTAATAGGACATGTAGGCTCTGTTAACAACAGTTGACCCGAAATGGATTAGAAACACTCACCTATAATTTACTATGAGATGCCCATCTGTCGCGAATGACTTTATTTCTGTTTATTAGTCCTGATGGAGTGACAAGTAGGCGAGGACTCACGCGATAAGATTCGCGATCGTATCATCGGGCGCGGGAGAAAACGCGAGATTGATATACGTGAACTGAGTGAAAAAATCTGAGGTATACAGAAAGTATGTAACGTAGACGGGACCCATGTGCTCACCAATGGCTCTCCGGCTCTCCACCCGAGCTCCTTGCGCAAAAACTGAATCACAGCCTGGAAATGATTCGAAACTGTCACTCTGAAAAAGTTCTGCTTCATGATCGGCGCGTTTCCAACTGCCTTGAAGCGCACGACAACTGCAGGAGCCACGCCCAATCAGTTTCGTGGTAACAGATAAATGATGGTGGTGATGGATGCCCGAACCTTTTGCGGGATCCTTCTTCTTGTATGACTCTAGAGCAGCGAGACCCTCCGCGAGGCCTGCATCGGAAGTAGGATCTGGCGCGGACAATGAGGGCGATAAGTGGATGGCGTCTGGTGTCAGCGCCATGCAGACATGCAACTGCGTACCAATCCTTAGTTTCTCTAGACACCGGCAACTGCCGCGAGCCATGTTCGTCTCAACTCAACATCACACGATATTGCCAATGCCCGACGTTCGTCACTTTGCGGGCGGGGGTCAGATTGCATGCGCACTAGACTGGTACTTGATAGCTTGATATCTGGGCTGCCCGTCTTGCGTGCTTGCTCTTGCGACAAATTAAAGTCTGCGCTCCCTTCTTAAACCGTACTGTGTGGGGTATAACTACTCCAACTTCTTTAGAGACGTCGTGTCAATTCACACTATGGTGTTTCTGCTACTATACATCTCATTCTATTCGGCATCTCACGGCCATCTGCATTCACTCTCACCTCTCAAATCATCTAATCACGCGGCCTTCGCATTCACGATGTTCACGAATTCGGGCTTCAGAGAAGCGCCCCCGACCAAGAAACCGTCAACGTCTCCCTGGGTGCCTACGTGGCCATTTAATACCTGGAAAACTTAGAGCAGAAAGCCGACGCACTGAGCTCTTTGCAGTTGGCAGCGGTAACACTGCCGCCATAAATGATGCGGGTGCTTTCCGCACCGCGGAAGACACAGCAGAGGCGAAATACTTTCGCGTGGCAGCGTGCACCTCCTGAGCCTGGGCGGCGGTGGCGACTTTTCCTGTCCCAATTGCCCAAACGGGCTCGTACGCGATGACGATGCGGCTGTGTTAAAGATTTTAAGCTGAATCCCCTTATGGCAGGCATCTAGACACGACGGACCTCCAGTCTTCGGGTGAGAGCCGTGCTACGACGGCCTGGAGCTGTTCTTCGACGACTTGTTGCGTGCGCCCCACTTCTCGCTCCGCAAGCGTTTCACCTACGCAGAGAATAACTCGGAGCCCTGCATCAAGTGCCGCCCGCGTCTTCTCTGCAACAATCGCAGACGTTTCTCCGAAGAGAGTGCGACGTTCGGAGTGGCCTGCCCAGTGTTTCATTAAAGATCAGAGATCGCTACGATCTGGAACTGGCGCGACAGACCAAGGATGACGTAGGGAACTCCTGCGTCTACCAGCTGGGTTGGGCTAATTGAGTGGGGTCATCGTCAGCGGTGGTCTAGACGAGGGCGATCGGGAGATCGGGAGAAGCCTACCTGGTCTCGCCAGTGAAGGCACCGGACGTCTTAGAGTGGCAGTTCTGAGCCGCGACCTTGACGTCTTTGCGCAAAAGTTCGAGGATGGGGATTAGATACAAGGCCGGGGGGGCGATGATGACCTCTGCGATTTGAGTTGTCAGGTCGAGAAGGCGGCGTTTGGGGTTAAGAATCTTTGCTCACCTGTGTTGGGATCAAGAGTAGCATCGTTGAGTGTTTTGATCAACGCCCGCTTTGCGTCGCGGGACGCGGGATTCATTTTGAAGTTGCCTCCGACGAAAAACTGGCGAGTCATGGTACTGTAGGTGGTGGTGAGACGTTGGGAGAGGCGTGGGGATGGTCGAGAAAGTTATCCGGTTCGCGTTCGTCGGAATCTCGGATGCACGGATGGATCGGACATCACCTCAGCCACAGCTATCCCGACATTCTCTCACACAGAGTTGTCAACACTACTTTAGGGACTTGGAGACTCTCATGAGTGCAAGAGCAGGTGGGCTCGCTGATACGTACAGTTCCCTCCCACAATGTCCAATATCCTATTGCTTCGCTGCTTAACTCGACTGGGAAGTCATTCCTCTACAGGCACGCTGCGAACGTGATCGTCTTCCCCTACGGTGAATGGTGGGCCTTTCGCGTTATCTACTGCGCCTTGTCACAGTAATTCACCGCCAAACAAGTTAGGTCAGTTGCGGCCAAAAAGACGTGCCTGACGTCCTGGCAGAACAACTGGAGCGATAGAGGACAGATGGAGCGGGTCACAAGGTTACACTCGCTAACCTTGGCTAGTGCATAGACCTAGGAGAAATCTACCCTTATCTACCCCACAATTACAGTCTGAACAAGCGTGAAATTCGCCCCCTGTGGCGCCTCGTCCGTAACAGGCTTCTTCCGCACGGTGAACTCTATGAGACACGTACCTCCGCCACTGTTACTTCTTGACCTTGACCAATGGATTTCATGATAATTTATATCATCCTTCGGAAGATCTCCGACTGTTCTCTTTCGACGTTCTATACCGTGTTCATGTAGACGGTGGAGAGAACGTGCCCAAGGATGGGCCTCTCATAATGTAAGTAGTACGTCCGAGTTGCTACCGCTGTCAAGGTCATCTGACGCGATACAAGATGCGCCAATCATCACAACGAGCTTATGGACATTGCCACCCTTAGTGAGGACTTTCTTCAGCACGTGTGCACTGACGGTTGACGCGTTGACGTGCAAACCAGCGGCGACGGTCCCCCACAGGCGGCAGATCAGCTTCTGGGCTAAAGCGAATTCCTTCAAAAATCCCATCCTGCGGTTCATCCTCGTCTCTTCTGGTGCCATCCCCGTGCACAGAAACCCAAACAACGTGCGCGACGCGTCTATCTCCGGTACGGGCACCCTTCATGGCTCCGGGAATGACTCTCTCTTTCTCGCCACCTCCCGCGCGCTTGCAGGCCTGCGTCCTCGAGGGGGCCTGCTAAACCGTCTTGTCGGAATGTTCCCCGACCGTGTTGTCGGGGTCTTTCCTGAGGGCACGAGTTACACTGAGCCGTGCATCATACAGGTGAAAGAGGGCGCTGCGTGGGTAGCTCTTGAATACAGCAGGTGGATGCGACAAAGCGCAGACAGTGATGGTCAGCCGATAAAAATAATACCCGTTGGCATAGCTTATACCGACAAAACGCAGTACCTCAGTCGGGTGAGTGTCAGGTAAACCGTTTCTCTTGCGGACATTGACTGTGGCTTTGGCAGGTCCATGTGCAGTAGGTATTCATACGATTGAATGGCTCCTTAGCTGATCTACCCAAGTTATGGCGAACCTCTCGTTTTGGCTGGTCTCGAAGATGAATACCACTCTGCAGTAGAATCGGACGACAGTCAGGGAGCGCGAGCTGTTGCGGCAAACTAACAGAGAGGATTGCAAAAGAGCTGTCGAGACTGTCAGTCAATGCCCCAAACTGGTATGCCTTGGTTCCAGGTATATCCTCCTATCTTCATGGATGTTTCTAGGGATGTACTTCGTTCGGCCGAGATGGCCAGGCGTATACTCTGGACGGACAGGGATGTCCCTCTCAAAGACTTTGCTACCATTACCAACGCGTAGGCTGTTTTGCTTCATTCGGTGATACACCGTTTCACAGCTCTCTTCGCAGCCTTATCTCTTTGTTCTCGCCGACGGTTTCAACGATTGATTCAGAACTGCACAAACGGACTGTTACTTCGCTTCTAGCCTATTCTGGCCTTCTCCACTACACCAATCTCCACCACGAAAGCCTTTCTTCAGCCATCCCCAGATCCCGCGTGCACGCGATAGGCACAGTCTTCTCTCATCTTTTCAAGACGATCCTCCATCCACAGTTCATTCTGTTCCTTCCCGCACTGGTTGTGCACATACCCGCATATATATGCGCAAATATTGCAGCACGGTTTCTCGCGACTCCTGAACTGCCAGAGACAGTTGCGCTCTCAAAGGTCGTCGGCGGTGGCCTCGGGACCGGAGTTGGGTATGCCTGTGCTACAGCGGCACTCGTTCGCACGTTATTCGGCTAGGTACGACTTGATATTAAGGCTGTTGGCCTTTCGCGAGTGAACAGAAAGTAAACCGATGCATAGACTCTGCTGGACAGGGCCATTGCGGGGTCGTATTCATGGCCCCATCGGTACAGCGGCGCTCGCCTATGTTGTTAGCAAGATATTAGCCCGTTGGCACCGTGCTCTGATCCGAGGTGAGACGCCCATTAATGGTCAATAGTTCAATACATTGACACCCCTGTTGATAGTGAATAGCGAACGGTGCGTTGGAGACTCTTCTAGCCGCCATATCTTTATCTAATCCTGCCTTATGGTCGCAGAGCCTCGCGCCTTCTCGCAGCCATAAAAGTTGCTCTCGGACTCATAGGAAGTTCCATCTCCGGAGATGGATTGAAACCTTACCTTCGCCCTCCCGCGCCACCTCCGAACCCGTTCGTGAGGTATCCGTCGCCCCCTGCTGAAGACGGTACTCGTGTGCCTCCCGCGCGACCCGTCATCGCCCGCAAGCTCATACGCCCACTATTTCCTGCTCGCCTGGAGGCTGAACGCGCCCTCGTGGAATACATCCGCGCGGCTGCCCTGCCGCAGGAACCTCCGTGGGTTGAGATACGGCGTCGCTCAGAGTCCCTGGCATCGCGCAGGTTCGCATAAGGCGCTTTCATTATAGCCGTGATATTTGTTGCGTGAAGCAGCCCATGTACCATATGCCTTCATATGCCTTTCATAGTTGCCACATTTTAGTGTACAAATTACATTAGGTATTCATGCTCCAGGATGATTGCGAGAAGAAAAAGTGAATGTCACTTCGAACAGCATTTATCAAGAGACTCGCCCGTAATAGATAGGGAATATGTCCACCTCTGGCAGTCTATACAGAAAACGTCAGACACTACGGCAGAATCGGTGGTGTTAACGATAGTTATAGTTCTGTGACTGCGAGGAACTAGAAAAGTATGGCTGTGAGGTATTATTGGGCGGACGTGAGGATGCATTAATTGGGGGGGAGCCGATATTTGAGGAAATGATTGATTTAAAGGCATCGCGTTCGAGGGTCGGGTAGCGGGAGTGACTGATCGAGATGGGTGAGGGATCGGAAAAGCTGGTTGTGGCACAGAAGCGTAAGGATATCCTCGATCCTCGGGATTGAAAAGCGGCGGTGCCGGCGGTTGGGAAGTAGAGTAATGCGACGCTTGCGACTGAGAACGCGAGTTGTTTGCGTGACGAGAGTACGAGCGGTTGTCCGCGTCGCGGGGCATGTAAGATGGCGGCAGCTGTGGTTGCGGTGTCACAATTGGTGCAGCAGAACGGCCCTGACGAAACGGTGAGCGTATGCAATGATGAAAAAAGACGGGAATATGCAACGCACAACGCCGAGAAGCTGACCGTCTTGCCTTGGAAGAAATCGGTGTGTGTGAAACTGCTGTCCGCCGGTGCAGACGCCAGCGGGCGCAGAGCCGAGAACACGTCATTGTTGGCTGGCATTGATTCAGCCGTGCCCACGAAGAAACACTACCGCTCGCCGTCAGCGGGATGGATGCGGACACCGGGCGGCCTCTTTGCGAATCAGTGCCACCAACATCTCGTCCAGTGTCGGGGAGGCCAAGACTGTTCAACGAGGCGTTTCCGAAACTATCCCACGACGCGTGAACGGGGCCAATAGGCGTAGAAGACGGGCGGGAAATATAACCATCTCCTTGTTGCGAATAGAATGATCCCGCACCGTTGTTCTGCTGTGCGTCGCGGTATCCAGACCCCGGAACGGAGGCGGTTCCAGCCATTGGAGGAGCAATTTCGTGACTTGTTGACGGACGATAAGATGGGGCTCCCCCTGCTGAGAAGGATTCGGATCGGAGGTCGGGTACAGTGCTTGGCCGGGACGGAGGGACGATGGGTGGATCCCAAGAGCGTTCTCCGCGAGAGGCAGTTCGACAGCACCTTCTAATGTATTTCGTCTGCTTTGGCGATCTCGCCTTCGTCTGGTTTTATCGCTCTCTGCGTCCCGCCGACGATTTCTTCGTTCTGCGCTGTCATCTCTGTGACCTGATCCGCTTTGCGCTGGTTCTCGAGAGGTCATTTGGGGGACAACGCGTTCCTCGTAGCTGGCACCCTCATAATATACGGCACCCGCACCAGTCTTTCAAGTAGGAGTCAGCATTGTTCCTCCTTTGGGAGGGTCAAGTGACAAACCTGCTGTACATATGGTTGTGAGGGTACAGGTGGGATGCTTGTGCGCAGATAAGGCTCCTGTGCAAAGTATGGGTTACGCGCAGTAAATGCGTACCATTTTGGTGGTTTGGTGGTAAAGGAAGAGGGTTGCCTTGATTGTTGATGCTGCGGCCACCGTTGGCTCGGTCCTCAAAGGTTGGACTATTAGCACGGCCGTTAGCTAGGTCACGGACGCCGGGAAAATGCCTCTTGTAAAAGTCAAGTTCTGATTGAAGCTCCTCATTCTGCGACATGATTGAGGCGTATCCGAGAATGTGTGTGACACCCGCTCACCTTCCTGTAAGATAGTGAGTAGAAAATCATTAATCGAAAAGGGGGAACTTACCGAGTAAGGCCACTCTCCACGAGGGCACCTCTCCTACTGTCATCCCTCGTTTCCTCTTCCCTGCGCAACCTAGTAGTAAGCGATGTTATCGAAGTTTGTTGGTCGTGAAATCGTTCTTGGAGTGACTTGAACTTGACCAGAGCCGAAAACACAGCATCCACTTCCGGAAACTACATAGTAGTCAAAAGATAGCACGTAATTTAATGAGAATGGTCGTACCAGTTCCTTGTGATTGCCGGCTTCCAGCCATCGCTGGCCTTCATCGATCAGTTCATTAGTTGTCTGTATGCTTACTTCACTGCGTGCGCCTCTGGAGAGACGTTGTACCAAACTCCAAGCATCGGGCATAGCCGCTTCTCGCTCTCCTGGACGTGTCGGTCGACATGCAGCTTCTTGACACGATCCATTCCGAAGGATTTCCGACATAGCGGACAGGACGTTGGGTGATTGAGATGGGCGAGACATCTATGGGGTGTCAGCCTTGGCTGGCAAGTGCCCTTTGCCACTTACTCCAAGCAAAAGACGTGGCCGCAAGCAATCGCGTGTGGGGTCTTTGCAGGATTTGAGAACGCATATGGATCGAGACATACGTCACAGGTTGAATCTGGATGAACCAGCAACATCCGTGGATGACGACGAGGGCGCACTCGATATGACTGTCCTGGTAGATGAAGAAGAAACATCGCCCTATTTGGGGTGGTGACACTAGGACACCCACGAGGCTATTCATCTAATCTAATCCAGTGTGCATCGCTTCCGGTCCACATAACACCGTATCATCGAGTCAGAGCAACGCGTAGGATGCAAGGAGTGGCTTCAAACAAAGCTTCATAATGAAAAGGCCCTGGGCTCCGCACACATACTACAATACATATGAACATTCACAACATGAACGCCACCGGGCTGTTCGGAGGAGTAAGGGGGGATTTGACGTTCGTTTTCGAACGAGACCCCGATGTCGGTGATGCCCGCTTTGTTCGTGAACGCGAACGCGGCTTCAAAACGGGGTTACTATGAGAACAAAGGCGCAAATGAGTAAACCCACGAGTATTGCGCGTGCGTGGAAGGAAAGGCACCAACCTTGTCGCAAATGAATCCAAATTTCCGCCTTTCTCCATACCCGTGCTAAGTCCCTCGCCGGCTGTGGCGCCGGTGAATGACATTGGGAAAAGAGGACCCCCCGGGCGCCAGGTGAATCCCTCATAACCGGGGGCACCGGACAGCACGTGAGAAACCTCCACAGTATTTCGGCGTTGCTTTGGCCGCACAGGCGACGCAACAGCATGAGGCATCGCGCTATGAGGGACAGAAGATGGCAGAGAAGGGTCAGCTGCAAGCCGTGCACAGGTCGAGATGCTAAGACCATGGCAGTTCTCCGCTTGGACCCACGCCATGCGCCAATGGTCATCATCAAGGTCGTCATCAGCAAATTGACCACCGTTATTCTCCCACTGTCCTTCCATCGTTGAAAGTGGTGTTTGTTCCGATGCTTCGGCGGTGGTCGCTCCAATTGGTGATCCAGCACGAGCCGTGACCTCACCAGGAGGGTGTTCCTCGGGGACATTGCTTTCTGATTCGAAGGTGACGCTCTCAGCGCCTATTTCCACATCTTGCTCATGGTCACTTTCGCCGATGCTCTCCATTGTGGTCGATAGACGCGAGCTGGATCGTGAAGACGGGACCAGCTGGAGGTACTTCCCGAGCGAGAGCGCTGCTGCGCATCAGGTTTATTCAACAAGTCGGTGGTTTCAAATGTGACGGGTAAGATCTCGAGCTGAAAGGCGTCCTCGTTCTCGTTGATGGCGCCTCGGTAGGGTAGGAAGCTGAGCAAGAGGCCGCCTGCAAAGGTCGTAAAAAGCTCTGGAAGTACCACGTCTGCGTCTGGCACGCCAACGGGAAGGGATACCACATCAAGGTCCGCACCACCCTCCATGGGCACGCCGAGCGCAGCAAGTAAGGTGGCGCATATTTGTTCAGTATGGCCATTACGCAAGTACGAATTGCATATACCCATGTAGCATCGTCTGCTTCTGAACGTGGAACCGTTAGCATCCACTCAAGTAACATATCGTATGACCATGCTAATGGGTGTGTGTCGTGATAACTTCGATTCGTGGGAGGATGAGAGTAGGGGCCACAGGTCTGACCAGAAGCGCTGGGAGGTGACTGAGGGTCGTTGGTGCGGGTACGCTGTCTACGCAGATGGGCAGGGAAGGCTGTTCTAGCAGGGCCATCAATCGGTCCGTTGGGCTGGTAGAGATAAAGTCCGAAACTTCCGTGGGACGATCGAGGAAAGGTAGAAATTGGCCATCGGGCAGCGGATGGAAGTTCACGGTGGTCTGCGAAGTGGAAGATGAATGACCGGGGGAGTGGATGGGGCTTCGAGGTAATGAAGATGATTCGATAACCTCAGACTTGACAAAGTGGGATGGTTGGATAGATAACCGCGCAAGATCGCATAGTTGGTCAGGAGTAAGAGACATGCGTTGTGCGTAAGATGATGCGGACGAACGACGCTTTCTGTTCGTGTAGGAAGGAGGTGAGTTGGGTGTCCCGGACTCGTGAGCAAAGGAGGGGGTCGCGAATGACAAGCGTCTTGACTGCCCGGTACGAAGCTGCAACGGTGGGCTTGTTGGTGACCAGCTGGCACGGTGTGAGTCTGGACATCCAACGAAGAACCAAGACGATGGCCATCCTGATGATCCTCTGGGAGGACGCGGACGATGGTCAACCTGCTCCTCAACGCCCTCTCATCAGATAGGTTCTGCTCTGCACGGATGCCGAATGGGTCGCTCGCGGAAACAGAGCCCTTGCGGTGCAATAAGTTTCCAGAGCGATAGACTTGTGTGGCCGATAGATCCATTGGGGCTGTCGATGATGGAGGATTTGATAACGGGGCCCCTCTCTCACACTCTCACACTCCCTCCATCGGACCCATCGGACCCAATCGCCTCGCATCGATTCCAACCTTGCAACTAGCACTTATCTTCACTGACATCCCCTCCTACTTGTTCTCATGCTTAGCGGCCCTAGCCCAGTCCAAAGATCGGCCGTTCCAGTACCTAGGTACAGCCCTTCGTGTTCTTAAAGAATTTTTTTATCGCACCCGCCTGGCACCTCTTCACCAAGTCACTCATGGAATGTTCTGCTACACGGCCTTCCTATATCATTGCTTCCTCGTTGCGTCTTTGTCGACTCCCCCAGACTATCTGCCTTTTTTAATCTTCACGCGCGCAAGTTCTCGGGCGTAATGTATCGTACTACCTTGTCCCAGCCCCGCTTAACGTAGCCCATCTGGGGCAATATGCCCCTCGCCTTCTCTTTGGAACATCCATCCATTTACAGACCTTCATAATAATCCTACAACACGTTGATGACACGAGATCATGGCAACGTAATTGTGAGCCAATCACACGGCCACCTCCCCTGGATAACGGGGCCAGCTGGATAACGCGAGTTCAGCCCCACGCATATTTGATGCGGCGGCGGATTTTACTCTCAGATCAGCCAGTTGTAAGACTAGGTCATCCTCCGCTTCCTTATCTTACCGTCAGTTTTCCGCGTCTTTTGTGAGAGCAGAGGCGCGCACGCTTATAGGAAGTACCACGAGCATCAAGTAATATGTGATGGAGAAGGGGGGACTTTCCTTATGAATAGCCCTCCGTCCCGGAACAGTTTACCGTCACAGAGCGATGTTAGGAATGACCGTCTGGCCTCGTGCCGCATCACGCATCTCCGGCTCGCTTTAGGTTGTTGTAGGATCTTTCCCCTGCTCGCCTACCTAATCCACTTGCCAGGCGATCGGTTCCGCTCCACCATAAAAGCACGAACTAGGTGTGTTCCAGGGCACTTTCGGTCTCCCACTCCGGCACATTCGCCTATCCATCTGTCTGCGCGATGCTGCTCGTCAAAGCCTCATCTTCCTGCGATGTCTGCCTCGAGCACTTCCAGCTCAAGGGAGAGCCTTCCCCCACGGTTCGCGCCCCATGTGCAATAGATTGCGGTCATATTTTCTGTTCTACGTACGGAGTATTCTTACCCTGCTTTATCGCGTTACTCAAGCTTTCGCAGCTGCATAGACTCGTTCACACGCTTGACCTGTCCTCTGTGTCGTAATTATTTTGATCCCCGCGCTGTGCGGCGTCTCCACATCGATGTTGCCCCGCAAACCCCAAACACCCGCCCTACACGTGTCGGCCACCCCGACAACAACAGCACGACGTCTTCAAAGGAAGATCTCAAAGATCGCATCATATCTATCGTCCGCAATGGTGCAGACGGTGGTCATTATCAGGCTCTTATCCAAGAGACCTGCGCTTGGCTGAAGGAGCAGACGTCCGAAGACGTGAGTGATTTCATTTCGGCACTTGATCATCGTTGATGACGTCTTCAAAGCACTGGGATCTTCGCGCATTATATCTCCTTCTTACCCGATATCATCAAATGCACAAGGATGAACAGGCTGCCACGGTCAGTCTCCATGAGAAGACTAAACTCTACCAAGATGCCGTCCGCAGAGCAGAAAAGCGTCAGCAAGAGATCCAGGATTTGAAGCAAACTATCGAAGACCTCAAAGATGAAATAGATTCAAACGAGGTCAAGTGGGCCGTTCGGGAGAAACAGCTCACTATGTAAGTACTACAAAGACCATCTTTGTCTGCTAGTATCTCATTGTACACGTTTTGCTCTCCAGGAAGGTATGCATTGGAATTTCCGCGAAAGGAATTTGTGTTGACAGGTCACGGTATCTAGTACGAGGAGGCAATCGAGGAAACACGACGTCTCCGGGACCAACTCATGGAGCTTTGCGCCCCTAAGGGACGCTCTGATCGTCACAGAAGTTCAGAAGCGCGCCTAACGAATCAACGAGTTTTCGAGCCCATGGTCGAGGACGAATGTCCAGATGACTCACTGGCGCCCGTAAAGCCCATCATCGACCACTTTTCTCCTCTTCCCGTCCATCTCTCACCCATCCCGTCGTCGATCATCGCAGTCAGTCCCCTTCTCAATAATACTGGAGACTCGATGGAAGAAGAGGACCACTACTTCAAGCCGCGGTCGCGGTCGCCTGAGGACGAAGACCATACTCCCGTTGAATACCCGCCACCCCTGATGGTCACTCCGGCGTCGAAACCTATGGTCATTGGGGCTATTGCACGTTTCTACGACATGGCAGCATCTGAGACGAGCGCCTCGCTGCCACACCCAACGCCGTCCGCATACTACAATAGGAGGCACGAAAAGGAAAAAGAGAAGCTCCGGGAACTTTCGCGGAACAATTCTTCCGGTGGTACTACCGGGCGTGTCCCATTGAGCCGTATCCGTGCCCTGCAGGAGAAGCTGGTCCCTGAGTCCGGTGACGAAGCGGAGCGCACGCGATCGACTCGCCGGATGCTGCTCAATGCGATCTTGGCAGACGCTCCAACTCCCCAGTCAACTCCAGCCCCGATCCCGGCCGCTCCCCCACCCCCGATACCACCGCCACCGCCACCGCCGCCACCGCCGTCAAGACGCCCGACTGCGATCTCACGCGCCAGTACAGCTGCGGAGGAGATCGAACGCGAGCGCGAGCGCCGTCGCCGGCAGTCGAACGAAAATCGCGCCCCAGAGACTCCAGTCATCAAGACCCCAGCTATCAGTGCCCCACCGCCGCCACTTCCACCCCAGACTCATGCCCAACGCGCGCACCCTCGCCCATCCATGTCGAATGAAAATCGCGCCCCAGAGACCCCAGTCCTCAAGACTCCAGTTATCGGTGCCCCACAGCCGCTGCCTCCACCCCAGACTCATGCCCAGCGCCTCGCGCACTCTCGCCCATCCATGCTGTCACTGAAGGATGCGCAGAATACGCACGGGGCTGAGGACGGTACGCACCGCAGGTCTGGGCACCCTGAGCGGCGTTCGGCGACGGAGAGACGCCCTTCGATAGGGAAGCCCCAGTGGCATCGCTCATCACCGACACATGAAACCCACCAATGAGCAGCGCTCATCATTTATTTGCATTTTTTCCATTCTCATTTGCTCCATGTACCACTACCTCACACGCGAACACTCCTATGTGCCCCTGTCTATAGCATTTATGCATCTCACGAGGGTTATCTGTTGCATTCTTTGTATTGTATCTATGATCACATTGGCTATAGAGGGGTCGGAGTTAAACAGAACATCGTGGACGCAGTGCGTTCGGATCTTACTAGCTCACTTGGACCTAGACATACCAATGCATGCAGTTTCGAGGCACTCGTGACACGGTCTCTGGACTCTGACAAAATCAGGGTCCCGTTCCTCGGAGAGTTTGACGCTCAATGCGCCACAGGCAAACAAAAACGAAGAGGGGGGGGAGGCGTACTGGAGACATAAACGTATATGAATTATAGGGAGAAAGAAGCACGGGTGACATGAGGTCGGAAGGAAATGACAGAGATAATCAAATCGTAGACACGCGGCACGAAGATGCAGGCTTCACTTCGCTCCACAGCGCAGCGCTGCACCACAGAATTGGGCCATAATCATCCAGAGGATCACCTGAGAGAATGCACATGTCAGGCCAGGCACAGAATAGTGGGGAAAGCGAGGTATCCGCACCAGAGCGACGAGGACGCCGAGTCCAAGGACGCGCTTGTTTTTCCACCACATCTGCCGCCGCACCGTACGTGCACCGCGGCGGAAGGCCGTCGCCTGGCTCGCCATAGTATCTGTCTTGTCCACGAGCAGCTCGATGCGCTCCCCGCGGGAGAGGATCTGCTCGACGTTCTGGACCATGATGTCCTTCACCTGTGCAAGCTCCGATTGTGCTCGGGAAATGTCATCCGTCGGAGGAGACGTGTTGTACGTATACACGAGCTGCGAAATGATCGGCCCCAGGGTCGACTGCAGTGCATGGGGAGGTAAAGAAGTCGAAGAAGTCGAGGCCGAGGGACTGGACAGGAACTATATCAAGGTGAGCGCATCGCGTAAAGAACGCCATGATATGAAATTGTGTACCTTGCGCTGGAGCTCTCCGAGAAACGTGAAGGGCATTCTCCTGCATGATTCCTGAATATTTCCGATTCCCTAGAAGAAACTCGGGACACACCTCCCGGCTGAATCATCCGCCATGACGAGATAAGTGAATCCGCCCTCCGAGATGTAGTGGAAAAGGTACTGCTCCCAGACATATGTGAGCTTGCTATTGTTTGGTGGTATCTTTGAGAGAATTGTCTGCGTGGCTAGGAAGATGGGTGAGATGTCGAGCGGCTGGTAGTGATATCATATATGTGGAACCGACCTTGGGAGAAATCTCGCTTGCCCGCCTGATGCTCAGCGAGTATGGTTGAGCCCTGTGCAACTAGTGCATGTATCTGATCCAATTTCAGAATCAAAACCTGCCATAGAAGTGCATCATACCAGAGACATGATAGCAGAATCGTGAAAGCTGTGACTGTTGCCAATCTGTTTGTTGCCACAGACAATGCCAGCCCGATCGGGCCGATCCAACCCGGAAGCAGATCGTTGAGTTTCCGACCGAGTCAGCGCCGCGCTGTCTTGACCACGACTTACGCGTTCGACTGCTCGTCTGGTGTCGCAGAGCCATGCGTTTTAGTGCGCGTTCGCCCTCACCTTCTCCTGTGCGACGGTGCGTATCATTAGATTTATATAACCGATAAGATGTCTCAACCATTATCCCTTTAGGCGACGGAGTCTTTCCTACGGTTTACAATCCTCTTCATATTCAACCTCGAGCTCAGAGGCGGACGACTCGCAAACAGATTCATCATCTGAATCTGATGAATACAGCAGTGGCTCCAGCGGGAGTTCGCCTGTCTCTGCTAGGGCAGCCAGGGAAACCGGTCATCCGTCTACCTCGACTTCATCGTGAGTGCTACCTTTTGCATACACTTCTTTCTGATGATTAGGTAGACGAGTTGCGGGTACTCTCTCTGCCTCTAGACACGCGCAGATTGATGATACAGTGGCCGCGATTCGCCTTCGAACCAGACACTATGATCCCTATGAAGAATGGGCAAAGCGGACGCGACGAGATGCCTTTGTACGTCCCCTTCCCCGGGTTTAATGTGTATTCTAGTGCTAACAGTTTCCTCGATTTAGAAAAATGCACGTCGTGCAATTACATCGGCACAAAGTCAGCGAGATGCAATGCGCGCTGCAGCTCGCGAACGGGATGCTGAAAGGCAAGCGGCCGTTTTAAAACAAGAGGCGGATGACGTTGCAAGGCGCCTCGCACAGTTGTCAGTGCTCCAGGGCGTGAAGGAAGAGGAGAAGGGAATTCTTTGGAATGATCAACAAAAGAAGAGACAAGCACAAATCGAAGGTGTTATCCGTTCAGAAGAAGAGAAACGGAGGATTGAGGTGGAGCGTTTAGCAAAGGAAGAGGCAGAACGTCTGCGGAAAGAAGAGGCTGCGAAGGTGGCCGCAGAGGAGCAGCGCAAGAAGGAGGAAGCTGCCAAAGCTGCTAAGGAGGCAGAAGAGGCGAGGGCCAAAGCAGAGGAAGAAACCGCGAGGAAAGAAGCGGAGAGGATAGAGCAGGCCAGGACGCAAGCTATCGAGACTCAGGCCATGGAACGCAACGCGTTGGGCATGACGACTCCAGGCGAGGACTGGCGTGATGCAAGACTCACGCTAAAGGTGCGGTCTCTGTCTCCATTCGATCACCATCATTCACTCTGAACATGCCAATGCAGCAATTGAAGTCAGGACCGATCGCTCGCGTCAAGGCTAACCGGGACTCGAAGAAGGTGTGGAATGAAATCAGACGCATGATCACGCCAAGAGTCGGCCAGCTGACGAACGAACCTCGAGTGATCGCAAACATAGTGAGCCATATACTGTTGGCGTTGTCTTTAAGCGGCCTCTGATCGTGATGAACAGTCGCAACAGATCATGCAAATTCTGCGCTCGCAAGCCGCATCACCCCCTGACGTATATCATGCGTCATTATCCTCGCTAGCCAAGGCGATCCTTCTGCAGGCCGAGACTGAGGTCACCGCTGAGAAGCGATCCGCCAAACCACTCGCTCAGCTGACGCTGAACTCGATGAACGTGCTCGATGGCTTCAGCGCCGTCTTTTGGGCGAAGTTATGTCAGAGAACGGGCGGTTGGGCGGTCCCGGCACCAGTGCCATCCAAGATGCCGATGGCACACCGTTTACCCCCGCCACGCGCGTGAAGGCATCCGGCCTGCGCGAGGAGACTAGCGCAGATCACACCGCACGCGTTGCGGGCATTATGCGCGTGTATTTCTCGTTGATCCTTCTACCACCATCGGCCCCACTTCCGCGCGAATTTCACATGCCGCGTCTCTGGTTGTTTATCGCTCGGCTAGTCAGACAGCCGGCTCTGTTGCAGTCCTCGCTCGCAACGGAACTACTCTCGAGTACGTCACGCGTTTACAAATTACGGCATTTGTTTTATCAGAATTGGCTGACCCGAAAACATACAGTCGCTTTGGAGGTCGGCGGTTCGCACGCTCGCAGTGTATGGGGCTCGCAATGGATCAAGCTTATGGCCTTGCTGTATGAAGGGATCACGACAGATCCTTCTCCTCTGGGTGGCTCGGGGCCGGAAGCCCGGGCATCGCGTGTGCGATTACAACTGGAGATTGAACGAGTGATGGGTAGCGGGTGAACAATGAGCACCAGAGGTAGATAGGTCGTTTTTTTGGGTGACAAACCCAGAGTTTCCATATTGTGTGGCCAGGGTCAGATATCTACGATAGAGGGAATTATTTAGGGACCATCTCAGATGTTCATGGCATATCGATTGTGGTGGCGTCGAGAACTAAAGATAGCGAGTCCTACTCGGATCTTGCGCAGTTGTCCCCTGTTATATTCACACACAAGCTCCTTTCGATAGGCGACAGAGCACCGAACCGGGATGGGAGAAGCCCTAGGGCATTCGCATGCGTCGAATTGAAATGGCCGTGCGACGGGTCATCGGGATGGGGTGTTCCGACGAGTGGCGTCTCTTCGAATCTTCTTCGAAACGATGTTCCAGGATCGCGCATCAAGGTGCACAGGCAGCACAGCCGCATGCCCCCCACCAAGTGGGTCTCGCCTGTAACCTTGACCAAGCCAGGGCGTGGAACCTCAAACGACATATACGGAGCTGATTTGTATCAGACCAGTGCTTCTACGGATCGCCCGCGAAACCCGATCGGGTTGATCTACACCGACAGAACAGCGAGCCATCATCTCACGCCGAGATAACCTTAACGAGCAACAATCGTGTTATTAGAATTGTCCAGGTGGGAGTCCTGCGAACCCACCCGAACCCTAGCCGTAACCATGAACAAGACGTATGCGAGGCGTAAGGGAGTCGTAAGCTGTTTGCTACAATGTAGAGAATAACCACGAGGTGAAGGGGAAAGGGTAAGTATTAGGAGAGGGTGCAGGGGCACTAAGACCAAAGAAATCAAAAAGGTAATAAGTAACAGTAACAGTCGTGCTAAACCAAACAGAATTTACAACGAAAACCAAAGCTAATGTAGCCACTGCTAAAAGCGGAATGTGAGGACTAAGCTCCGTGATAAGATACGACATGCGGGTCTGGGTATAGGCACCGTGCGTATGGCAGAAAAGAAACAAAGACAGGAGAAAAGAATGTTCCGATCGATCAAACATCATGCCCTAGTAGGGACGCGAGGTCCCAGTGGTCGCGCGGCAGCTCCAGGGGCAGAGGGCTTGGACATCGCAGCAGTAAGCGCCGCTGGCCACCGGTCCATGGAAGGTAAAGGAGGAGGTTGTGACATCGACATCGTGCGCGACTTGCGAACAGGCGATGGCGATACAGGGGTACTGGAACGGTACGATGGTACCGCTGGTGTCGCAGATCGGTGAGAAGAAATGCCCGGCGTTGAAATTCGGGGGGGGACGGTAGATGCCGAGCGCGATGGAGAAGTAGGAGCCACAGATGCTGAGCGCATAGGCGGTGTAGGGGCTACGGACGCCGAACGACTGAGCCCCAGGCGCGAGAGTGGCGAGGCAATATAGGATGGTGAGGAAGTAGGTGACGCTACACGGGAGGTAGGAGGAGATGCGGATGACCGCGACGTGCTCGACAAACCAGCGTGAGCAGCCGCTGAAGATGCCGTTGACACGGCCGGGGTGGCCACGAAGCGACTGAGCTCCGTACGGAGACTCTGGCACTCTTGGACCTTTTGGTTGTATTGGACTTTCTGCGAGAGAAAATGTCAGTACTGACCTGAATACTGACAGAAAATTCGAACAAACTAACCTGCCTAGGAAAGATGTCAGGCCCAATAATATCAGAAACATGTGAATCATGACTCACTTGTGAAGTTCGACCTCAAGTCTACCCTTCTCGAGTTCAAGCTCGTCCACTTTTAATTTTAAAGACGCCTCCGCATTCTTAGCAGCTTTGGATGCTTCGGAGAACGCGACGTGATTGGCAAGGATGGCCTTGAGAAGCAGGGAACTCAAGAAGAGCGCCGAGGACTGTGGATGCGAAAGAGTAAGTGAAGGCCTTGAAGATGAGGACGGTACACAGACAGCGTCGGCTGTAGTGACTTCCGTCAGCCAGCGGTCAACCTCTTTCTGGAGGGCAGTGACTTCTTCCACAGAACATTTCTTCGAAGCCACTCGTGCAACCTTGGACTCTAGTCTACGGGCTTCGCGTGCGCGAGCCTCACCAGGGTCAGGAAATACTTGGGCAGATGCTTTGAGGAGAAGATCGTTAGGAAAGTCATCCTCGATAAGTGGGGGTCGAGGACTGGTAGGGCTTCTTCTTGGAGTGCTTGAGCCACTGTTGAAACCATTGAAATCGAATCGAATAAGGCGAACAGTTCCACGAGTGAACTGTTCGCGGCAGAAGGGGCAAGCAGGGGATAGACGCGTTGACGTTTTTTCGAGGATGTTATTGCAGCAAGTCAAGCACAATACATGTCCTGAGAGGGGGCAAAGAGGGATTAGTGAAAATTTTCCCGAGACAAAAGAAAGGGAAAACGGACCGCATGGGATACAATGGGGTAAATTATGAGGTCCAAACTCGTCCGCGCAGACTTCGCACAGAGAGCCAGGCTCTAGAGTGAGCATGGTAGCATATAAAGAGGAGAGAAAGATCTAGGGGAGCATAAGGAGGGGGAAGGGGAAAAAAGCAAAGGGTGTCAAACCCGTGTTTCTCATAATAAATACTTTTGACTCACTTGCCCCGATTTGGCACTCTTCCGGGGTCCTTTGCATTTCTCATCCGCGCGTCCCTCGTCATATTTTCACTGGCCCCGCTCCTTCACCGGTCTGTCTAGTTCCGGACACTAGGATTATTACGCATATATCCCCTGTGATTCATCATTCCTTGAGTTTCTTGAGATACAGATAGGAGCATGGTCGACCAGTCAAAACTGTACAGTTTCCCCCGATAGGGTTCTGTGCCTTGTGGGGTTAGGGCTGGAAACCAGTTGCCGAGGCCCAGTGGCTTGGCTCCTGTACTCCATCCACCTCGGCTTCGGCACGGAACCATTTTGTTCGCCTCAGAACTTGCTTCCGATCCACACAGAACACTCCTCTCCACCAACCACGTAGACCCCTGCGGTTCCACACTGATGCAGTATCTTTATTGTTGAATCTATCAAAGGAACTCATCAATGATTATTCATAGTGTCATGTGGCGATGCTGAAACAGGTTGAACCCTGAGCGCCGCCCACCCGCATATAATCCCGAGTGTTTAGTCTCATCCTAATTGGGTGGCACCTTTTCTTTTCCAGCACAATACACGGTCATTTTTGTGTTTCCCTTGGAACCAGAACAGCTCCGATCCTCCTAGAATCTTCGGTTTCTGTGACCAAGAAACTCCATGAGAATTTCCGGAGTCCGGGCGCGCCTTTCGTATACCCTTTGCCCATAACCCTGCGCGCCTATTCGATCATTGACCCGAGTCATTCCTTCATTAATGACCCTCCAGGCCTCCCAATTTCGATTTTTCGAGGATCGCAGCCATCTCCGGTGACGATTGTTCGCTCCATATTATCCCTGACGTGTGAGCTTTGAGCCTTACGCAGTGATCGCGCGACAGTTGCTCGGACGCTGTCCTACCTCGAGGATGCCAAGTTACCCAATATCTACGCCACATAAATCTTTTCTTAAGCAAAACGTTGTATATATGCTCAACTGGGAATCACTGCCTCTTAAAATTCTTCATCGATGATCGGCTAACGTACAACGTTGTGCTGCACACTCCGTAGTTGCCGGACGCCTTTCCTGTTGATACCTCCGAAGTGGAGCATCGGTTAGGCTAGCACAGCCAAGCTCATTTGAGTTGCCAAAAATTCAATTTCCATGTCGTTATTATGACTGCCATGCCTCGCATTAGGTCCCCCGGAAGAAGGTTATAGTATTCTCGCGAATGACAGCGCGAGAGGATGGAATCACCCGCGTGGTCTCGGATAGTCCTAGATCTACTTTTATCGTCTATCTATAACCGCTCATTTTCCCTCTATCAGACGCGTCGAAGTGATGGCCGAGCTGCATGCTTTCCTAACCCTCTTACACGTACATTTGAACCACTTAAATGGGCTTCATTCGAGATTAACCCAGGAACGACGCTGTCCTTTTCGGTAACCGCATCATCACACGTGGGTTTTGCGTGGTGCGAGCCGGGGGCGCGACTAACTTCCTCTTGTATAGTTAGCGGCGATAGTGCCTGCCATTCGCCAGATTCCGTTTCTAGAGACACCGTATTACGGCGAGAGATCTGCCTCGAGTTTCCAATGGCCCGTAAATCCGGCCCACAAGACATAGAGTTATACGTCCCGTCACACGAGGCACTCACTCCCAACCTCACCCGTACTCGTGAATCGCGCTATCTACACGTCAACGTTATAACAACGTAAATAGTCAAATCTCCGATACAAGAAGCCGCGCTGCAACGTCGTGATAAAAATTTTGTGTGGCTCGCGACGCGACGCAATTTTATCAAGGCCGATGACTTCGAATTTTGGCGACGCGACGACGGGTCTGAGTGATAACGAAGAAACGCGTCCGGGGCGTGGCATTCCACGCTGCGGTCTTGGGAACTTTTCAGACCACAGCCAAGGACCGCGGGTTCAAGGGAGCAAAGGAGCAAGGGAGCGGGATTGATGGATCACGCAAATCTCTCCTTTTTGAACCAGTATGGCCTCCGTGAAGATCGCAGGTGCCCTTCGCCACGCGAGTTGCCGAGCCGCCAGCCGTCCTTGGTCCCTTTATACTTGCCCATGACAGTGCCCATCGATGAAACGATGCCATCGCAGTGCCAACGAAGAATCGTGTGCCAGCGGAGCCTCCATCACAATGCAGAGGTGTAAATGGACCAAAATGGCGTTGACAGTCACTGACGGTAAATGCCGCCGACGGGTGGACCAGTGGGGAAGCCTTTTTAGTTCAGAAGCGATGTTATCAAACTGACTTCTTCAAGACCTTATCTTGTGCTGTGCAAAATAACTAAGCTGGAATACGCGGACCCCCGTCAGTCCCTCTCAGCACCGTGGCACGAGGACATCTTCCCGAGGGAGTGTTGGTCACAGGAAGCTACCCTCGAAGTTTTTCTCAGAGCCATTCCAATCTATCCCGTGTTCTTCGATAGGGCAATACCCTACCAAATGTACACTTCATCTCGTCCATCGCAGCGGCAGACAAGAAGCAGGGCAGCCGGTGTCCCACTGTATGTACCTTTTCGGCAAAAATGAACTCATATGAACAACCGATTGCTTCAACTCTTCCTCACGATTCACGCATGTACAACTCGGCTTCCCCTTTTGGCTCTGAATCGAATGGCACCACAAAAGCAGGCGGAGTCATGCACGAGTCACACTCGAAAGAAACAGCACGACCACGGGACAAGCCCTAAGCAAGGACTTGCTGCGTGTCGCACGGCGACATTTGCTCATTGGGTAACACGTATTACATATGAGGAAGACATTCATGTATCCGCGATCATAGACGGCGTCCGCGGCGACCACCCTGGGGGAGGGTCAGCAAACCCTGAAGCGTTGATAGTAGAATAGACTGACCTTGCGACGCGTGGAGTCCGTTGGGATAGGAGTCACATCTTCGATGCGACCAATGCGCATGCCAGAACGCGCGAGAGCACGTAAAGCACTTTGGGCACCAGGGCCGGGGGTCTTTGTGCCCGTGCCGCCAGTAGCGCGTAGCTTGACGTGGAGTGCAGTGATACCGACCTCGCGGCAACGAGTGGCGACATCCTGCGCAGCAAGCATGGCAGCATATGGAGATGACTCGTCACGATCAGCCTTGACTTTCATCCCCCCTAGCAAAGACATGAGTACGGTGTCGTGTTTCAGAGAGCGACCACGGGTGCTCACCTGTCACACGGGAAATCGTCTCTTTGCCAGACAAGTCGGTGACATGAACAAAAGTGTCATTGAATGATGCGTAGATGTGGGCAACACCGAACACGAGCTCGCCCTCGCTAACCTGGGGTCCTAGCTGAACAGTGGTTTCTTGTGCGACGCGCGCTCTTTTAGGAGGCTATCCAAGTGTCAGCTATCCCATCCACCGAACTGCGTACCACATCCGCCACTCCGAAGCATGGTAGAATGCAGTACTACTTCTACGTTGGAGGACGTACCATTTTTGAGCCTTTGGATTAATAAAGAAACTTGGACTTGAGACCTTGGAAGGTGGACGATGAACACTGGAAATTAGAGTTGTGCTGACAGTCGGTCAACGCCGTGACTAAACACACACATACAACAGGAATACTGTACAGTGTGTATGTACTTGCTTTAATAACTAGGTATGTACAAGCCTTTAGCGGAATAATTCATGCCATCGGGAAAGCGCAGGGGGACAGAATCAAGTTATCGTTGGGACGGCTACTGGATTTTCGAGGGTCTCGCTCAAAGTGAATGAGGAACAGGTTCCCTTCACGGCTGGTGCATGTGGCCGCATGGGAACACTTTTTTACAGTCTCGCACGGAAAAGCGTTCACATGCGGCCACATACATGCCACATGTGCCAGCCGTGAAGGGAACTATTCTAACCAGTTCTACTATTCTAGTTATGATACTTAACCGTTCTCCTCTCATGGAATGGGTTATTCTCTACCTCAAACCTAGCCTGTTGTCTTGTTCTCGTAGCTACGACTAGTGCAACCTCCCTTTCAACCCTTTTAATTTTCAACGCTCGCCGGTAACATTGGTAAACAAGCGTCTATCGTCGGACTATCACCCTGTGCTTTGATAATCAGGCTTAAGCGACATCCACTGACGGACGTTTATTGCGTCGCGTAGCCGAGATAATCAGCTGTAAGTTATGATGGTTATTGTTTGGCCGACACTGGGTATATAAACTCTGTTTCTTGTACCCCCATTGAGCCCATCTCCTTTCTCATACCTTTACCATGCCATCTTCTGACGTCCAGTGCACTGCTCTCAGTAACGCGATCGCAAGACAAGGTTGTCGCTTTCCCTCAAAGCCTGGTGTGATTATTGACCTTGTCACCATTTTTCTTAGGGGTTTCCTATGCACAGATCGCGATGAGGGTCGGCACCACCGAGAAGCGCATTATCGATAGTATATTCAGGCCCTCCTTGTCGTCATTTCCTTGCTTACCTTGTGGTAGTCGTCAGTGGCAAAGAGCGTCCCACCCAACAGGAATTCAATAAACTTGCTACGTCATTGGGTATTACCAACCCGGTACGTAGTCCTGGTCACGCGATATCAACCCTTTCAAGCTCAATTGTCACCCAGCCCCCTGCTAACCACGGCAGGTAGGAAGTTCTCAAGCATGGCGCGCATGTGCCCAGAACTAGCATACGTGGACACCATTGCATTGGCCGTCGCAATGAGATCTACATTTTTACATAACAATTATTGAAAGCTCGAAATTTAAGCGGAGGGGGAGGTATCTATACCTCGTTATACTTTCTTGAAACTGTGATAAACGTGGCACCTGGGTCGTGATTTAGACTGAGTGTATGTTGTGAGCTACCACGTTCGTTTTCAACGAAGACCTCTACCTGGAATGTGGACAAATCAAGCAAACGCTTTGGATAAGCGATGACCAACACGGCGAAAGACTACCTGTTGTCCCTGACACGGACATGGACCACCGCCTTGGGAACAGGTGAGATGGTCCAACGGCCTCGGTCTATTCGGATACCTCCGGGCGCAACACTTGGTTTGCAAAGTTCGGATTCGTGTCTGGTCATGTCAGAAACACGTGTTCGAGAAGTGATGCTTCAGGTGCGTGTACCACATGATGCGTCACGGGCGAGGTCAAAGTGGCGTTTTGGATACAGTAGTATAAAGCCCGGGAACAAAAGATTTCGGGCCTGTGCGTCTCGTGTATCACGGCATATACGCCCCCATGCCGGCGGCGAATTCTTAGGGGAGATTCGTCCCCATGGGATGGTTCGGTGTGTTCAAATTAGGGTTGAACCCAGGAGGTACTGTACCAGTGAACGCTGGATCCGTGACAAATTGGCATACCGTAATCCGGAAGTGAGCCGAGCAAGAGGACCTCCGTGATTGCGAAGGCGAAGATAAGGGTGAATGATGAATAAATGAATGGACGGAACAATGAAAGAACGGATGAATGAATGAATGAATTAGCGATGAGGGGAAGTGAATTGCATAGCGTTGCTTCTGAATCACGGAAGAGCTGGGTCAGCGTTGAGGAGCCTCATGTACACCAGGAGTGACAATCTCAGACAGGATGGGCTGAGTACTAGCCTGAGTCACTATACGTCTGCGTGTCCATATGAGGATGAAAGAGATTCAACAAAGGTACTACTGTCTCTGTGAAAGCCCGATAGTCGTTGCAACCAGGGATGCAGAGCTGACAGGGAATGGAATGCAGCTAGAATACCCTAGCACCAGGGTGAAAGGGATTACCCAAAGCCGGAAGTGATGGGTTGCTTGGCCGAACAGGTACCGATGTAGGGACGCCGTCCAGTGGCGTCAGGCGCGCCTGAACGTGATCCCAGTAGTACCTCTATATGGGCGTCAGAGACGGCCAGGGGTGATCCATAAGCACCATGCCCGTCTTCATGTTGGGACAAACTGGCTATCCCATAACAGTTGTCACCATTCTGCGCCCTCTTAAAGGATTCGCCGATTCCACGCAGTGGAGGCGTGTTGGGATTACCCCAGAATCTACTTTTCCCTGGCCATTTGGGAAGCCAACCCATGCATCACCTTTGGATTAACGCGCTTCAAATCGAAAGCGGGTCCTTAGAGCTTCGAGTCCCCTAGGTCTCTTTCCGAAGAGGCTGAGTATGTCGCACACTTTGGAATGAGTAGAGCGAGCCGGTGTAGGACAAAGACTGTGATGGAGTTCTTGGCACGCTGAACATTGCAGGTGACAGTGACAGCCTCGGACAGGTTAACGTAAAAGTTCTCGATGAACAGGGCGTAAAGATACTTAAGAAATTAACCGTTCATTATTGTGAGCGGGGAAAATAAGCGCGGGGGGGAATCGCAAGGCGGAGATGTGCTGTCAATCGAGAACAAGTTGAGCACACACCTCAATCGGGGCCCAATAAATCATCCCAAGTAGTTTGAAATTGTGACATGGATATCTCGCACAAAGACGGAGGGTTTGCTGCTGTCATGCTAGCAGCAGACCAAAGAAAACACAGTGACACAATGCAACTGGGGTCAACGCTGGGTCAACTCGTCACATTGAGAGTTCCTTGGAGATCTGGTAATTCCTAACGCCTCGTACGGGCTTGAATTCGGAAACAGTGATTGAAGTTAAGCTGGCAATACAGCCATAATTTCCCCTTGCAAGGCAAGTGGTCTAGCCACAGTTGTTTCAAAAGTCCTGGCGTTGGAATTCAGCGTCAATGCACCGACTCTTGAAATTTGACCTTCCGTTGGTATATTTACAAGGTTTGGAAGCGTATTTCGAGTGGACTTTTATGACTTCATAAATCGAATTTTGAGTGATCATGAGAGAGGTCATCGGTGCCACACTTCCGCGTCAAGGCAAACCCCAACCTCACCCCACCAGTTATCCAATCCGGACAGGCAGTACGAACACTCTACACAAACAAGCGGTTGCCACACTACGCACGATTGACTATGTTCCGTGTCATCGACTGGGAAAGTGCCGTTCCCAACACAACTTTCGCAGTCAGACAGACGCGGCAATATCTCGAGCACCAATACTCTAACGATACCCTACAAATGACATAACACCTACACAGGAAATAATGTAAACGCTACTGAGTTTGTCGGAGCAGGCTCAGTCGACACGTCATGCATCGCACCTATGAGTCTTCTCTAGAAGGTCAAGGGTATCCAAGTAACTCTTACTGCGAAAGTGAAATTCAGAGACAAAAGACACGTCCAAGGCGGATTGTATGAGCGAAGCCGTTACCTCGCCCGAGACCACTAACGGGAAAAATTCCTACATCATAAACAAGTTTATAGAAATCTCTGCACGCGAGAAGGATGAACGAAAGGTCCGATCACCTATGTAATTCTTCGACACCGATCGAGAAAGCGGTCAAAAGGAGGACAGGAGAATCGACATACGTACAACAAACAATAGAGACAAGGGGACGCATTAGAAGAGTAACAGATTTAAGCACGCTAAGACTAATGATGATCCTTTGTTGTCTTTACGATAGAGAAGATGATGATTCCAATAATCACGGCGATGGCGAGTCCAATGATGAGACGCATCTAGGGTGAAAGCTATGTTGAGCAGATGACACGACGAATAAAGGCAATTACATTACCTTCATATCTTTCCACCTTCACAAGTTTAAAGAAAAGATTAGATGTGTCTGGTACACGGGGCTCACTTTCGAAACTTACCACATGTTCTGTCAAATTTGTTTAGCTCGAGCATTCTACGAAATTCAAAAAGCCCAAACATACCTTCCGGACCCGATTCGCGTTGCGCCTGAAGCCTTGAGCGGAAACGGCAAGATTGTCTGGAAGACAATGGGATGCATGAGCATCTAAGTCCCGTCTATGATTACACCCCCACAAGAGGAACCAATAGGGGCGGCAATACTGGCATGCGTAAAATTGAATAAAAAAACACTGACCCGTCTTGTCTTGCAGAGAATCAAGTCGCTCCTGACGTTCTACAACTTTGGTAATGTTGTCGCGCATAATGTTGACTGTGTCATCTATTTGTGCTTGAATGTGAGCGGTCTTGGGATTCGGCCCAGAGCTTCCACCCGGAGCAGCAGCAGACGGATTGGCTGACGAGCCACCGCGAGGAAGGTATGGGTCATAAGGTTCTGACCTGGTACGCAGGGGAGGTAAGGAAATGAAGGAATAGTTTATTGATAGGCTTACATGGCGTCGTTGTACGGTCCTGGGTGTAAAGGGGGAGAATTCGGTAAGGGGAGTGGAAATTTTGAGATGACAGTGGCCCCAGGCTCACCGTTGGTTGTATCGGTGGGAGTTGGCCTTCAAGGTGACGAATGCTGATGAAGCGTCCGGTTGACTCCGGTTGACCTCCGGCGCAGCAACATTAAACACGGGAGCTACACCGCTTCGGCCGGCAGTAACTCCGCCAGATCGGCTATATCCGGGACACCCGTACAGAAGTCGTACAGACTGTTCAAACTCATAACTTAGGACACGACGACACCCTCAATGATGCTCGCATAGTCTCAATACAAGTGCAGTACACAAGTGAGGTAGTAACAGATATTAACGGCCTCCCCGGCCTCCCTTTGCCTGCTGCTTGGAGATATTCTTGAGGTTGCCTGTGGGAAGAGCAGGACGATGCGGCTGTGGCCAGCAAATGATATCAGCATCATGTCTCGTGAAAAGTAGACAAGCGAACCTTAGGCTTTTTGGCCTCCTTCTCCTTCTTCTCAGCCTTAGCCTTTGAGATCGCGGCGAGCCGCTGTTGTGTCCGGACCTGTGCACTTTGAGTGCGCTTTGCAACAATGGCCGCAAAGTCCGCGCCAACAATGCCGCGCTGGTGTTTTACAGTTCTACGCGACCGCTTCTTCGCCACCTCCTCCGTGATGCCCTTTTTGTGCATGCGACGGTAATGAACAGTCCATGCAATCTTGCGCGGGTTCTTGCGCTGCAAAAACAGTGATTCACTCTTTGACGTGCCGAAGCGAAAGATCTGAAAATATATATTCGGATACACCATTGAGAGGCGCAGTAGTATTGACACTAACTTTGTTATCACCACGGACGAACAAGCGACCCTTACTCGGATATATCTTGTAGTTACAGAAAGAGTCGATTTCCAGTTTCTACAATATAACCATCAGCGGGGCAGAGACCGCCCAATGTAATAAACGCACCATCTGAAAGGCGAAGCCGGACCCAAAGACACCATCAGTTATTGGTCCATAACATCATCCGAGAGTACCGCGCAACATCCATCCATAGAACATAGCAAGGAGTAAGATATCCATGATGGGGCAGAAAAAACACGTTCTCTGGATGTGTTCACGATAAAAAGGCGGCTCACCTTGAGGAATTAGGCCGATGGGGCGGTTCGAGGATGCGATGACTGAGGGATTCAGTGGGCAAAGCAAGGTCCGTAATGTCCGGATGTCTCCGGTCGGCGTCCAAATTGGCTCAGTCCTGCTCACAATTGTGTTGTCTTGAATTGAAGTGTCTACATATTATTTGCGTTCTCGCTCTGATATGAGCCGGATGTCACTCATGGATGGTTGAGAACGAATTGCTTTAAAGTAAGAGTGTTGGACTGAGATATAAGTTCACTTAAGCATGCAATGAGCGCCCTTACCACACCCACGCACATCATCCCGGTTCCGCTTCTTATCTGACATCCCTATAATTCAAGCCTCCTTTCATATATCACGCTCCTTTCTGTCTCTCTATATGCCATCATGTCCAAGGCTTCTCATAAGCACACCGCCTCCGTGGTCCAGAACCATAAGGCTCACCTCGCTACCGCCTACAATGAGCTTGGCAAGGAACTCGCCTCCACAAAGGTCAAAGTAGTAGGAAACTACACCCTTGGCAAGGTCATAGGCGAAGGTAACTTCTCTTTACTGTTTCTTTCTAAAATCATCTGATATCTTCCCAGGGGCGTATGGAAAAGTGCGCTTGGGCACACATCGACTTACCTCCACTCGCGTTGCTGTCAAACAAATTCCCAAAGCCCTTTCTGCTACGCTCACTCGAGAAATCCATCACCATCGCCAGCTTCATCACCCCCATGTCACTCAGTTGTATGAAGTTATTGCCACCGAAAATTCTATATGGCTCGTCACAGAATTATGTTCGGGAGGCGAATTATTCGACTACCTCACCGAAAAGGGCAGGTTATCAGAGGAGGAGGCTCGCAACATATTCGGCCAGATATGTTTGGCAGTAAACTATTTACACGAAAAGGGCATCGTGCATCGTGATCTCAAGCTGGAGAACGTCTTGCTGGATGAACGCTGTCGGATCAAACTCGGTGACTTTGGTTTCACCCGCGAGTTTGATCGGGGAACATACTTGGAGACATACTGCGGTACGACAGGTTATGCCGCCCCCGAAATGCTGGAGGGAAAGAAGTACCTTGGGCCAGGTATTCCGTTCATTCCTCCGCAATTTGATCACGCTGACATTTCCCCAGAGGTGGATGTCTGGTCCCTTGGCGTCATACTCTACTGTCTTTTAACTGGAGGACTACCCTTTGACGATGATAATGAGTCGGTAATGAGGGCGATGGTCATCAAGGGGGTGTTTGAGGATCCCGAGTGGCTTTCTGATGGTTCGTTTGTCATTCTTCCCCGCGTATTTGTTCCTCAAAGCTTTGACCAGATATACGTGACTTGATCCGAAAAATACTGCAAAAAGACCCGGTCAAGCGCATCACAATCCCTCAGATTCTTGCTCACCACTGGTTCACATCACCCTCGTCCGATTTTGGCAGGACCTCTCCTAGCCCTGCGGTTGTCGTCCCGCAGTCAATTCAAACGCAACCTTCTGCTGCGAATTCTGAGTCGTCTGCTACTTCTGAGTCTTCATTCCGTTCGGCATCTTCAGAGCTTGACGCATCTTCTGCGACGACACCAGATGACATTTCTCACGAATGTGTATCTGACGAGAATACACAAATACATCGTCACCCCAGTCAGTCTACCATACGAAAGGCAGTCCAGAGTGAAGGGAAGAGGCAATCACATCCAGAGACGGTAGTGGAAGAGGAAGCTCCACATTCCGTCAGTCAGCCATCCTTTCCCCCTCAGTCTCCCAGGAACAAAGAACCTCCCGCATTCCCTACGCGTACTCCTGTGCGAACAAAGCGACGTTCTGTATCTTCGAACCTCTCCGATCCCTCATCCCCTGTGACAGAACAACCTCTACCTTCATTTCCTCCTCAAGACTTCGTGTCGCTTCTGAGCAGCCCGGCGCCCATCATATTTGGGACAAAATTCGAGCGTGAGCTACTCAATAATATGAGCTCTCTCGGCTTCGACACCGGCCAAATTGTCCATTCTGTCTTGAGTGATGCTTGTGATGCGGCTAGTGCCATCTGGTGGATGCTCATGCGACGTGCCGAACGCAGGGTAATGGAAGAAGAAAGCAACCGCTCTACTCATCGTCTTCAAGAGCGTGCTCGAGAGGTGGATGCAGTGGCACGCGGAAGTGTGGAGCGGAAGCGGCCTTCGGGCAGCGGATCAACCGACCCCGAAACGCCCTCAACCGTTCGCGCCAACCCACCATCTTTGTTTTCTGCGCACTCGGCTCCGGAGTTGGCTGTCATTCCTCCGACACCCACATCTGCGATTCATTCACGCGCCTCCGTGAAAACTCCACCCCGTGTCCCGTCTCCAAGCCATGCTCTCTTATCACCTACGGCTTCCTCTACCGATTCACAACTTAGATCCCACCCATCAACACCAGGTGGAAATGTCAAGGAAGGCTCAAAGGGGAAACGCGAAGGGAAGATGCGTTCCGGCAGTGTCAGCATCATGCAACGAGCCACCACAGCTCTCGAGGCTGCGGGCTTAGTTCGGAAAAAGTCTGCGGAGGCTGTAAAGGATGACAAGTCGAAGGAGAAAGAGGGGGAGAAACGCGCGGGCACGAGCGAAGAATCTCGGCAGTCACATGGGTCAGGGAAACTTGTTAAATCACCTCCGCCTCCCTCACGGGATACTCCCGTACCCGGGACGACGACCCCAGATCAGGAGGTTGCAAGCGTGGCAACTCCAAATTCTCCCTGGGTCCTGACGAGGTTGAGCAACTCTTCTCCTCCGGAAATTTCGCCTACCCCGTCGCCCGGAGATACCCTTACCTCTTTACCTCAGATTTCTCCCAAGGAGGGGGGCCAGCATCGAAACCGTGCGAGTTTGCTTTCTGCATTCCGGACATGGTTCAAAGAAGACCGAAGGCGCAAACGCAAGTCCTCTGCCAATGGAACGGCGAAGACGGCGAATGCACCTTTCGTGCATGGTGTAGATCCACGTGCCCCGTCAACCTCGGGCGCAGGACGTAACTCTGTTAAAGCGAAGCGACGGGTCAGTGGTGGGGGCGGGACATCGCGTAAAGGCCATCGTGCGAAGGGTCTCTCTATATCCTCTCGCAGGTCTAGCAGTGTCAACTCTCGGCGTTCATCAACCGCATCCATGGCGCAGGTCACCATGGAGTCACCTCAGTTTGCTTTCGAACATATGGTCACGATGTCGAGACAACGAAGCGATCCGTCTCGTCGCTCCTTTGGTAGCAGGACACCGAATTCGGAGCGTGGGGACCCCAACTCATCCCGCCCGTCGTCCGTGCGCAGCTTTACCGTTGGGAAGCAAAGGCATCGTAAATCACCCTCTGCAAGTTCAGCGGGTTCCCTTCAACTCGCACGTACCACCTCTCCCTACCATCGAAGGGCGGGCTCCGGTTCTTCGACACGGGTAGTGCGCTCACCTGCTCAAGCCGTGCCGCGAGCGCTGCACCTACGCTCAAACTCTGCCACGTCTTCTATCCATTCACTACCCTCCTCGAGGCACGGTTCATTTTATGAGCAATCGGAAAGCGAAGCGCAGCGGACTGGTTCACCATTCCGTCCCCACTCGCGTAGCACAATAGACGAGACACCACGGCGAAGTCAGGCCCACGGAAACACCACGTTTGTTGCACAGAAGCGTCAGACCCCTTTCCAGCCTCCCCTGTTAACAGGTTCCAGTAGCACTTCGAGCCGTTCCAGTTGGAAGAAGTCGTGGGGCCTCGAGCCGCCGGGTTGGCAGACACGGACAGCCCGTCTGCCTATTGAAGTGTTGTCAATATCTCCTGCAGCGGATACTACTGTGCTGCGTGATGTTTTTACTGGACGGCCATCGCTCAGCCCTGAAGATGAGGACGAGTGGGTGGATGTAGATGAAGAACCTGGTTACATGGGTGGAGTTGGTCAGACCCCTTCCATTGCAGCGTCGTTTTTCAGCTCCAGCAGCGGTTTGTCACCGATCGACCCGCCTTTCGCGGGCTTTCCTCTCGGGGAAGGCTCTATCATGTTCAGCGCGCCCCGCATGCCAAATTCCGCCCGTGCACAGAAGGGCAAACGCGCCGGCAAAGTTTCGTCCAACCGTACGAAACCTGGTACCCCACCAATTGGGCGAGTGTCTCCCCTTCCTAGTGAAGGTAGTTTGGATGGGGTACCTGAAGCGCGTGGTGGGCGAAGACAGCTGCCAAATACTCGACCAGGGCCTGCGTTCAAGCATGCCATCCAGGAGGAGGACGAGGATGAAGGAGAAGAATGATGATTTGCACCGTATTTTTTCTGTTGTGCGCAGGTGCATAAACGACCGTATGCTCTATTTCTATGACCCACGTTCCTGGTATGATAATGGTATTTTATTTATCGCTCTTGGTTTGCGCACTATTCAACTGGAAACCACCTTACCTCATTTACCTCACCCAATTGTTTCGTTGATTTGATCATGCTCTCGGTTCTGTGCTAGCTTATCTATGTTTCCTGGACTGGGTACTAACGCGACAGCCATGTAGTTATTCATATAACATTGTGTAAAACTAGACATTGGCGTTACGAATAGATGCGTGACTGACGCGCCTGTCACGACCCGTGTGGTGTTCCCCGTGATCGCGTATTCCCCTTCTGTCTTAATCTACAAATGGCCCCTCGTTCAAACACTAGATCTCGACCATATTTTCGTGGTTCTAGGGGTGGCAGCTCATTTAGAGGGCAACGAGGCCGTGGTCGAGGTGGTTCCAGCGCCGCACGATCAAACGCGGCACCTAAGCAAGACGACGAAGGCACCCGACTCGCAGAACGATTCGAGCAAGTAGACCTATATGATGATATCGACGACAAGCTTGGATTTTCTCGGACTCAAGAAGGGCCTAAGAAAGAAGGTTGGCTCGTGAACATGCATCCAGTTGAGTGCAGATTCTTGATTCAATGCGTATGGCGCGTCGCCTATTGCCTGGAGCCCGCTGGCTCTGTGTCCCATAGGTTCATGGGATCTTTCATTCCAGAACAACACCTTCTGCCTATGCTTTTGTGACACCATGAGTGCTGACATACGTTACTCGAAGACGATTGTGAAAGACCCCGACTGGCCTGGCGGCAGAGCTGCAGTCGATTATTACTTCATTCAAGAGGACGGCAAGATGTTCAAGTGTACGATGAATTATGAACCGTATTTTTATATCTCATGCGTGGTGCGTCCGCCCTGGCGATATATTTCTTCTCGTTTGCGAGCTGCTCTCATAGGTTGGGATGGAAACAATAGTCGAGGAATGGCTCATCAAGAAATACGAAGGTGTTATCTATCGCATTGTCCGCGAGAGGAAAGAGGATCTTAAGATGCCCAACCACCTCCTTGGGCATCGACGCCTTTTCCTTCAACTGTGCTTCCGGAACGTCTCGGATCTCTTGACCGTTCGGCGTGACATCATGCCCCTCGCTCTGGCCAACGGTGCAAAACGCAATGCCATTGATGCATATGCTGAAGTTGTCAACGCAACTGAAAATTCTCACATGGATATCGATAGCCCATGGGGTGCCGAAGCGGGTACATCCACCGCGCGTGACAAGGATCCACGGGATGCCATTATTGACATCCGCGAGTTCGATGTGCCTTACTATCTGCGGGTGGCAATGGACAACGAAATTCGTGTGGGGCTATGGTACACTGTCACGTTCAATGCGGGTCAGCCTACCCTCACTCAACTTACGGAGCGAGTCAAGCGTCCTGATCCAGTTGTCATGGCGTATGATATCGAAACAACGAAGGCACCTTTGAAGTTCCCTGATCAAGCCATAGATCAGTCATGATGATTTCATACATGGTTGATGGACAAGGCTATCTCATCACAATCGCGAGATTGTGAGCGAGGATATCGAGGATTTTGAATACACGCCAAAGGAAGGCTACGAAGGACCTTTCATTGTGTTTAATGAAGCAGATGAGGTCAGCTCAACTCATGAGAGGATTACCAGTGTTCACATACTATCTTTTCAGAAATCCACAATAGAGCGCTTCTTTCGGCATATTCGGGACGTTAAACCCACAGTCATGGCTACTTTCAACGGCGACTTCTTCGATTTCCCATTTTTGTGTGCTCGTGCGAAGACCCATGAAATCGATATGTTTCTTGAGACCGGCTTTGCCATAGACTCAGAGGACGAATTCAAGAGCCGATGCTGCGTACACATGGACTGCTTCCGCTGGGTAAAGCGTGATTCCTACCTACCACAAGGTAGTCAGGGCTTGAAGGCCGTCACTGTGGCAAAACTTGGTTATGACCCGATTGAGCTCGACCCTGAACTCATGACACCGTGAGGTCTTCCTTACTGTGTGTCACGCTCACGCTAAGAAGGACATTTGAACAGGTATGCAATGGAGCAGCCACAAATACTTGCGCAATACTCCGTCTCAGATGCCGTTGCGACATACTATCTGTACATGAAATATGTTCATCCGTTTATCTTTTCGCTGTGCAACATTATCCCACTGTGTCCCGACGAAGTCCTCAGAAAGGGCAGTGGGACGTTGTGCGAGACTCTCCTGATGGTGTGGCATTCATGTCAAGTCATTCTGATACTACTGTCATTAACACCGGATCTAGGTGGAGGCTTTCCGTGGACATATTATTATGCCAAATCGACACGAGGAAGAGTACGGCAACATGTACGAAGGCCACCTCTTGGCGTCTGAGACATACGTCGGCGGTCATGTCGAAGCTCTCGAAGCAGGCGTATTCCGCAGTGACATTGAGACCCATTTCAAGATCGTCCCTTCAGCAGCGCAAAAGGTTCTTCTTTCTTTTCTTCTGCGGAAGTTTGCTAACATTTGGCATAGTTGATTGACGAACTCGATGCTGCGCTAACATTTTGTATCTTGGAGGAATTCAAAATCTCCCTCGAAGACGTTACCAACTACGATACGGTTAAGGCCCAGATCCAAGCTTCCCTTGAAGAGCTGCGAGATAATCCTTTACGGACTGACAGGCCTCTGATTTATCACCTGGACGTTGCCGCAATGTACCCCAACATCATGTTGTCAAATCGCCTGCAACCTGATTCTGTAGTGGATGAATCTGTCTGTGCTGTCTGCGACTTTAACCGACCAGGGAAGACTTGCGACAGGCGGCTAACGTGGGCATGGAGGGGCGAATTCTTTCCTGCGCGACGCGACGAGCTCAATATGATACGACACGCTCTTAACCAGGAGAGTTTTCCGCCAAAGCGCCCGGGAGATCCACAAAGGCGGTTCCCCGACTTGTCCCAGGCAGAACAGACAGCCCTCACGCACAAGCGACTTGGTGATTATTCGCGAAAAGTATACAAGAAGATGAAGACTACCAAGGTCGAGAACCGTGAGACCATCATCTGTCAGCGCGAAAATCCATTCTACGTGGACACCGTACGTCGATTCCGCGATCGCCGTTACGAGTACAAAGGTCTTCTCAAAACGTGGAAGAAGAATCTGGACGCCATCTTAGCCGAAGGGAAGCCACTTGCCGAGGTCGATGAAGCAAGGAAACTTGTCGTCGTTTACGATTCGCTGCAGCTGGCTCACAAATGTATTCTCAACTCTTTCTACGGTTACGTGATGCGCAAGGGCGCGCGCTGGCATTCGATGGAGATGGCAGGGGTAACCTGCTTGACGGGTGCAACAATCATCCAAATGGCTCGACAGCTCGTGGAACAGATCGGCCGCCCACTGGAACTTGACACAGATGGAATTTGGTGCATGCTTCCTGGTGTATTTCCGGAGAACTTCAAGTTCAACTAAAGAACGGAAAATCAATTCCGTTCACCTATCCATGTACAATGCTGAATCATCTCGTCTACGACCAGTTCACAAATCATCAATACCATGATTTCGACCCAGAGACTGGAGATTACAAGGTGCATAGCGAAAACTCCATCTTCTTCGAACTAGATGGCCCCTACAAGGCAATGATTCTGCCCTCGTCCAAGGAGGAGGACAAGTTGTTGAAGAAGCGCTACGCCGTCTTCAACGACGATGGGTCATTGGCAGAGTTGAAAGGTTTGAAGTGAAGCGTCGCGGCGAGCTTCAACTTATCAAAATATTCCAATCCCAAATTTTGAGAACTTCCTTCTGGAACAACAACAGAGGAATGTTACGCAGCAGTAGCAGAAGTCGCGGATCGTTGGCTCGATGTTCTGTTCAGCCAGGCAGCGGACCTTTCGGACGAGGAACTTGTTGATCTTATCGCCGAAAACAGGAGTATGTCGAAAACCTTGGCCGAGTACGGCGGGCAAAAGTCGACTTCGATCAGCACTGCTAAGCGGCTTGCAGAATTTTGGGGGACCAGATGGTCAAGGACAAAGGTCTGGCTTGCAAGTTCGTCATTTCCGCGCAGCCAGCGGGGCTCCGGTCACTGAGCGTGCGGTTCCTGTTGCCATCTTCTCAGCCGAAGAGAGCGTGAAACGGACTTACCTGCGGAAGTGGCTGAGGAACAATGGCCTCACCAACTTTGATCTGCGATCCATCCTCGATTGGGAGTATTATATAGAGCGTTAGGCTCTGTCATCCAAAAGTTGATCACCATCCCCGCCGCCATGCAGAAGGTGACGAACCCTGTTCCCCGCATTCACCATCCAGATTGGCTGTTTAAACGAGTAGCTGCCCTCGACGACAAGTTTCATCAGCATAAGATGACTGACTTCTTCGGTTCTGCTGCTCCTGGAACGGAGCCTACCCAGCCTGCGGATATTGAAGACATCGGAGACCCGGACAAAAGCTCCCATCGCCATCGCATCGCAGTTGTTAACCGCAAACCACGAAAAAACTTAGTGCCGGCGAGCGAAAAGGACGACATTTCTAGCAGGCCTTTACCAGATCCTTCACGGAACTACTCCGCCTGGATTAGGGCTATGCGACCTCGTTGGGGGCAACGACGTAGAATGCGCACAGTTAATGCGGACTCGACGACAGTACCATCCATGTTCCGGGGCGTGACAAAGTCCAAGACTACGTCTCGCTGGGACATTATACAACTTCGCCCTACACGCTCGCCTGGGCGGTATGATCTCTGGCTCAGTGTCGACGCGGAGCTTGTCTCAATACCACTTCGTATACCGCGCGAGTTTTACCTCCATCTCCGAGTTGATTTGCCAGACGGTCTTTTCCGATCAGACCTATACGAATGGGAGAAAGTAACGCGAAGCTTGCCCCGTAACATGCCCTGCACGAACCTTTACAAGATCATTACCCGAGAGGACGTGTATCAAGAAAACCAGGAGCACTTCGTAGACCTGACCAACTACCCAAATGTCGATGGGATATTCGAGTTGCAGGTACGGAACAAATCTAGCTCGGACCTTTACGATGGCACTCATGTGGCTGCCATGACAGGTACCCTTGACCATTCGCAGCATTCTAAAGCTAGGAAAAACGTGCACAGCAGCCGATAATGCGATCACACTCAACCGGGCTGGAATAACAGGTCTTGAGATGAATCAATTAGAAATGGGGAGTCCCTCACCACGCTCGCGATACCTGGACGAGGGCAAAGCAGGCAAATACCTCTTCCTTTACCATGCCTGCTCGGTCAATGCGCCCATCCATGTCTTTGCACTCTTTTTACCGACTGGAAATGTGCGATTGCATATCGTCGATCCTGCAACTCGGCGACAGCCGATCCCTCGACTCCGGGAAGCATACAGCGATCTACGGCAGCAACAGCACGTGAAGCATGGACGATGTATCTCGATGAATTATCCGGAGTCACGCGAATTTAGCTCGACATACCACTCAACCGACTTAACAGCCTTGAAGGCCATCTCCCGAGAACTCGGCCTCCTCGAAAACCAGTCCTTTACCGTTGTCATTTCTTCCATGAAGGACCATGTGTACTTCAGCCGTTCTGTGCCCAGGCTTACCAGGTTCCCCGTTCTCTCGATGTCCAAAGCAAGGGCACCGCATAGCCTCGACGTCTTTCCCTGGCAGACCAATGTCGCGCAGAAATTGTGCCAACGTTATCTCTCCCTTGGTCCATGGATCGACCGTATGACAGCGCTTGCCGAATATTACGACATGCCCATCGGCCACATCGATGGAGATCAGCCATTGCTCCTTTCAGATGTGGTCTTCGCTAGGCGACTTGTAGGCCAAGACATGGTTTTATGGTGGTCACCAAGTGGTCGGCCGGACCTTGGCGGCCTGGAGGACGACTCGCGCCCAACCGAGGAGTTGCCCAATACTGAATTTATCACCCCCGGTTGTTATTCTAATGTCTGCCTCGAGGTTTCTGTCCGCAACCTGTCCGTAAATTCCATTCTCCACGCAATGGCTGTCAACGAGCTGGAGGGCAGCGGTGGGACGACAGCATTTGATTCGGTATCGCACACAATCGAAGAGCTTGCCGATGGAGAAGTGCAGCGTGACCTCACCCTTGGCGAATCTAATGTGTCTACTCAAACGTTCGGAATCATCAAGTCCATGGTAAAGGCGTGGTTGTTGGACAAGGTCCGGTATGGCTTCGAAAGCCCGGCGACGCTCGCAATCGATCACTTTTGGAGATGGATTAGCTCGAAGGCTTCTCACATGTACGACCCAAGCATCCATCGATTCGTGCACAGCCTCATGCGGAAGACATTCATCCAGCTGCTCGCCGAGTTCAAGCGCCTCGGTTCGCAAGTGATATATGCGGACTTTAGCAGGCTTTTGCTTGTTACCTCAAAACCACCAGGAACGGCCCATGCCTACGCAACGTACATCACAACCGCGGTGACATCGAATGAACTATTCCAGCATATGTATCTGAACACGGAGCGTTTCTATGACTTCTTGTTATTTATGGATCAAGCTAATGCTGGTGGCATTGTCTGTGAAGATCCACTCTCTGTTGACCTGCCAGAGGAACTGGTCGTTGAGATGCGCTGGAATATCGAACTCTTCCTACCACCTGCAATTCAGGGCGAGTTTACGGACCTCGTTCGTTACTTCCTCCTCGAGATGTACAAAGCTGCCCGAAAAGAAGGCCAACGTGCACCTCTACGTGTTCTCGCTAATGGTGCTCCAGACATGACACAGCCAGATGCCAACAAAGTCCGCGAGCGCGACACGGTCCGGGACTTTATCTCTCGACGTTTGACAAGGAAGCTGTTTCGCGCAATCGAGACTGTCCAGACGCGTGTACGCGCTGCCATCGGCGACCCCGAGGCAGAACGAGAGCTCTCTTTCCCATTGCTGCCAGGTTCACACCTCACCCTCACTGACCCGGTGGCAGAACTCACAAAATTTGCCTGCGCGGTGTTTGCATTGGCAAGTCCGTTCGAGAAAGAAGTTGGACTGCTCTCCCGTAACGCACTGGAGCTCGTTGGCGTAAATGCCTTCGGGGAGGAGGCCGCGTTTCGCAATCCCTGCGCACCGTTGCGCTTGATGGGGGTGCCTTGTCGCCACTGCGACGCGCTGAGGGATTTCGACTTTTGTCGCGACGCGGATCTGCTTCCCCGTCCCGGCGAGAGCGGGAGACCGCGGTGGGCGTGCACACGGTGTGGTGCCGAGCACGACCGCACGGCGGTGGAATTTGAGCTTATCGAACGCGTGCATGCTCTCGAGCGTGCCGCGGCGCAGCAAGATTTGCGTTGTGCACGCTGTGCGCAGGTGCGCGCAGACCACGTCGCGCGGTTACACGACTGTGGGGGCTCATTCAATAATACCGTGAACCGGACGGATATGCGCCGCGCGCTGCGCACAATGGTGAACGTTGCCATCGTTCATGACCTCAGTCGGCTGCGGGTGGGTTCATTCAAATTTTTATTGTATTGTCTGCAGTATTAATATGCTCGCCCTATTGTTGTAGGAAACAGCCCAGGCCATGTTGGATAACTCATGAGGACGCCCTCGGCCAGCGATTTTGTCTGTTTTGTCTATTACTCTCCATCTGGTGGACTCTCGCTACCCTGCTCTACAACGCATATTCTTTGTATCACTGTAACATATACCCGCATGTACTAATAACTCGGAATTTGTGTGGGATACCAGCCATTTTGGCAGGAGTGCATGTGATCTGGTCAATCGATCAAACGTTTATACGTTTATGGCTTAATTTAAGATTAGGCCGTAACTCGTGACCCAATTAACCGTAATGAGTGCAATGATCTCACAGACTGTCCACGTACACTCTGCATTCAATGCCAAGCGTTGCCATCAATGGCAATATATATACAAACACCATTACTGTACCCAGAGTGAAAAAGGTGTCCTACTGAAGAAGGGGGGTTGGCCAGGTAGCGTGCCAGCAAGAACGATGGTCAAAGACCCTGGATTTGCACAATGAGGAACTGCTTCTCGTCCTGAGTGTTTCAGTCCAAATGATTCATCAGAAACCTGTTATGAGTCAAAACACATGACTACTCACCGTGAATTGTTCATCTATCGGAATATCAGGAACGGATTAACGAGAGTGGGAAGAGGGGGAGACTCACCGTCCTTATCGTTATGGAAATCCTTGAGGAAAACCAACAATTTATCTTTATTCCGTCGGAGGATGGCTTCGATCTGCGGCGGTTTCTTGGGGTTTGCGACGAATACCTTGAACACATGGAACGCCTCGAATTGGATGTTCTTGCTCCGATCACGGAGGAGATTCATCATCATCTTGAGGTTGGCATCGTTCGCAATGTAACGCGTCATGACGTTAAAGTTGGCACGGTCCAGAAGTATCTCGCCGAGAAGTTTGAGTGACTGCCGCTTCGTAACGTAGTTGCTCGACATAATGAGCGTCGTGAATGAGCTGAAGAATCGATCATAGTTCTTATCCAGGTACTCTGCGACCATTGGTTTATGCCGCGTGAGGGTTTCCTTGAGGCTTGTGTATGCGTCCGTAGAAATTCCAAATGTCGTTGTCTCGATGAAATGAGGGTATTTGTAGAACCTACGGATATATTACGATCAACGGCGATGACGGGGAGGACGAAAACGTACTGCTCGGAATATAGGAGAATCTTGCATAATGGTTCGTGGCGAAGCATTTCGCGCAGGATCATGCCAGTGTTGAGTGCAACATCTTCGTTCTCGTAGCCATCAAGGGCGGCAAACAGAACCTCGCGCTTCCCGGAGATGTATTCGACCGTTGGCCAACGGGCACCGATCTGTCTCCGGAGTAGATTGTTGAAAATCTGCACGACGTCCTTCCTGGCCTCAAAATCGAAGCGCGCGATGTGGACGACAAGTAAGTGTAGGAGATCGGTGCTGTATGTCTCTTGCGCGAGCTGCGCAAAGAGCTCCGGTACAGGCTCTGGGTAGTGCGTCATGTAGAAGGACGTCTGGACGGAAAGTCGAGAAGCGCACCCCCATCACCGTAGAGCATGCCCTTGATCTGCTGCAAGTACTTGCTAACCTCTTCGCTGGCCTGATGGAGCGGGGGGGAAGCGAGAGGCACCCATATGAGCGTTAATTCGGCATAGAACGGAACGCACAGGAATGCGCACCTTTTTCCTCGGCTCACCTGGCGGGGCAGACTCGAGTTTGAGGATGTTATCTCGCAGGCCGCGAGCGAGATCGGTTGGGGTACGCGTCTTTGTCTTGAAAAAGTTCATGACGTCACTGCGGGGGGAGGGGGGAGGCGCACGATGGCGCAGGGTGTCAAGATGGGGAGGAAGAGAGGGTAGTTGTGGGGGTGAGGAACATGAGCAAAGTTGGGTTCTTGACTGCTCTGCCGGCATCAGCCTGATTTGATTCATATCCAGTTCTTTCATCTTCGTATTCCTCATTACTCATTCTTTCCCGTCTTTGACGGTCGTATAGTGCCCGTATCCCCCTCGGTCGACCTCGGGATCTGAGCAATCACTCAAAGCCCTGGGTGGACGTCACGACTCGATGATCTGTCCAGATGACCCCTCAGATCCCGACTTATTCAGTTCTGATTGCTGCTGTACTGTATGCTCCTGGTCTAGTCCCAATTGAACAGACACTGCCAGTGTACAGTTCACGAACGCAATCGTGGATAAGGAGACGCATTTAGCCAAGCATAGCCATGTGCGGCTGATGTGCCTAGTTACTTCCAATAATGCGGTGCCGGGGCGCCGTGACCGTGTTCCATATCTACTCTAAATTGCATCCTTCCACTCCTCTTCCCTCCCCCGCGTAACCATGCCTTTCACTCCAGACAGCGATCTCGACCTCCTCTTCCCTGAGGAGCTCATCCCCCTGCACATCAAGGACCAGCTACCGCCCGAGCTCCACGTGCGTCTATTATCTCTCGGCATCTTTCAATTTTATATCCTTATCTAACTCCATGATGCGCCCGCTCGCAGATTCGTCCGTTAGCTTCGACCGATTACGGGCGCGGCCATCTCTCCGTGCTTGCCGTGCTCACGAAAACGCCGGATGTGGGTGCAGAGGCGTGGGCAGCTCAGTTCCGAGCCATGCGCGATGAGCCGGGGACGTACTATATCCTCGTCATTGTCTCGCGCGAGACCGATCAGATCGTTGGCTCAGGTGGCGTCTTTGTCGAGCGCAAATTTTTGCGCGGGCTCGGCCGCGTTGGGCATATCGAGGATATTGCCGTTGCCCGTGAGATGCAGGGCAAGAAACTCGGTCTCCGCATAATCCAGGCCCTCACGCAAATCTCGGAGGACGTGGGCTGCTATAAGACCATCCTCAACTGCAACGATAATAACGTTGGTACGTCCGTGTGTCTGTGCCAGCATAGGCTGCCTCACAATTTTTTTTAGCATTTTACGAGAAGTGTGGCTATGAGAAACGGGAGGTCGAAATGGTGATTGTCGTGTTCGTCGTGTTCACAAATGCCTGCTGACCTCTTTGTAGTCGAAGTACGCGGTAGAGCGTGAGCGTACGCCAAGGCTCTGAAGCCCGACGTTCTACTTTCAACGTCCACTTCCTTGGATGATATGATATCATAACTGCACTCATAGACTGTAGATGCCTGTCGACATATATCATCTTGATATCTGAGGGCCCTTGTGAAAGTGTCTCGGTATCGAGACCTCTACCCGATTCGAGGGGGGTACAACAAACTATCGTACACCCGCGACTCACAATAAATGTACTACCGTAATGTTCATGAAAAAAATTGCGTGGATAGCCACGCAGGCTACTAAAGAGGCCGAATACAGGAACGAGAAAAAGAAACCTGTCCGACCAATCATGTATCTTCGTCCTCTTCTTTGAGCGCGTCTTCCTCCAAACCGCCATACCGCCCTTGGGAAACCGCCTTCCAATCACCACTCGGCCGAGGACGGAAGCTCTCTCTCCGCGCGCGCTTCGCTTTGAGGGCAATCGTCTGCGGGTTTCTTGAAGTGGAAGTGCCAAGTCCAGAGCCGACGCTACGCGCAAAGTACGATCCCGATGCTACTCGTGCAGAGCCTACACTCGAGGCCTGCGGCCGCGGTTGCTTCGAAGACGGGCGCCCAATCCCGAGCGCGGCATGTTGTCTCGGGATAGTGGCGGACACCGCGCGGGGCGCGTGTATGGGTAGGACGGAGCCACGCACCGGCACGGGCATCGCAATCTTGCTTGGTGGATGGCCAGCGCCTGCACTAGGCCCACTCGCGGAACGGGGTACGAATCTTGGCCCTTGGGTGACGTTGGTCTCCGCGAGCCGTGGCCGCTTGCTCGGCGCAGACTGTGACTGTGAACAACCCATGCTTGACGCTGGGCGCACAGCTGGTGTGACTGCGCCCTTTCCGGGTGCAGAGTTTGGTGTTGTCGCCCGTGGCGGCACGGAACCCGCACGTCCTTTCGCGCCTCGACGGTTTTCCTTGTCGGCAGCGCCGGCTGCGCTGAGTAGAATTTGCAAAATGCTTTCCCCATGCACAAGAAAGGGGCGACCCGCCTCCGCCTCCCATGCGGGAATCGAGGTGAGGAGGTCTTTTTCGATCTATAATCTACGTTAGTACCACCACATTGCTACTTATCGAAAGGTGCACCTACCCTTGGCTTCTCTTTCTGAACACGTTTGCGCATCTTCTCTTCGCGCAAGAGTCGTCCTGGGTCTCGAGGACCCCGCCCAAGGAGGCGGCTCTGGTCTGACGCCGTATTTGCAAGCTCTTTCTCTTCTTCGCATATGTCGAAATATTTGCGTATGCTCGGGAGGAGATAAGCCTTTGTCCGCCGCTCTTCTTTAAGCCGCCTAATTCATCTTCGTGAACGACTAGTAGTTCCTCTGTGTGTTCATCTAAAATGCAGAATTACAGAGTGCTCTTTCATAGGAGCTTAAATCCGAGTGCTCACCGTCAAAATAAGGCATGAAATCCCCGCGATCCTCCTCACCAACGAGGAGCTCATCCCAAAGCTTGGCGATTTCACCGCGCGCGTTCTCCACAAATGCACTCATGCGTTCACGCTTCAATTCAAGCATGCGCTCGAGCTCTGCTTCGTACTCGCGGATCGTTTCCTCCGTGCTGCCACGATGAGCGTCGACGAATCCGTCCATTGCTGAGTCTGGGACACCCAGTCGACGCCACAGCCCCTCGAGTTGGTCATACATAGCCTGTATATGCGCTTCGCGCCGGCGCTGCAGGTCTTCCAGTCCGCTGCGAGTTGCCTCTGCCCAGGCAAGCAGACCGGGTGTTGGCTCAACACCTTCAAGTCCCGCGCAGCGCCCTGCGACCTCATCATCTGCTTCATCAAGCTGTGCAATAAAACGTGCGAATATACGCTGGTATGCAGTTTCATCCTCAGAAGAATCGGATGCAGAGGAAGTAAATAACGATAGTGGTTTGGATCGTGAGCCCGGTGTTGGGGTTAGTGTAAAGGGGTCTGACGGTGATGTCAGACCGAAGCCCATAGCCGAAAGTGGACGAGAAACAGGCGGTAAGCCAAGCGAATTTGATGAGGACGAGGGAAAATCTTCGAGCGTAGGAGAAACGATGCCGAGTTCTGTGTGGAGCCAGTCAATCTGGACGAATACTGTTGATAGTTGGTTGAGACGCTTGGACTGCCAAACATTATAAATATAACGACAGACAAGGAACTGAGTGAGATGAGACCTACTATTTCACCCTTCCCTCGCACAGCTCTTTCTCCAACCTCGAGAACCGTTCTGGGCATACGTCCTGGTAGGGCATAGTAGGGTCACAACTGGTTGAGCGTTCAACAACCTCCTCGGGGAAAAAGCTGTCTCCAACAATACGTGAAATAGCGACAAGGCGGGTAGTGAGAGCGATTAGTTGCTCAAGCTTGGTGTGGTATAGCTGAGTCGAGGTCAGCCAACGTCATGATACAGGAAGGAACTGCTTACCTGTCGTAGCCTCTCTTGAAGTTCAGCGAGTTGATCATATCTCCTGGGGAGAACAGGCTCCCTGCGTAGTTCCGTTGCGGTAATTTCCAAGCCCTTTGCTGAAGGACCGAGGGCAACGCTGTAGCTATAGCACTCCGACTCGAGATTTTCGCAACGTTCCTCTAATTGGTGTACTTGTTTCCTTCTGGAGCTAATCTGATCCTCGACACAGCGTGTAAGAGCGTTTTGCAAGGAAGATAGCTCATCTGCGAGGGCGGTAGGGGGAAGACCGAGTTGAGCATGGAGAGTCGGAAGGAGCTGAGTCTGTGTCTGGAGGTGGGAGTGTAGAGAGTTAAGAAGAGAGGTAATTGTAGGCTGCGATGACATGTTTGCCTGCAGCGTTCGCTACTATGCTCCTTACGGGGCGCGCGTCACTGCAAACGCGCGACGCGCCAAAACCCAACATCACGTGATGGTACAGTTTAATCAGAAACCCGCCTGTGCCGCCTCGCGCTCTGCAAGACTTCCTCGCGCCTCCCACCTCTTGACATCTTCTAGCCCGTCCGACCGGACGCCCTCTTGTTCACCAGGGAGACCCCAACCACCTCCACCGGGTGTCTCGATCCTCAGTCGGTCCCCTTTGCCCATCCGGATCGTGGCCTTCGAACCGATGTTAATCTCCCGTGTGTTTGGTAAACCATCCGCCGGGCGTCTCCGTCCTCCTCACGCCTTTGCTTGACCCAGGTGTTGCGTCCAAGACCACCCTGTATACCACCTTCGAGACCGTACGGTGCTCGCGTCCGCCGCTACGTGGATGTGGATGGATGGGTTAGACTTTCCGACGCAAACAGGAACAAAGTCAGGTACCTCGGATAAGATAGACACTTGTAACGGTTCCAAGAATTCGAGTTCGCGTATCGCCCCTCACCCCCGCGGAATTTTCCAGCCCCAGCAGAGCCCTGGCGTAGTCCAAAGGTTTGCACAAGCACTGGGTATCGTCGCTCAAGTATCTCGACATCGCCGATACGTGTATTCGTTATGTGCGTGTGGACCCCTGACGTTCCATGCCAATTTGGGCCCGCCCCCGAACCTCCAGCGATCGTCTACGTAGCTGGTTAGCGTTCGCATAGAAAAAGACACGCTTGCAGCCACGTGCCTCGTAGTAACCCCACCCCGCGATAGCACGACCATCGCTGTCTTTACCGCCCGCGCCGAACGTAAGGTTGTTCGTGCACCCTTGACTGGCGGCGCAAGCGTGGAAAGCTCGCAGCACAACGTCTACGATGCGCTGCGAGGTAAGCACATTGCCTCCGCAGACGGCCGCGGTGCGTGATGGCGCCAAAAGGCTGCCACTGGGAATTCGAACTGCCACAAAACTGAACGAAAAACAATGGTATGGAAGGGGAACACCTACCATCAAGGGGCACCAGGCAACCAGCATTCAGAGGAATGTCAAGGTCCAGCATTGCACGCATGCAATATATCACTGCTGAGTGGACGACTGAAGCGGGTGAGTTGAGGTTACCGCGAACCTCACACCCTGTACCCTCGAAGTCGAACACAGCGGAGCCTTCATCCTTATCTATCTCGACTCGAAGACAGATCTGTAATTATCATTGACAAGTCAGAACTTCTGCCGTTGTATGTTTCAGAGGAACACATGCAGGAGAGCCATCATCCAAATAATCGACCGCCGTCAAGACGTTGGTATTCAGTCTCTTGGCAACCTCACGCAGAAGGTTGCGCACAGAGCTCTCTGCATTGTTTCGGATATGATACATGTATTCTTGAACGGTTTTCAGGCCATAATCCTCCACCACTGTGATAGAAATCGTTTCATCGCCGATATCCCAGCTCAGCAGAAAGAGGACGTACTTTGGTGAAGCAATTGAATTCCTTTGTGATTGGCAGCAATTTGCTAGACACACGACACATTTTCTCAAAAATTCGGGTGTGTGTATGATACCATTCGGCTTACAGCTTTCAGATCACTCTCAACGTCTCGGATATTCCGACATCCGGAGCTTCCTGGGTATTTTGCGGGTTTGTCGATCATGTATTCGTACAGTCCCTTGCTATCAAATATGCCTTCCTTCACGAGTTTGAAACTGACAATCTCAGCACCCTCCTCGAAGATATTCACAGAGGTTGGGGGCATCGATCCGGGTAAAATACCGCCGATATCTGCGTGATGCCCACGCGATGCGGTAAAAAAGATGATTTCTTTGACTCTGGATGAAAAACAGGACTGATTACGGTGATATCCGGAAGATGTCTGCAGCAAAGAAAGTTATGATCAACGGACAAACGGGAAGATCGAAAGGACTTGCGATCCTCCTGCATGAGGTGAATTGGTCATCAGAACATCACCTTCCTTGAGATCATTTCCATGAAGTTTCATTTGATATTTGACGCACTATCAGAGTTCAATTGGGACGGGGTGTGGCAAGAAACATGAGACGCACAAGCTCATAGATCCCAGATGAATTGGAATGAAAGGAGCATTGGCGACGAGATCACCGTCCGGAGCAAACAAGGCGCACGAAAAGTCCAGGCGTTCTTTGATATTCGTGCTGATAGAGGTCTGCTGCAGAGAGCGACCCATTGCCTCCGCAACGCTCATAAAGCGATTCGCAAAAAGGGTGAGCAAGATAGGATCTGGTCCCTCAGAGCCTGACATTGCTGTCACAGTGCTCGTCGTGATCTAGGCAGTAAGTGATAACAAATGGCAAACTGGGAGCGAGACAGAAAATTGAGAGGATACTGGACGGCCGGTAATAGATCAAGGGTTAACGTAAACACTTTGCCTCGACTCTGCCTGCGACTCGGATACAATACAGTATAGCGAGAAACGCAGAAAGTTGCGACGATGTGGTGGTGGGAAAAGATGTCCGAAATTGACATCATATCTTCGCATCATATAAATCATGTGCCGCATATGCCTTAACCGGTGTCTCCTAGTTTACTCATGTAGAAGAAAGAACGGTCAAATTTCACAGCGGTATACGAGCTTTGGGTGAACGCGGACTCGTCCACTCTTCTAGTGTTGCTCAATAATAACTGAGATATCCATCTCCGTTCCACTACCTTTCCGTGGACTGTCTCCCAGAACATGTCCAATCCAAAAGACTATTCCTTCACTGAAGAATGAGCTTTTGAACTATTTACACGATAATCTCGGTGAGACACGCTCATAACATGGGCGTTATGGTATAATGTCCCAGAGGTTTACATACCTCCACTGAGGTGAATTCCCTTTCTCGTATCTTAATGCCACGAATATACCATCGTACGGACCAGGAAAAAGACGCCCCGTATGACAACCTAGCCTCAGGATCCAGGGTGAACTGAGCAACGTTGTCCTACTACGTACCGAGAAATGAAAGCAAACCGACAGAGATGTTGGCAAGCCGTCCGAATCAGGGGGTCGCCAAACCCAACCACTGGATCATGAGACTCGACCGGAGTTCTGTCACTCAAAGATTATATCAATAAATTCGAAAATGTTTTTAGGACGTATCAGCAGCGATGTACCCCTGGGATATAGTGGCGTAGTTTTTCGGTGATGCGGCCAATGCAGGATCAAAGAGAAGGCTAGAATCCTGGACCTCTAAAGCCTCACAAGAATATCATTCAACTCATACAGTCATCATCACTTCTGCCCTACACCAGCAACCTCTGCGCGTGCTTCAAAAAATCTGCGAACGTCCATCTCCTGGACCTCTCTGCCTTCCTGTGCAAAAGGCCTGAGGAAGTTCTTGAGGTCATCTCTGGAGAATGGTCGCATCTATACACCTCAAGGAACATCATCACAAGCGTACCTCATGGTATTGAAGGCGCGAATGCCGTCGAGGGCACGGTCACGTGGAAGACGCTCAAGGGCGCGGATTCCTAGTTGCTCCAATGATAGCTCTAAAGTACTATTATTCACCCGTCATGCAATCATCGGTGATTGGAACTCACGGGAATCTGGGTCCTCTGGTGGCTGATAGGTTTCCTCTTCTTCGAGAAGATAAGGATGCTTCCGCAGCCCCGAAAAGCATGAGTCGCACGAGCACCATCGCTTACGCCAGTCTCCTGAGAGGAAGATGTCACCTGCACCCAGCGTCTGTGTACCAGTCTGGGCGAAAACTGCCTGGGAAGAGGATGTGCAGCTGGTGCCAGGCATGCCTTTTGAGACGAGTCGGGGGATGTTCCGGACGTACGCGAGCGTTTCACGTTTGGGCCATCGGAAGAATTGACCAGGCTTCTTTTCCTTCCCTGGAGAGTATCGGGGTCTGGTTGAGGTGGCGAAGCACCTCCGGATGAGGATTGTGTAGCAGGATGTGTATGAGTGTGATCCGGGTCCGATGCTTCCACATGAGCGGGAATTCTACCATCTGCTTCTGGACCGACATCTACGACGACATCACCATCCTCAAGCTCACCGATGACCTTCCAAGAGACATCAGGGTCCTCGCGAACAACCATAGCGACCCCCGGTGTCCCGGCCCAGCCTGTAGGATAGGGATCTGAGAAACACACTTTCTGCAGACAAGTGCATCATAATCTCCAGCCGTGATCAATGGGGGAGGCAAGCCTGACGAGGACACATCTGAGCGGGAATCATCTTCTTGATCCACCTGTGCAATGCCATTCTCTTCCGCCACGGGCTCTGGAGACGGAAGACGAGATGGCGGACGAGTACGCAAATTCAGACAGGACTCGTGAAACCAGTCCTGAAACGAGAGTTAGCGAGATCTTAACTGGAATGTCCACGACGCGCACCTCACATGCGAGACACTGTATCATAGTTTCCCGTCCGACTTGGCATCGTATGGCCGTCCACAGCGACAGAATTTACCGTCAAAGTTTTGGCCATACTCGTTCTCCTCGTTCGGAGCTTCTGGGTGCTTATGGAGCGAACACGGCTGGGTTAGGGCACTGGTTGGGCAGTCACAACGAAAATTGCGCTTTGGAAATAGCTCGATTTGTTCGTGGTCCGTGTGACAGGCGATGGAGCAGGAGGAGCAGATGCCGCGTCGCGAGGCACAAGTGATACAAAGGTAGACAGCCTGGCGAACGTGGCCACGGGAAAAAGTACAATGAGAGAACGAGTATGGAAGTGCCAAAGCAGCTTCCTTCTCGAGCTCCTGTTGCGAATCAAGGTATTCTGTGAGGGTACTGGCCATGTCGTGTCTCACTTATTACGCCGGGAATGGCACTACAGGGGCTCCCACGTGGGAAACAAATAATGTCTCTTCGCTGCTTCAAATTTCATGCACATTTCTGTGATGTGGGAACAACCATAGACAGTTTCACGGCTCAATTCCTGGTCATAAAACCAACAAAATCAACTTGTGGAAGACCACGGAGCTGACCACGTGTGGCAGCGCGGGCCGCTGTATCCGCAGTAAGCGGCGTCCTCTTGTCTAGCGCCGCTTCCACTCACCGTAACACACGCAGGCTCTCCCCTCCCGCCACCAATGCCAGCCCCAAAAACCAAGGGAAAGAAACGCGCGCTCTCTGCCGCCCTCGGTGTCGGAGACGCCTCCTCTTCCAAACGCATTAAATCTGATTCACCCGACTCCCGTAAGTCCGACTCTGTATAAAGCTGTACTTGGCCTTGTGGCGGCCTCACACACTCTACAGCATGCTCAGAACCAGGACTCCGGATTCTGATGCAAGATAAATTCTGTCTTGCCACTGCCTACAAAGATGCTAAGCTCTCCAAGTGTACGTCGTGTTCCCGTCGCAATGGGAAGGATACCTGTCGATTCCGCGACATTCGATACATCAAACGCGACGCCGCCGGTGCCTTTCGCGGGATAGGCTTTGAAACCAAACCCACTCAGACCCTTGGGCGGATTAGATTTCCTCTTTCATGGAACGAGGAACCGCGGAAAGAGCATGTCAGCATCATCAAAGTGGGTGATATCTTGTCCTGCACTTTCCACGGCATCGCTGACTTGACGCAAAAGCGTGTCGTCGCGGCAGGCCTTTTACCAGTACTTCAAAGAGAGATGAAGCATTTGGAGCATCCAGATACTATCTGCCGGCCTCGCGAGATTGATGTCCGTGCGACATGTGGTAAGGAGGCCCATGCGTCTGCCTGGGCGCGCTTCTGACTGTCTACTCCAGACACTTGTTTGACGTCACTCTTCTCATTGTCATGGATGTGTCGCTTATGCGGGCGTGAGGCATGCGCCGATTGCTACGCGAAACTCTGCTTAATATCCCCAAACACGACTCCCGCGAACGCGCCAAAGGATCGCCGTGATCCCGAGAGACGTCTCGTTGCATGCGTACCCCGCGAAAGCCATTCCTCTCTGCAATTCTTTCCCATCTCGCGTTTTGCAGAGTCGGAACTTCGTTCAGCCGTCGAGGAAATGTGCGCCATCCAGGATGAAGACAAGCAGGCGGGCCCTTCAAGAGAGCGATCCCCAGCGAGAGCGATTCCGGAGAACCAGGCACCACTCGAGACCAGTAGTTCATTAGCGAATCTCGACCTACTCGCCGCGGTTGTCGCCGCACAATCCCATCTTCCAGATACCAAGCGATCGTTATCACCCTCAGAAGTAAAGCCATTGGCCTCATCTCCACCGACACCCGAACCTTTGGCACCCGACCAGAGCACCACAAAGTCGCCTCCTATTTCCTCGCCGCCATCGACGTTCGACGACATTCCTTTGGTGAAGATTGAGAGTACTCACGACGTCGAAGTGGCTACGACATCCTCTACCTCAGAGCCTGTGTCTAGTCCTCTCCTCCCTATTTCGCCATCCACTTCCGCATCTGAGCTGTCTCAAAGACTTAAATCGAAGTCGCCAGCCTTATCTACGAACCCCATTATTCCCGAGGATGATATTCCCTTTCACCCAACAGTCACGTTTAGTGATTCGACGCTCACCGAGGAAATCTTTCGACAAGTCTGGGTGGAAGGCCGGCCGCTCGTCGTCAAGGGAGTTCTTGACAAATTCCACATAAAGTGGACTCCACAATACTTCATCGAGAAATACGGCGATCATAGCTGCACTGTCGTGGATTGCGTCACAGATATCAGACGAGACGTCACAGTTGGTTGGTTCTTTGCCTTGTTTGGCAAATATGACGAACGGGACAACTCTCGTGTGTGGAAGTTGAAAGACTGGCCACCATCAACAGACTTCAAGAGTGCATTCCCAGAACTATACGATGATTTTGCCCGCGCTGTGCCGATTCCAAGTTATTGTCGCCGCGACGGCGTGCTCAACATCGCCTCGCACTTCCCCCCAGACGTTGTCGCGCCCGACCTCGGTACGTTCTAACCTCCATCCAGTGGATTTTTAGAGGCTAATCTTGAAGACATTAGGTCCTAAGATGTACAACGCATTTGCTACAGTGGACGCGGATGGCTCGAAAGGCACGACGCGGCTTCACATGGACATGGCGGATGCAGTGAACATAATGGTGTATGCAGAACCCTGTGTCGACGGTTCACCCGGTGGCGCGCGGTGGGATCTTTTCCGTGCGGAAGACGCCCCATTGATCAGGAAATTCCTATGTGATCGCTTCAACCTGGCTAGTGGGCTTGACCCTATTCATTCGCAACAGTTCTACCTCGATAAGCAGCTGCGTGCCGAACTATACGCGAAGACGGGAGTAAGGAGTCACCGGGTAATCCAAAGGAAAGGCGAGGCGGTATTTATCCCTGCTGGGTGCGCGCACCAAGTATGTATCATTCGGGTTTTCGTCTAGATCGAATAACACATTGCTGACCACGGCTTGTTCTCCGATAGGTATGCAATCTGTCCGACTGCATCAAGGTAGCAGCGGATTTTGTCAGCCCGGAGAATATTGAGCGATGTGCGCGATTGACAGAGGAGTTTCGCGCGCAAACCTAGAGCGGATGTGGAAGGAGGACGTGCTGCAGCTGCAGACGATGATGTGGTATGCATGGGTGTCGTGTTCGCGCCAATTGACGTAGCGGCTGGTAGTACTCCGGTTCTCTGTATTCTCGCGTTTGGCACGAGACAGGATCGGTGCACGCGATTGATTTTGTATGTATTCAGGCGGACACGGCACCCATTTTGTATTATACATCGTATTACGTAAATGCGTATTTATGCTCGCGCTACCTGCGACGACCATCCATAGTCTCCTCATTGAGATGGTGCACTGACACAAGGTAGATGATGACTATGGTCCTTTTAGCTGTCACAGGAGACCGACAATCCCGAACCGACTGTCCCGAATGGACTCAGAGGGTCCCTGTAACAGGTATCTCCGTTTGGCGCCGTTCGCTGTGAAGCTTACCATGCTTTCAGGTTCACCATGACATAATTTTTGTACAGTCTCATGCCACTGCCGCCCACATTGTTAAGGAACCCGGGTTTCCTAACTGGCCTCGGCACTTCACGATTCATCCAGTACCATGACCAGCTACCCTTTGCAGAAGACATCTTCGAGCGACCAACTCGCTGCCATCGCCTATTTCCTGACGAGCTTGAGATCAAGACTCCCATAAGACCCTTGCAAAGAGAGACCGACGGCAACACAGCCCTCCTCGATACCATCAACTCCCTCGTCGCAGTCGTGCGTGTCGTCTATCATGATAACTGCCAGCCTAGGACCGACTCTTTGCGCCCTCCCACAGGGCGCATTCATCGCAGGCGTCCAAGCGCAGTTGATCGGCATCACGAGCGGCTCCAACAGGACAGCCCTCAACCGCGCAACAAACTGGTTCGCCTTCGTCGGGCTCACGCTCGACCTCATCGGCACGAGCGCAGGCGTGGCGCGCGCGCTCCTGCTCCAAGCGTCCATCCGACGCACCCACCGCCTAGTCGTGCGTCTCACGGGCCAGATCGACGGCGCACGACACAAGGTACGTGACTTGCAGCAGCGCGGCGTGGACCTCTCCGTCGACCCGCACGCGCGCGCGTTCCTCACCCGCTCCGTGCGCAGCATCTCGCGCGTCGTGGCGCTGCTCGCGGAGGATGGGCGTTTCGGCCAGTCCGCAGAGGAGATCACTGAGGTCAAAGCGGCGGGCGCGGCGGCGCTCGACGCGCTGGGCTCGGGCCTGCGCAAGCGTGGGTCGAAGCACCTCCATCTGTTTCGGGCGATGTGGTTGAGGAAAGTTGTATTGCCGCATATCCACGTGGAGGGCCTCGGGTATATCCCTGTTGCGTCGCTCACGGGTGGGACGCTGTGTTTGCTTGTGAGCGTGGTCTTGTATGCTGCAGCTTCGCAGCCACGTTCCGTCTGGATATCTTGCGCTGCGATCTTCGTGTGCATGCTCACCAGCTCCCTTGTCCCGACTACCAACCCTCTTAGTAAGTCGATACCTGTGCAGACGCAAATGGCTAATCGGTTGATTTGAGCACAGAGCGTAAGCGCGCCGTTCTTTACAATCGCGTCGAAGAGGAGTTACAACAATGTCCTCCTGTTGAACTCCCGGTGTATCCAACCTCAGAAGAGAACGACTCAGAGGCATAGTGACCCATGGGAGAGATGGCGTGTGAGACTTCTCCACTTCGAAGTCACATGTACAACTGCTGACAGAAAGCCATCACAGTATCATGTGCACGCGAGGTTATGATTACCCGAGGGCATGCGCTCACGTTACAATATGTACAGATTATTCTTTTTTTATGAGACCTGCTATCTATCTACTAATGGACACCTGTGTATCATTGAGTGTACTGACTTAGTCCATCCTACCCTTCAGTGTGCGCGTGATGACCTTCTCCGGGGTACTGCAAAAATCGTAATGATGAGTGAGGAGAGCGAATACTGCGTCGGACTCACATTATGTATACGATCGCTCCCCAGCCGGAATACGCATCGCGATCAACGGAATTGAGAAGCGTTTGACTGATCGTCTCAAAAAGGTCCTCCGGACCAAGATCTGGTTCCCATAGGCCCTCTGCAACACCAAACAGCTTATCTGATGCGGTCCCTGCTACAATGAAGTCTTCTGCAAAGTTCAGGCAGCCGATGAGGTCGGCGCCAGCAATGTATGGCTTGAAGCCACCCGAGGGCGTGCGTTCTAATCCGGCAAGCACAGGCTCGGTAAAGTAAGGCCCGAAGCGTCGTGAGTAAAGTGTGCTGGATACGAGATGAGCAAAGGTGGAGGGTTCGATGGTGCGGGATTCTTTTATGGTGAACATGTTCACGAGGTATCGGAACCTATCACGCCTAGTTGTCCATGAGCACGATGCTACCATTATTAGAAAGTAGGAAGAAAGACATACAGTGTTGTGATATCCGTGGCAAGGCCTGTGAGACCCAGGTATATCCTGTCAGTCACCGGAAAGATCTATGTACATATATGCATGCGTCCTCAGTAGTGCGTGGGGTGACTTACCTTCTCAAAGTTCATGGCTACCGTCATTGCACCAGCACCAAGACGCAAATCACTGGCGATAGCGACGCAATCTTTGCCGGCCATTGCACGACCGACCCGCCATTGTGATCCATTATAGACTGCAGATGGATGGATGGGCCATATATGTACAATGTTAGTGATAAGGACGCACCATGTTGAATATCGAGACGGGGATGAAGTGCAAGTGCTCGCAGTGCTTGCGCGTACGCGTTCAGTTCGTCACATCACACTCGTCACGCTACTTTCGATTTACAGTCACGGGACACGCTACTAACAACCACAATTATCGACATACAGTATCACTTCTTGCCACTATTCAGTTCTGCCGCGCGGGCACGTAACTCCTCACGGGTCTATGACGGATTCGGGTGTATTGTCAAGGGCAAGACTGTCAGAGCATACCTTAGGTTGTTCAAGACGACTCAGGATGTCCTCTGAAGGGATGTGAGGATCCCTGGCATGGAAAGCTCCTCCTGTTCCAGCCTGGGCGTGGCCAGGCTGCGGACCCCCAGCGAGGTCTGCGGGGTCGTTAGTTTTCTATTATCTTTTATCAGGGTGCCAAACAATTCAAAAGTGCATGGGATGACAGACAGCGGGGTGAGGCTGGATTGAATATGACTGCTCCTGTTGCTTGTTGGACATGATGAGGGTTGTGGTCGTAGGGAGTGTGATGTCATCTGATATACCCGTGATATCGGGCGATGCCGTGTTCGATGTGTCCGGCGAAAGAATGAGACAAAGGCGAGGCGATGCATTCACAGCTTGAATTAAACTGCCATGCCGTCCTCTTCCACCATATCGGCCAACGAAAAAAGCCTCGTGAGGTCTGTTATTCCATCGCGACCAAGATCTTAGCCGCTTCCCTCGCTCGTATCTATTTTGCCTACCCTGATCCGAACTCGTGGTCATATGGTGGCTTGCAAGGCGCCCTCGTACTGGTTGCGGACCGTTCCCGAGGTGCCCATTTCTTCTGCCTCGTCGACCTTGTAGGCTCCCGCGGTGTACTTTGGGAACATGAGCTTTATAAAGGCTTTGAGTACAATGAAGACCGCGCTTTCTTTCATACATTCGCGGGTGATGTGCGTGCTACATCCCCCTATTCTACACCGACTAACATCTAATGAAAAGGAATGCATGATTGGCATCGTCTTTCCCGCTGAAGCCGATGCGAAGAATGTTTACAAGCAAGTGTCGAACCGCAAAGAGCTCAAACGTACGCCCTCTACTTAATCTTGTCGACATTTACTCACTTTCGCAGCGAAAGCCAAGGCCGACTCAGGACCTAAAAAGAAGAGTATAGCCAAGGGAGGTACGATCGACAAATCCCTTATCTCTGCGCCGACGGCGGGGTCATTCGTCCATGTTGCCCACATGGGCTACGATTCAGAGAAAGGCTTCACATCTTCCGGCGTCGACCCTTCTTGGATGGCTTTCCTCGATGACCTCCAACGCCATGGCGTCGATGACGCTCTCATCGCAGAGAACATGGATTTCATCAAGAGTTTCGTCCGTGGCGCCCAGGAGAGTGGTGCTGTAACTAACGGAGGTCCAAAGAAGAAGAAACCGCCACCGCCAGCACCTCGACGAGCACAACAGGACTCAACTTCGTCAATAGCCACGCCACCTCCCTCCCTACATCCGCTGCCGCCGTCCCGTAGTACACCATCCCCGCGTGCTCCGCCTTCTTCCGCAAGCACGCCCTCGCCTCAGTTGCCCTCGCGTGCTCCACCTCCGCCTTCCCGCATGTCAGTGGCCCCACCGCCTCCAGTACCACCACCTGCACCACCTTCACGCCCTATCTCAATCGCTCCATCTGCGCCGCCACCACCGCCACCGCCCCCCGTGGGCCGTCCGACAGTACCTGCTCCGCCCCACCTGGCAGAACAGGGCCTCCGTCTGCACCGCCGCCTCCTCCACCGAATGGTTCTGGCCTTGCACCCCCACCCCCACCACCACCTCCTCCCCCGCCTCCCCCGCCTCTGGGTGGTGGAGCACCTCCCCCACCGCCGCCGCCTCCCCCGCCTCAAGGAGGTGGAGCACCTCCACCTCCACCACCACCGCCGCCACCACCACCTCCACCCGGGGGAGGTGGGCAGGTAACTGGTATGCCCACGTCATTGCCATCTGGCCGTGCGGATCTCTTGGCTTCAATTCAAGGAAAGGGCGTTCACTCCCTTCGCAAGACGGATGGACCTCCAGCTGCGCCATCCCCTGCTGCGCTCGCAGCGAGCTCCGACAGTACCGGAAGCGGCGCAGGAGGTGGCGACCTAACCGCAGCTCTTGCGGCTGCGCTGATGCAGCGAAACAAGAAGTTGGGAGACAGTGACGAGGAGGAGGAGGAAGAGGAAGAGGACTGGTAGCTGTACTGTAGACCTCCTATCGGTATCCGTGCCTGGAATTAGTGCCACATTAAGAATAACTTCCTCTCGGCGATTGCCGATGATCCAATAGACGGTCAATCGCGTCGCAACGCCCTTCACACTTCATTCCCCCCTCCGCCTACCATACAACGTCCATTTTTCAGCAGGTCTTTGTCCTCTTATACGCATTCACATACGCGTCTACGTAGAACTCCAAAAAAATGGCTGATCAACTGGTGAGCTCTCCTTTTCTCTAGCTAGCACATAATACCCTCTAACCACTGTATTTGTGCTTGCGATGCTAGTCTGAAGGTGTGCATATACCTCTCTGATAATTCCCAGATGATAATCCACTGGCTAAACAGAACAGATTTCCGGTATGTCACCCCTTTTAGTAGACGCGCGAGTGATTTACTAATTATGACCCGCACAGAATTTAAGGAGGCTTTCTCCCTTTTCGATAAAGGTTCGCTTCTTTCGCTTTTACGGGGACGGATAGTCGCTGATCCTCCAAACTCGATGACAGATGGTGATGGAACAATCACGACCTTCGAGCTGGGCACCGTTATGCGCTCACTAGGCCAGAATCCCACCGAGGCCGAGTTACAGGACATGATCAACGAGGTTGACGCGGATGGAAATGGCACAATCGACTTCCCTGAGTTTCTCACGATGATGGCACGGAAGATGCGTGACACAGATACGGAGGAGGAAATTAAGGAGGCATTCAAGGTGTTCGACAAGGACGGGAATGGCTTTATTTCCGCGGCAGAGTTGCGACATGTCATGACTAGCCTAGGTGGGTTCTTCTTAACTCTTTCCTCTCAGAGAAGGTGTTGTGTTCTCATTGGTGGATGATTATTGCGTACAGGCGAGAAGCTTACGGACAAGGAGGTCGACGAGATGATTCGGGAGGCAGACATCGATGGGGATGGCCAGATCAACTATGATGGTACGCATCCATCACTCCTCTCGCCCATACGAAACACTGCTTACGTGACTTTTGCAATGTAGAGTTCGTCAAGGTGCGCATAATCGGTGATAATCGGTGCTCTCCCTGCTCGTACTGATCGTTATCGATGTAGATGATGCTCGAAAAGTGATCGCCCCATGCCCTCCAGTGGGATCCCGGGTTGGCCCCTGTACCCTGTGGTCAACCACTCGTATTTTTGAACTGGAACTGACGTGCAAGCAATGATATCATGTTGTATCTCGATAATGTATGGACCTGTGTTCGTTTCGGTGCCGATTCGTATCTTTTTAAAAAATTGTGATTTATCCCTACACTTTGTAATCTCTCCTGTCCGTGCGAGCCTTGGGTGGCCGTGTGAATGAATTATGAAGTATTCAGTTGATCACGGACATTCCCTGCCCGTGATTAATGACTCCCCAACTATGACTCCCCAACTACAGGTTCTTGTAATAAGCCTCGTATTTTTAGACGAGCTTCGGTTAGGACCGCATGGCTGTGACTCACTGTAATGTGTTCGAATGGGAAAGTCAGTTTTATGAACACGTAGTACAAGACAAAAAACCAAAAAGGGTGCATTGTGATGTAAAAGTGCGAGTTGTACAGTGCAAAATTAAGCGCTTCATCAGCATATCCATGAGTTGTGCGTAATCTCGAAGCAATTGACAAACCATGGTCGATGTGTGAGAGTCGCTGGACGGTAAGGTAGGTACTAAAACGGTTCAGGTAACTCTTTATCTGGGGGTATAAACAACCAGGGCCCAAAGCCAGACGACCCATAATAATTTTTAGCGGGTTTTTCATCTGGATTCGAAGGACGAGCCCGACTCCGTTTTCCTGGACAAGTGCGGCCGCGGGAGCGGCGACAGTGGCGAAGCGCAATTTGGGCTCGCCGTGGCGCTGTCCCCGGCGGGAGGTTGGGGCTGGATCGGTGAGGCGAGGGACGGCGAAGATCGACGCGAAATGTATGGCTGCGGTGGTGCAGACTTTGGTTGCTCTTCCTGGACCGGAGAGCCGACTTCGACGACGGACGAGTCCAGTGCGAGCGATAGGTCATCGAGAATGGCACGCGGAGGAGGTCGTTCCACCTGAGCCTCCAGTAACTGTAGAACCAAGGGATGGTGAGCCGCTTCAGAGTCCCAGAAGATCTACGGAACCAAAACAAGAAAGCCCCGCACCTCAATCCGAAGCTCTTCTCCAGCGTATTCGCCCTCCATTTCCTCCGGACCTAATAGTTTATTACCTTTGCGGAAGATTTCCCCTTCTCGCGACCCAACTCCTCGAGCTAGTATACATTAATCATGTAGTCAGAATAATGACACTGTGTACGGGGGATGTGACTGATAACTCACAGATCAGTCGGTGAACGAGGATCATCCTCTGCCTCTCCCTGTTCTGCTTCGCGTTCCATCTCATCTTCGTCTGAATCCGCTGCCGCGAAGCCATGAGGGCTCAGCACTGGTTTGACAATTTCAGGTTCTGGGGGAGCCTTTCCTTTACCTTTGTCTAACCGCGGCGTAGACACAGAATCATCATCACTGGGCTCCTGTGTATCGTTGCGCGGGGATATAACAAGGTTGTCGAGAACGCCGCCACCATTGTCAGCCCCACGAACGACATCTATCGGTGGGTCCCTAGCCCGTTCAGTTCTATTCCTAGACCTTGGAGACTAACTCTTGGTTTCGGAGAGGCTCGAGCGAGGAGAGAGACGAGCGTGTCATTCAAGCTGAGGAGTTCGTTCAGGCGAGCAGAGTCTGAGCATGTTCGAATGACCTCCATAAGAGTAGGTAACAACGCCTTTGCCCGCTCGATAAGCTCAGGATCCGCCGGCGTTTTGGATGCATCACTTCCAGATGTAGGTGTCGACCGAGCTAACAACGCTTGGAGTTGATCTCTGTACTGCCGAGCCTGTACTACAGCGTCGCTCGCGTTCTGTGCGCCGTCCGAGATAAGCAAACGCTCTAGTTGCGGCCTACGAGGGCTACGAGACTCGACCTTCTTCACCTCGTCCTTGCGGAACGTCTTGGCGAGCTTACTCTCTTCGATCATTCCCCAAACTCCTCTTCCCTGTCCTCGGCCGCTGGCACCGTTCGCGGAGGGAGGTTGAGTGTTCCGTTCTGCTTCCTCAGTGTTTCGTATGCACGTGTTCAAGATATCACGACACATCCTGCGGAGCAAGTCTATTTTTGAAGGACCTTACGCAAGAGTAGAGGAACGTACCGAGCCATTTCCTCATCATCAAATGGAATGTTGAGATCCAAGCAACGCATCACATGGTTCCCCCTCAAGCCCGAGTTGAGCGCCATGACACCCGCCAAATCAAGCGGGTTCATCGTAAGGTCAAGATGGAGCAATGACACTGATTCCGGAAGAAATTCCGCCAAAGCGATAGCCCCTGCTGACATAAGGCCCGTTGATGATAAGAACAACCGTTTCAGCGCCGTATTGAGGGTGAAAGCGGTGCGCAGGGATTGAACCTAGAAGCCGATTTATTACAGACTCGGTGTAAGGTGAAGATCGCGCATACCCCATCGAGTCCTGGTCCACAGCATGGGTTCTTAGTCAAATCAAGTGTCTCAAGACATGAATTGTATTTCTAAGCGACCGAGTTAGCGCGGCAGCCCATAGAATGTGTGAAGACGTACCAATGCCTCCGCGATGGCTACGAGGCCGGCAACCTCTAGCTTATTTTCGCTGAGATTCAAAACTTTAAGTGTTCGATTGCGCTTCAGAACTTGCGCGATGTAAGTGATCCCAGCCTGCAAAACTTCAATGGGTGCTCCTCAGTGTCACGCATTCAAGGCTCACTCGGATATCATTACCCCTGAGGTCCAAAGTCCTGAGAGCACCGAGCCGGGGAAGGGCATCAAGTGCCCTCACTTTGTCCAGCAATGCGGCACTCGGCCCGTGGTCTTGATGTGTGCCTTGTGAGCCTGGAGAAGATACGGAATGCCGCGTTGTTATACCACCTTGGGCCGACGATGTAATCAACGGGATTGGCTGTCCCGTGGCCGAAAGGGGATCCCCTATGGATGCCGCAGACGCCGGGGGGCCTCGGCGCGATCGAGGAATGTACGGAGTGTACGTCGGCTGGAGGGTTTGGGTTGGATGCCGCGGTGGAGGTAACACGCCACTCGGTCGTGATGGCACAGGTGGGGGTAACTGGCTCGTGTTTGGCAATGGTGATGGCAAGGCTCCCGGGGACATAGGTGGTGTAGGTGGTGCAGATGATGTGGGCGTGATACCACCTGAAACGACGTCCGGGTAGTCACGTATCATCAGCGCAATTGCAACAGCACCGGCGGAAGTAATACGATTATACCGCAACGATATGTTTCGGAGTGAAGATGTTCGTACCGCATGTGCTATTGTCCGGTCAGCGGTGCCGCTAGTCAGGATGTAGCGCACTGACGTACCTAATGCCTCAAGCGCCTGCGGCTTGAGAAAACAATCGTCCAATCTGAGAGATGACAGACCCGGTCCGGGAGCTGGGGGAGCGCATTTGCGATGTACTCGATCGAGCGTTTGTCCAGCGAGTTCTGTGAAAGGTCGAGAAATTGGAGGTTTTTTGCCTACAGAAGACGTTAGTCCACGCTAAGTCCACGTCATGAGTGTAACACGCCTTAATCATGAAAGCGCCGATCAAGCGGAACGCTGGCGCTTTCAGACGTCGATTTAAGCGACAGACAGAAATGTGAGAGTTCCTGGGATAAGGAGGGCGTGTAAAATCGGCTTCAATATCTGTGTACGAGGATCAGCTCAACCAAATGTGCAAGACGGGGTTGTTACGGACCCGATCGTCTAAGCCACATTCTTTGAAAGTTAATCTACGCAGGCCCCATTCGATCGTAAACACGTCAGAGAGTATCGCGGCTGAAGTGGGATTCAGCTGTACGCCAGAAAAGTCGACAGTGCGCGGTGATGTCCTTGCGGCATTCTGGCAGACGATCAGACGCGTATGGATGACAGATGGCCAATCACCTTGAAGGCAGTAGAAATCTCAACGGCCAGAGGGTCATCGCGGCTCGCACAGCACTCTCGGTAGAATGATTCACCTTTTCGAGGCTCCACCACTCTTCGAGGTCGCCCCCCTGGCTTACAGAGTCGCCTCGTACAACCCGCCGCCGCCGCTCCGCCTCGCGCTGCTCGATCGATCTCTTCTCTTCCTTAAGCGTTGGAGTGGAAGGAGGGTTCGCGGCAGATATCGGATATACGGTGACGAGCTCAGGAAGGATAAAGTGGGCTCTCTTGAGAGTCTTGGTTTCATCTCCGGTGGTTACCTGTGTCTGGGTTTGAGTGGGGAGGAATTTTGATATGCGGGAGAAAAAAGACTGCTGAGTAGGAGGAGGGCGTTTAAGAATTGATTTCCCAGGAGTGGGGATTGTGACGGCTGAGGAGGAAGGGGCGTATGACGAAGTGGGTGAGGCCATGTAATGGTAGAGGTACGGATGGTGAGGCGCCCGGCGGATCTCGCGCGACCAATTCAGTCCTCATACTCAACTCTAATTATTTTACAACCATCTATCAATATACGTCCATGTAATCTTTGCACCGATCCCACAGCCGGACCCACCGCCCTCCACTCCACTGTCTAACCCGCATCCACCCATCGTGAGGTGAGACCCGCTCAATCCAAACAAGTAGTGAACAGATAGCAAAATCCGCATACGAAAGTTCGCGGCCCATCACAACGAGACCATCTCCATCTGGTCCAGTGTTCTTGTCGAGCAGGGCTGCGAGAAAGTCGAACTTCTCTTTCACCGCTAGCCACGCCCCCTCGCGTTGCGGTCCCGGCGCCATATATCCTGGCATTCCCGTCATGGTGGGTCCGCGAAAATGTGCCTGCACATGCTCAGGGAGCCGCATGTGGCTAAGAGGGACCATGATGGTGAGAAGAGGCTTCACCACCACGTCATTCAAATAATGTACGAAGGCGAACTGAAGTGCCCTAGATCCGTCCGGAAATACTGGCCTTGCGGGGTGGGTAGTTTCAAGGTATTCGACGATAGAGTTGGTGGTGGAGAGAACTATCGGTGGCTCGGATGGTCGCTGAGGGACCAAAATCGCAGGGAGTGTGTACACGGGCCGTCCATCTCGCCCAACAGACGAAGGAGTAGCACCGATGGAACGCAAAGTACGTTCTACATCTTGGTACTCAACCCATGCTGTTCGATAAAGCAAACGCTTAAAATTGAGCACAAACCTACAACGAGGTGTAACGATGGTGAGGTGAATGAATACCGTCGAAACGAAACGCTTACCGTATTCGCCATATATTAGGAGCCCAAGCTTCAGGGCTTGCGGATGGAACGTCATAAAGGACAATGTTGGGAGGTGCCATGAAGCGTGTACAAGTGCAGTTACCATGATGACCATGTAACCATTTTATGCTTTTGCGATCGAGAACCAGAGCCGCAAACAGCCGCCCAGCGATGTCTAGTAGTCATGTTCGCATCAAAAGGCCGGGTGTTGCGGAATACTGTCCATCGTGTAGCCCCGGAGTAGGAAACAGACAATTACCCTGGAGGCATTGTAACATGGGCGGGCAGAGGAGAATTTCAACTCAGCGAAGCTAACTATCCTAGGATGCCACGAGCTACACGTACATAAGTCCGGTAGAACAGCCAGCGGTCTCAAGAAGCTAAGACGAGTCGCTTAGTGTAGGCTGTACGGCGCTGGGTGAGAGTCAAAGCATGCGCTGATTCGAATCAGACAGCTCCATAAAGACTGAATGTTTGATTATTGAGAGACGGACACGTTTAGTTTAGTAAGGCGTCCGCTGCGTTCCTGCCATCATCAGCGGGAGCTGTGCTGTACAAGTCACCGCGGTTCTCGCTCACAGCAATGTCAGCGACGTGACAATCCCCTCCGCCGAAGACAAGTTGATCATAAATCACAAGCAATTGAACAGCAGGAAGACACCCCACATCTAGGTGGAAAGTCCAAGTCCAAGTCCAAAGCACCAAGGATGCAAGGATATTCACGCCAAAGGCTGTTCTCCGTCATGCTGTGGTATCTTGACACCGCCTCATATATTATAATAATAGTATCCGCGGTAACCAGGGGGAACAAGACGCGTGTATTTCGCGTGGGGGCTGTTCCAACCCCCGGCCTGAGAAAGGAGCATGGCATTGGCTAGATAGCTCCCGTTTCTTCAAATTATGGAGCTCCTTGAAATTCGAGTCAAGTTGTCCCATTATTAGGGTGAGGCTTAAACCCCGTGTTTCAAATAATGAGGGTGACTCCTTGAGCCACCGGCGCCGGATGTGTCTGGGGGTCAGGTTCGACGAGATGGGAGAGACGACGACGAGGAGGAAAGGGTGATCGCGTGACCTGGGAGGAAAGATGGATCATGTGACGCGAGTCTGTTGATCGAGTGCCTGGAAAGGAAAGGGGATGATGACAGCAGTTAAACAAGGTTCCAGTGCCCAACTTGCCTCTCTCTCTAAACCAAACCACCAACCCCCCGATCCTTTCTCCACTCCGCACGCATCTCTGTATGGTTCGCAAAGCTAATGCCGATGCTTCCGAGCCCCGTCGCTCCTCCCGCATCAAAGACCAGGCCAAGCCGGACCCCCCACCAAAGAAGGCCCCTGCCAAACCTCGTTCCAAGAAGCCCAAAGCTACCGCGGAACAGGGCGATGCGAGCAACAAGGAAAAGCCAAAGTCTGCAGCCCGCGGCAAGAAACGCACTTCAGCTGAGAAGGAAGCGGAGCACGCGCAGCCCGCTATCAATGGCGATGACGCCCCACCACCTACCAAAAAGGTGAGATTTCCGTCCTTATCGTTGGCTTCCAAGTTAATCGTACTCCCAGGCTAAACCCGATTCTCACGCTGCGGTCAAGCCTGCCTCCAAGCCCGCCACCAAACCACCGTCCAAGGTTGCTGTGAAGCCTGTCTCCAAAGCAGCAGCTACTGAAACAGGAGCAAAGCCGGCCTCTAAAGCTGCTGTTCCAGAAGCTGGGGGGAAGCCCACCTCCAAGGCGGCTGCGAAGCCCGCGTCGCGTGCGGGGAGCCGTAAGCCCGTGTCAAAGGTACGTGAATGCTCGGAAGGTGTCATCTCCACCTCTTGAAACGATTTCCTCTTCATGTAGGCCGATGTTGAGAAGAGCAATGATACCGTGGCACCAGCTCAGGCGCCGATTGCCGAAGAGCCCGAGGCCGAAGCTGCAGCCGCAGCAGGAATACAGGTAACTGATATTCGTCTTGATATCGCTTTTGTCACTGATACCTTGTTCGCAGGCAACCTGATCTTGTTTCATCTTGAATACCACTGGTCCTCAACGTTGTTTCTCCTTTCTGATGGACCGAGATATCTATCACATTGCAGGACCCCCTTGCCCCGTTGTATGGAACGTGTGCTTGTCGCATTAGTTTTCGCCGCTATTTGTGCTGTGTTGTACTACGTACAGCTCTACTGGGTTTCTATTATGCAGTGTTTACTAGCCTTTGTACTGTTTCATTATCTGCGATGTGTCCGCTTTCACCTTTTCAAAACAGTGGAGAGTGGATTTGATCCGATTTATCTGACACACTATTGAACCCGAGCCCGAGCGGTCCGATGCGAGCCAGATTGTGATGATTAAGATTGCGGCCTCAAGTTGAGCCTACTTCCACCATGTCCGAACCAAGGCGATCCGCACGTCTTGCCGCGAGTGTTGCGACTACGGCTGCAACTGCCAGCACCGCTGTGGCAGTGAGTGAAATTATCATTAGGTTTCTTCATGGCTGGCGTATGTGGTCGCACGTCGCCGCATGTCGCAGAGCAAAGTGTTCACATTTGGCCACATGAGCCAGCCGTGAACGGAGCTATTTACCAAGTCCTTCCTAATACTAGCTGTAGGACGAGGAACCCCCTGCCGAGACTCCAGCAGCAGCCCCCGTACTTGCGCATATTGACATCGGAGATAGCCTTCCCTCGTACATTCTGAAGAACGAACAAGGTGAAGACATCGACGTGGCTACACTTACCGCGGAGAAGGGCGCAATTCTCTTCTCCATTCCCAAAGCCGACACCCGTACGTCCTAAGACCTGTCACTAGACCAAGTCAGTGAAGCGCCCGTCGACTGATTGATTGGGCAGCCGGTTGCACGACGCAGGCGTGCGGGTTCCGTGATATCTATCCTAGTTTCACGGAGCACAACTTCACCGTGTATTGTCTTAGTCACGATACACCCGAGGCTCAGAAGAAGTGGCAGCTTAAGGCATGGAAACCACAACAAATGCAGACAGCAGCGAGAGGCGCTGACCTCCCACATACAGAAGGAATTTCCGTACCCGCTCCTGTCTGATCCCGATCGTGTTCTGATCGCCGCACTCGGTGCGAAGGATGCGGGTCGGGAAAGACAAAGCGGGGGCACTTTATATTTGCGAAGGGCGGGAAACTGGTTAAGAAGGAGCTCCCCGTCTCTCCTGGCAATAGGTACGTGATGATCCCTTCCAAGCAGCTCTGGCGCCGGGCAGAACAGTCTGCTGATACGCTCATATAAAAGTCCTAACCTTGCCCTTGAATACGTCAAGTCATTGAATGTGTCCGCGTCGTAGACCATACATAGGCTAGGAAAGGTTCGCTGAACGATGGTTTGTGCAGTGTGTAGTCGTGTAGGATCGTTGTAATTCTCGCTAGTCTGGAAGAAACCGCACGATGTCAATACAAGAACTGTCATAAAATATTTCACTCCGCAGCATCGAGCTGTACTCTTTTTTTCCATTCCTTTTTTCCATTCCTTTTTTTTGGTGTGGCTGTGGGACTTTGCATTGCAGTGCACTGACCGGCCCGGCCGAGTGAGAGCGCATATATGTATGAGTAGGACCTTGGAGCAATTTACTCCACTCTCTTTCATCCATTCGCTATGCTCAAGTCCGCTGCGGCCAAACTTGCGCACAACTCTACGATACCTGCGTTAGCCGGGAACAAAGCCTTACGCCCGCTCCAGGACCTCATTACTGCCGAAAAGGCCATCATCACATCGTAAGATATTGTTCCGATTGTTTCCGGATTTGCACTCCTTATCCTATTCTGGCCTTTTTGACACAAAGCTGATCTCACATCTCAAAGGATTTTACGGCTTAGTTTACACTTCTCGCAAGCATCGGAGCTCTGCGTAATTGGGGCTATGGCGAAGGAGATGACCTATCGGTGAGGGAATGGCCTCTATACTGGCCACAAGATTTATCTCTGATACGTCTTTCAGGATACACTCGGCTCCTCTTCCAAGCTCCTTCTCGAATTCTCTTCTTCCCTTAAACAATTTGCTAAGGACGAACAAACCATTCGTGAGCATATGAAGGCGGTTCGGACTCAGGAAGAAAGTCTCGATCAGCTTCGAAACCGGCGCAAGGGCGTAGCCTCTAAGGCCGATGCCGCTGAGCGCAAACTGAACCGAATGGATTCAGGACAGAAGGATACGACGGCACAGTTCATTCTGCTCGAGGGTTTGCGCAATTCGATACGCGAGCTCGATTCGGAAATCATGACGGGGGAGGCTAAGCTCGGTGATTTGAAGCGTACTTCGGCCAAGATCTGGATGACTATCAAATTTGGTGGTTTGCAAGATGCTGTCGTAAAGGCATCGTGCGTTCCCACCATCACGTATACTCTGCACTTCTGATGGGCATCCCTAGATCGTCGCTGAAGCAGGAAACCTTATCATGGCAGAGCTTCCTCAGCTAGTGACGGAGCCAGGCCTCGCTCGCCCATTCTACACGGGTACTCCCCGTACGGAGGCATACGTACTGAGGCGTTTCGTGCACTGGGGGACGTTGCGGTCAGCCCCTCCGCTATATCTGCTCCCGTGCAGTTTCCCCTAGATGCCAACTATCAAGACGCTCTTAATGCCGTGCCGTCGACTTTTCCAGACAATGATTCTGTTGTCAGCCTGGACCGGGGTGGGCTGCCTGGAGATGGTAATGGACCGTCGGCATATCGTACTCAACACGGATACGATCCTGTCCGGCCGTCGTTGGGAGAACGGGGTGACCATGACAGGTTACCAGCATCTCATGCAGATGAGCATGGTGCCTTCTTACCTCCGCCAGACGCACGCTTTATATCTCCTGGATCACGGAAACCTCCACCCGCATCATCTTTCAGCCATCCATCGATTTCCCAAGGATCCCAAGGGATTGGATTGTCCGCCTCATCTGGTGGGCGCTTCGCAACATTCCCCACCAAAGGAAAGCGACAAGACTCCGTAGGGCAGACGACTGCGGAGCCTCCGTCGGTTCAAGACCTCTTTCGATGAGGTGGAGCAGACGTCCCCGAAAGAAGAAATCGATGATGCTGTACCAAAGTATGAGACCATCGAAGGGACTCTCGCGCCACACCCTGGGCCCCCGCCTGGTGCGGCTCCCCCGGCCATGCTGCACACAAGCTTTTACGGAGGAGGTTATTACCCAGGATCATACGACTCTGGTCCTTCCTTTGTCCCAGATAATTCAGTGGAGAATGAAGATGACACCCAGTTGGCGTACATGTCCCGCCGCGAGAGCGTGAGGAAGGCACCCTCTGGCTCGCGCCCCTTACCGGCGCCACGCCCATGGCTACCTGGTCGCGAAGTCGAATCCATTGAAGAACACCATGAACGCGAACCATTGACCACTGAACCGGGTTCATTCCGAGCCCCAACCCCGCCTGGCCCCGTTGAAGATCCAGACGATGAACGAGCATTAAATGCGCTGCCGCGCGTGAAGTCTCGCGCGAGCTGGACTCCCTCATGTATCAACCTCCTAGTACGCCAAAGGATCTGCCAGCTGCTCCTGCAGCCTCGAACACTCCGCCGGCGGTACACAGCTCGCCGCGGTCCAGCAGCGACTCGGTTGCGCCCGCCTCTTCACCCTTCGCGCGCGCGCGGGGTCGTGTTTCAGGATCGGCTCCCGTCCCTCAAAGCCCTTTAGAACGTACCTCGCCGACAAATGGTCCCCCATCTCCACTTGGGGCGTCGGGGCCTTCCTCGCCGGCGCAGCAAGCACAGCTCCCTCCACCAAGTATCACGCTTGGGCGACCATCTTCCCCCTCATTATCCAGTATCACCAACACATCTTTCCGAACACCGCCCGAGCTTCCCCCCAGCCCCAGCCCGGCTGGTTCGCCACGCTCTCCGCCGCAACCACAAGGTTTGCCATTTTTCTCAGGAAAGCCACCAGTACCCCCTCGTCAAGGCTCTGGCGGCATGATCTCTGTTGCTGCTTTCCGACGACCCCCTCCACGTACGACGCCCGAACCTCCTGTCAACTCTCGGGATGTAAACCCATTATCCATCAGGAAGAAGGAATTGCGTGGTTCGCTAAATACACCACGGATGAGTGGTCCACTTAGCCCGACCTCATTGCTGCCAGGTGCACAACCGCCGCAGCTGCCACCTCGACCGCAAGAGCAGCACCAGGAAGACGAGTTTGACTACATTACCGCGTACTACAGTGCTGGTGGGGATGATGCGGGCTCACCACCGTCCTATACTGATTCCCGTGCGCGTTCGAGTAGCTTGCGCTGATTTTTGGATTTTCCTCATCTCTGATATAATCTATTGTGGATTTCTGATTGCCGTAATGGATTTTTGATTGTTGTAATGACCAGTCATGTTGTTTGTCTTGTCTGCTGTAGCGTAGCTGTAGCATGTGAACCTGATACTTTGGTGACCCTAACCTCAAACTAAGGCCTCATTGTGACCACCATCATGTCGGGCTCACGATCCCAGGAGGATACCTACGAGTCTCAGAATGATCAAAGACTTGACGAACTTCACTCCAAATCCGCACGCTCCGTGGGGTAAGTCATGAGTTACGCCCACATCAACTAGCCTCACTATTAGGGACGCCTGTAGGTTACAACTGACATCTATGACGATGCGGAACGCCAGAATCTAGTCCTCGACGAGACTGTGCGTTTACTTTTTTTGTGCCATCTCTTTACAGCTGATTTCTCCGGGTTTCATGAAAAGACCAACACGTTCAGTGCCGTCGCGTCCGGTCTTGTGTCCTCTGCTGACCGCATGACCCGTGCGGTAGCCCCTGGCACCTCAAAGACAATGCGGATAGCGATCGCAGTCGTTTTGCTCTTGGTTGGATTGTGGCTTTCCAAACTCCTGCTTTATTGGCTGTTTGGGTGGTAGACTGTTGTGTGTTGTGTTGGTTTGGTTGACTGAGTGAGTGCTGGCCATGGCTCAGCGCTCGTCGCTTGTATAGAATTTCGCTGATGAGAGCCAACTTAACAGTAGACGTGGTAGACTCTATGACCGCACCCATGCTTCTTAATTGTCTCATACTTGTTAGATGCGTGCGTAATTTTATGCACTATTGCCCCTGACGTCTGGGATGCTTTCTCGTCCCTGTTGAGCGCTGAACAGCGAGAAGCCCGACATCTCCGGCTGTGACAAGACTTGTGATCGGATGATCCGGTAAAAACACTGTGCGTTGGCCTGTGTTCTGCGACGAAATAAGGGTACTTCAAGACGTGGAGAACCGTTCACAGTTTACATATCCTTAGGCATAGGTCCCTTGTAGTTCCGTTGTCCAGTCATATGAAATGATCGACATGATCGCGGAGGGCTTACAGTGACTCGTAAAGATTTGGTGTGTACGGTACTGTACTGTGCGTAGTACGTACAATAATGGATGAGCGCCGCCAGTTGACGCATGTCACGGTCGCACGGCAACTGGCTCCAAACCAGTCATGCCTTCGCCGGTGACGCTACCCGCAGCAACCATTCAAGATGACTTCACCACAGTGCTTTCCGAGGTCTACGCTGGCATTATCCCCTCAGAGAACATCTGGCTCTCCTGCTACAAGGACGGTGAACCATCCGTACACGGAAAGATCTCCGTAAGCCTTCACGAGAAAGATCGCGATCGCGTCGAGCTCGTCGGAGCGGGAGGCGTCGAGCTCACCCATACGTCGCAGGTGAGCATCATGCTGGGGGAAAAAGCATTCATCCGTCATCCACCCGTTCTGTTCTCTGATTTTCGTTACTACTAGTTCAAGTATACCGCCCGATGTTTAGGACTCGGGATTAAATCTGTCGATTTCAATTCTCCGAGGGAGGTTTACGCGGATCCTTTACACTCGGACGAGAAACGTGTGAGTACGGATGTTGATGAGTGACGATGGTTACTCACGAGCCCCTCTTCTTTGATAGCCACGTCAAATCCCATCCTTTGTGATTTCCAATGAGCTCCTTGTAACTGCCTTACTTGATGGCACGCTCTCGGTGTACAATCTCCCACCTTCTCCATCAGTCACTGCCACATATCCTATACCAATCACGCGTGTCATGCAACCTACGGTGACGACAAAGCTGCATAGGTCTGTCGTCAACGCGTTAGAGATCTTGTCCGGGACTTCCCCAGATCCATTGCTTGCCTCCGCAGGCTCCGATTTCACGATCAATATCACTCGCTTGCCCACCTCATCAAGCACGCCACCCTCTCTCACACCGCTTCAATCCATCAGGGGGCACTTGCGCCCTGTGGTAGCACTGCTCCCTCTTCCAAACGACTCACTACTCTCCGCCAGTACAGATGGGTCGGTTCGCATGTGGGACATCCGATCCGGCACGCAGCAGGCGATGTGGACCATGCCCAAGCCTGCGGTCGCACTCGCAGCAGCCGCAACCGACGATCCTCGCGGCGGTGCATGGGTGGCACTCGCGGACGGGAACGTACAGTTGGTTGATACGCGCGCAAGTACACCCGCGGCGCAGTGGTCGGCTGGAGTGACAGCGCGTGCGATTGCAGTGTCCGCTAGTGGGCAGGAGGTTGCACTGGGGACCGCCAACGGTACAGTCATACTATTCGACGTCCACGGGGGCTCCATTCGTGAGCAGTGGAGACGTAATGGAGCACCCGTAGAGTGCGTATCGTTTGCGTCCGGCGGCCGCGTTGTGGTTGGCGGAGAAGACGGACTGCCCTACCTTGTGGACTTTACACGGGGAAGTGAACACGCTGGGTTGGTTGCCAGTGAGCTAGTGTTTGGGAACGTGGAGGCTGTGCGAGCCCTCCGTGTCTCAGGAGAGCTAGTATACATGGCAGGCAATGGTGGTGTCGTCCGAAAATATCAGCTGTAGAGTGCGCGAGGTATGTACAAGATAGGGGGTTGTCTGTTTCTATTTGCTCCTGCGTGAAGTGTTTAGCCAATCCTAAACCAGACTGCTCCTCTCTCTATCTAAGCATTGATGTCGTCGATCGGCCCATTCGCTTTGCGCATTCAACACGGTACGATATCTCATCTGTCTCATGGATGTTATCTGATTCGCAAACAGGTATTGTCGGCGGCTTCGTCCCCCCCACGATTTCTGCCATCCACGATATTACATTGGATACACCAGATACTCCACACATCCTCTTATTATCCACTTTCCCATCGGACCCGGCTGCTCAGCAACTGGGGCCAAACAAAAGAATATTGCCAAATCCGAAGACACCACCAGTCTCGTCAAAGAGCTGGAAGGTATTCTACGCACATTGCCTACAGAGAAGGAGCCATCGTCAGATATCTACGAAAGGGACATCGGCATCTTTTGGCAGGGACCGGATGGGTTCGAGTGGGTGAATTCAGCACCTCAAGGCTGTGGGTCATCTGGGCCTGGAAGAGGTTTGGTAACGGAGGATCACAAGAAGGCGTTCAATCGCGCCGTGGAAATTACGGAAGTCCTGGTCAAGAGGGGTGTGGCACAAGAAGGCACTTAGTGATCCTGTATACTTGTGGCCACCCTTGTGTGGGAGTTTGGCACTTGTAACATGAGTTATGAAATCATGCTACCAGCATCGGGAGCAATCACATAGATGGTATCGCACTCTCCCTGTACGGTCCATCACACTGGCTGGCAAGTCCCGCTATCGGCTCGTTTCTGCTGGACCGTTTCGGTCGTATGACGTGTTCACGTGCAAGATGAAGCATCCACGCGGTTACCGCGGCCGGAACAACGCCTTGAGCGGATAATGTCTGAAACCCTCGGATGAAACAATTGGCGGCGCGAGGGCTCTTATCTGCTGCCTCGGCAGAACTTAAGTTTGAGGAACTCGTCGCACTGTACAGTACAACACAATCGGAGTTCAACATACCCTTTCGCTCTTGGTCTTGCAAGGTACCGACAAGCGCCGCTGTATGATACCTAAAGGAACAACGACCAGTACTCTACCGACTCGTACCGAGTGTATGCAGAGCGATGGTTACCATCGTCGGCTTTGATGCTCTGGGTGGCCAAGGGGAATCTAATCACGACCCTCAGCTTGTATTACCAGGCCAACCAGTTGATATCGCGTTAGAATTCCCCGTCACCCATCTCAAATCTCCCCGATTTCCCGAAGGCATGCGAGATTCCTTCCGTGCTTCGATCATTCCCAACAATCTGCGCTAATCCTGCGCCCCGTTCACCCTTGCCATTGGACGTGCGTGTGTCATGTCGTTACCGACGGCTCACTACCGACGGCTCACTCTTTTTTTATGCAAGTTCTTCAAGTGTGTCAGCCAGCGCGGCCGCTTCACAACGGGATACTATGACCGCATGACAATAGGTCGTACATTTTGTGGCGGAGAATTTTATCCGCCGCTTGCATCCTGCCAGCTACACCTCCAAATGGTCTCTTGGTACACTATCGCACAAGCTATCGCAAGGAAAGCGGGGACCAGATCCTCGTAATACTCGATCACGAATATCATGCTGTGGGAATGAGAAGCGGGAAAACGCCATCCCGAAATATGTTGGTACCATGTGCGCTGGTCCACTTCGGCTTCGATTCCACGCGACCAGTCCTTTTGCAGCAAGTGTCTGTACGTCTATATAGACCTTGCGCCACATGGACAACGATCAAAACTTCAGAGAAGATCAAGAAACTTATAGCATATAAATGGGCTCCTCTCACTTCTGCCTCTTGTTGGCTATCTCTATCCTTGGGACAGCGCCCTCCCTAGAGAATCCATGGATCAGGCAGACGATACCTCCTACGCAGTAGCCGGCGAGGCTGCTCACAAGTCGCAATCAGAAAAGACTGTTTCCATCAGCTCGGTTGCTCAACTCGATGACCTCCAACTCGCCAATCTTGTCGCTCCAACGGAAGACGAGATGAACTCCCTCCGCCACGTCCCTGATAAGATCGACTGGAGCGCGTACAGTAAGCCTTCATAGATCCTCGGCGTGTCTCTGAAACTGGAACGACGGCATAGTGATTGCCTTCGTCGAACTGGCGGAACGATTCTCTGTAAGTCCCAGGTCCATAAATCCTTTTTAATGTCTAATTATGCCATTCACAGTATTATGGTGATCCTACCTCGTCCCTTGCCTTAGACGTTGCGCGCTTATCATCGTGTTTTCACTATTCAAGGCAGTACCAATATTCTCGTGCGTCCTTGTTGCATACACCCTTCGGGTTTTGTTTATTTATCGCCCATCCCACAGGTCAATTTTATTCAGCAGCCCCTCCCCAAGGGTTCTAAGACTGGTGCTGGCGGAAAGCACGACGTTTCTGGTGCTCTGGGCCGAGGGCAGTCGGCTTCTACTGGTCTCACTACTTTATTGCTGTTCTGGTAATCATGGCGTCCCATGATTGCCTCTCTAAGTGCGCTGAAAATACTTCTACTATGTAATAGGTCTTATGTCACTCCTTTGTTCGGCGCATACATTGCAGACGATAAGTGGGGGCGATTCAGGACTATTTCTGTTTCCGTGGCTATTGCCCTCGTCGGGAACGTCATTCTTGTCATCTCGTCCATTCCACCAGTCATCGTGCACCCTAATGGGGCACTTGCTGCGCTTGCCTTGCCATTATTATTATGGGTTTTGGTACTGGAGGTTTCAAGGCAAACATCTCCCCACTCGTTGCCGAACAACAGCGCCACATTCGCCCTTTCATCTCCCAAACCAAGTCTGGTGAGCGTGTTGTGGTTGATCCGACCCTGACCACTTCTCGTATCTACATGGTGCGTTTTCTCATGCACGTCGTTAATCAGCATGACGGATTGCTTTTGTAGTATTTCTATTTCTTCATCAACCTTGGTGCAATGGCCGGCCAGATCTCCATGACGTATGCTGAGAAGGTTTGTGTCCCCTTCTATGCGGGATTGTCGTCCTAATCGCCATTAATGGTACGCAGTATGATGGTTACTATCTCGCATTTACCCTTCCTACTCTTGTTTTCCTGCTTTGCCCTATCGTCCTATTTTTGGGTCGTAACAGATACCGCCGCTCTCCCCCTCAGGGCTCAGTGCTCACCAAGGCGATCAAGCTCGTGAGATACGCTGCGCAGAAGAGATGGTCTCTAAATCCCGTTACTTTCTACAAGAATCTGAAGAGTGATGACTTCTGGGAGGCTGTTAAGCCAAGCAACGTCCCGGACAGCCAGAGGCCAAAATGGATGACGTTCGATGACAAATGGGTTGAGGAAGTTCGTCGTGGCTTCAAGGCATGCACTGTGTTTATGTGGTTTCCCCTGTACTGTATGTCTCTCGTGAAGTATCGGAGTCGGTTGCTGACGTTTGGAATAGGGCTCCCATACAACCAGATTATCAATAACTTGATATCGCAAGCTGCTACTATGGTGACTGATGGCGTTCCGAATGATATCATCAATAACCTCGACCCCCTCGGCCTGCTTATCTTCATTCCTATCTGTGATTTGCTCGTTTACCCGGGCCTTCGCAAGATAGGCATCAATTTTACCCCAATTAAGAGGATCACTGCTGGTTTCCTCGTTGGTTCGGCTGCAATGGTTTGGGCTGCTGTCGTGCAACACTACGTCTACAAGGCATGCTTCACAACCTTTAAGCGACGTCGAGGATTTGTCTAATCATTGTGGCCGCACTTTAGACTAATCCCTGTGGGGACTTCGTATCTACCTGCCAAGATGCTGATGGGAACCCGATCACCTCTTCTCTCAACGTATGGATCCAGAGTGGATCTTACATTCTTATCGCGCTTTCTGAGATTCTCGCGTCCATCACTGGCCTCGAGTATGCGTTCACGAAGGCGCCCAAAAACATGAGGTCGCTCGTCATGTCGGTGTTTCTGTTTACTTCTGCCATCTCCGCCGCCATCGGGGAGGCCTTCAATCGTAAGTCATTTATGACGACAAAATGTTGTCTCACTGATTTGATTGCGATACGGTAGCACTGTCCACGGACCCGCGGCTCGTGTGGAACTATGGTACGATGGCAGGCGTGTCAGGGATTGGTGGAATTCTCTTCTGGTTCACCTTCCGTCAGCTAGATAGAGAGGACGCGGCGCTGGACAACCTCGGGGAGGGACACTTTTATGTATCTGAGTAGGGATGAGAAGTGTATGATTAGTTGAGTCGAAATGAGAGTGATGTTCGTAAAAGGCAATCAGAGACGCTCAGGCGTGTTGAGCCTCCACTACCCGCGTCCACCGTGACACGACGACGAGGACCTGGACCGGCCACAGCATCCCTATCAATCCCTATCCCTCGTGCGCTACTGAAACGCGCCATCCGACATCCTCTATACGTTTCCTCTATCCGATTACCTTCCCCCTATAGAAGTCGACCTAATGTTCTCTCCAGCATAATATACCAAGTCTCGCCGCAGACCCACCCATCGTATTGCCATGTCCAATGAAGCGCACAAGGCGGACCAGATTGCTTATAGGTATTACAATAAACTCGCGTCCGTCGTCCACGCTGCCAGAGCCACCACGGAACCCAACCCTCAGGCCAAGGTCGACAAATGGGTTCGTCGTCGTCCTTTATTGTTGTCCTCTCGGCACTCACGATAGCTGTCCTTAGTTCAACCTCGAAACTCCTGACGCCGAAATATTCAAAGAGCCTCTAAGGCCCTACCGGTCCCTTTCCAGCGCGCCGAGCCCCTTGCCGTTTGAGCTCCAAGTTCTCTTGTCCGTCCCAGACCTGTCCGCGAATCAAGTCCTCGTCTGTCGAGGCGCAGATTCGTCCCGCCTTCGCATCGAACCCACACCCAAATTCATCCTTCTCGAATCCTGGTCTGTTCAGTTCTCGCCCCGGCGGGGTGCGAGTAGCGGGGACGGCGCCGACCTTGGCCTCTCTACTGTTTACAAGCACGGGATCGGACTTTTCAGGAGTATCTATACGCTCCTGCGTGTCCTTCCCACCTGGAAATTGCACAAACGACTGCGCCGTCGTGTCGCCGTGCCTTCAAACCGGAATGCCAACTTGAACATTGAGCTACGCGTGCGCAGCGGGCGAGACCAGGACGGTGTCCTTGGATTTGGTAAGCCCCCTTTCACCGAACTGCCTGACATGAACACCCTCTTATTAGCCTCGTGGCTCAGACGTGTCCCCGGCGGCGCAAGCCCCCCCGCTTGTCACTGAGTCACACACGTTTCCATCGGTCCCTCACCCTTACGGGGGCATCACACTGTCCGTCCGCTACCTCACCAGTCCGCTCTTCCATTTGGACGAACTCGAATCCCTCCTCTCGTCCCGCTTCTTTTCTCTTGATGAGGGTGCCGATTTCACTCCGACCCTAGTTAAGAACCAGCAGCGGGAGTCACTGTCGAGTTCACCTGGGAGCCTGCCGTTGAGGACTTCTTTGCCTGCGTCTCCACCGTCATCTACCTCGCTCGCGGATCGCCTGGCCCGACAAGCCGTTCTGCCTTCTCAGATACACTCCCGTACTACGTCCTTCCCTGTCTCGAGCGTCAGCACTCGCCCTCCACCAATGCAAGTCAGCAAGACCAGTGCGGCTACAGATTTAGGTGGAATCTCTGGCCAGTCCTCCGCTTCATCGCGTCTGGAGATTCTCGGCCTCCCTGTACCGAATACGAGACTCCGCCGGGAAAGCATGGGCTCTGTAGGTTTTCATTATTCGGGTGTGATTGGCGCCTTCCTTATCGTTCATCTCGCAGGATCTTCCATCTCTTCCCGGGCCGCTGCCAATTCGTCGCCCACAGCTCAACCCACTCAATCCGTTTAAGGCATCGACACTCTCTTCCGGTTCGCCCTCGCTGCATTCTCCGTCACCCTCTTTAAGGCAGGCTTCGCCGCTTCCTCCCCGTGGCCCTGGACCACCTGCTATCTCTAGCTCTCCGCGAGTTCCTCCGTCGCCTGGCAGTTACGGTCGGCTGTCATCTTCCCCGATTGCTCCGTTGCGACCTTCACCTCCATTCCAGCCTGGAAGCTTAGGTGATCGGCGCTCTGTGAATTCCGCTGATGGCGGGAGTGGCAGCATGGGAGGCGGAGGTGGTGACGGTCGTAGACGGTACTCGAGCAGTTTCGGTCACCGGTACAAAGATTCGCTGGGTGCTGCCAGTGAGGTAAGCGCCGGAAGTGCTGAAAGGAAGGAAAGAGAGAGCGACAAGGGCGGGGTAAGTGTTGTCAACTCTTCCGCCTGTGATCCTATCGTTGATCATGACCTGCATCAGAGCCCATTATTATTCGGTGCGAATGCGGACGAGGAGGACCTATCTGCGTTTGTCAGCGATGCAAGTCAGCCAAAGCCATTAAACCGCCATTATCGCGCGCAGAATCCCGACCCGCTACGTGACCCTATGCTCGCGGGTCCGGTGCCTGATCGGTCTGAGCGGCCATCGCGATCGTATAGTCCCGCCGCGCCACCATATGCGCGTGAAAGTCCAGACTCGAGCAATGCACTCGGTTTGGGACTCGCTACGACAGGGCCACTTCTTACGAGTGAAGATGCAGTTGATGATCAGTTGCGTCGCATGAATGCCACTTTTGTGGCGTCGCTCGAGATGCTCGGCAGTCCACGACGCCGCGAGCGGACACAGTCGAGTCCAGGGCCTGGTCCCCGTGATGGGGAATTTCGGAGTCTAGGTTCTCCTGGGCCCCGTGTGGAACGCATCAGTGAGATCACGGAAGAGGGGAGTGGGAGCATGAGCGAGAGCGCGAGTGCGAGTGCGAGTGCGAACCAGAACTCGCGGGAGGAGGCGGCGCGTGCGCACATGATGCGGAGTCTGGTGTCGCGGCCTCGACCGGGGTCGCGCACGGATAGTATTACGTCAGAGGAGGTCATCGGCAAGTTGGAGTTGGACGAGCGACGACAGAGCATGGGCCAGTAAATGCGTTGGACTGGACATCGAGGGCTATTTACACCCCGTCCCCTCCCTTTTACCTGGCTGTCTACATTTTCTTCTTCAAACATCCTGTAATATGATTGTAGCTTATACTCATGCTGTTCGTTTTGTTATCGCGCAACGCAACGTCAGGGACATCCACTAGTACTAAAGTGGGAATTGGCCGAGACCCGTATATTGAGTTGCTTTATGATCTCGTGCTTTTTCCATGGGACATCCCTGTTAGGTAGCTGGCACATAATGAGCTCCTCATAACCCCACTGCTTGCCCGACACCTATATCCCCCACTCAAGATGCTCCTATCACTAGCCTTTACCCTATTTTCTACACTGCCATCCTCTTTTCTTGGGCTATCCCCCTTGACGATGACAGTGGTATCCTTTATCGCTTCTCCCCCGCTTCGAGCAATGAGATAGAGGAGTTGCTTTCGTGGGCCGAGGTGCGTCGGCTTCGCTACGCCAGTGAAATTATCAGCATATATGGACCCTTTCTGTCTACAGCTGCGCAAATGGGATCTATGGCAAATGAGCCATTCTTACGTCGACGTCTACTTCCCGCGTCGTGCTATCGCAGAAGCCGAGTTTGGGCTCCTGCCCTTCCATCTCCCCCCGAGCACCAGCCACCGCGTGGATAAGGACAACGGAACGTCCTCGTGCCCGCATGCTCCATGTTCGCCCATCGCCGCCACAGCGGCCACACATTGGGACGTCGCGTCGCCGTCCAACGCCACTTTCCACGCACGATACCACCCGCTCGACGAGATACAGAGCTTCGTGCGCGATCTCGCCGCCGCGTATCCGCAACAGGTCGCCGTCGTTCCCCTCGGTCATAGTGGCCAGGGAAGGAAATGTTCGCGCTTGAGATCTCTGCCGCGGGCGCCTCCCGTCGGTCACACGACCTGAATTCACAGGTCGTGTTGGACGGGAAAGGGAAGGTTGGCGGAGGCGCCAGTCCGCGTTGTGGGTTCCTTGTCACGGGCGCACAGCACGCTCGAGAGGTCAGTTTATATCATATCCTTGTTCCGCTAGTTCCGGAATTGAAATTAAACCCGGGTTCACTAGTGGGTTGCCTCTGCTTCTGCATTGTACATCGCACATGCCCTCCTAGCTGACGCGTCAGAGAAGTTTTCCCTCGCCCGTCTACTTGAACGATATGTACGTGCGTCAAATTCAACAGGGAGGTCATATGCTGATCACGGGCTCAGAATTTTTACATTGTCCCCGTCCCGAATCCAGATGGGTATGTATATACATGGGAAAGAGACCGGTTTTGGTGCGTCTATCCCATTATCTGCATTCTTTTTACCTTTGGTTCAACTTCACCCCAGGTACAAAAATCGCCTGCAACTTGATCCCGAAGCTCGTTGTATCGGCGTTGACATGAATAGGTACGCGGTGCTTACAGTAACGTGTTTTACAATATTCTCACAAATGGTCGATCCTGTGATAGGAATTGGGTGGGATTTCTCATTCATGACCTAACTGGACCGGTAATCTGATGTAAGGGACTAGGGCTACAAGTGGAAGGCCAAGTCAACCAGGGTTCACACTGACAAGTCAGGTCGCCGGAATCCCTGCTCAGACTGGTATCCCGGAAGTCGCCCATTTCAGGCCCCCGAAGTAAACAACATGGAAAATTATTTCTCGCGTTTGCCACGCCTGAAAGGATTCCTAGATTTGCGAAGCTATGGGCAAATGCGTACGTACATCCTGACTATGATTAATAGCTTTTGATGGCGGTGACGCATCATTATCGTAGTGTCTACGCCGTTTTCTTATTCATGCAAGAAAAGCCCAAAAGATGCTGAGGACCAATTGGAAGCTATTTCTGGGGCCGCACATGCAGTGAAGAAGTTGCATGGAATGCAGTTCACGGTAAGCCCCTTGTTGCACTTCACTGTGGTCGTTGGTCATGCGTGCTGTCCCAGACGGGAGCGCTATGTTCGACACTATATAGGTCAGTCGAATGAACAATCTGCTGGCATCTGTGTGGCGCCTTGATGCAGTTGGTCCTTTCAAGGGCACCTGGGAACATAGTTGATTGGATGTACAAAAAGATGGGCGTCAAGTATTCCTTCGCTGCTCACCTGCGTGACACGGGTACTGTGAGTCTCGGTTTCAATCCCAAATTCAGGTAAAATATTCTTTGGCTCAATCTACTCTCAGTATGGTTTTGCTCTCCCGGCGCAATGGATACGACCGGTCGGCGAAGAAACAGCGATGATGGTCGAGTACCTGGCCGATTTTATCGCGGCACTGGATGGGAGTGCCGCTGAATCACCACCACGTCAAAACTTGAATGATGCCTTCTGTCCCTGAACTGTTTCGTCTCAGTCACGGTCCATGTCAATTTCTACCTGTTTGTATGTCCTAGCCTTCTAGGCTGCCACTGTCGGAGACAGAAAATAGGGTATTGACATAAGTTGGCCCGTTGGTGGCGAGGGCAGCAGGAATTGGAATTTTGCTAACAACTGAGCTTGATTGGGCATCGTGACGCCACAGCACATAATCTTTGGCTCTACGTGTGAATTTGGATTTACATATTAGCAGTGTGTAGGTAGACAAGCTGTTCTCAATTCGCTTCCGGGTGCCAGAGGAGTCAAAAAGGATGGCACAAGCAAAGCATGGTTTCATCCATTCTGAAGGCGCGCAGGAACACCTTTTATTTCCAATCCAGTTAAAAAGTGTCGTGGACATGCAAACACGGATACAAACGCCCTATTAATGGGTGGCAATCCTTACGCTAATGCTACGAGAACGAGGTATCAAAGGTCAGGTCAAACGAGAGGACAGATACTTAGATCTTCCGGGGTCAAACGACATAAAGGAGTCAAAGGGAGCAGAACAGAACTAAGTGACATGATTCAGTCGCAGAAACTACAGTAAGTCAGTCGTTACGCAATGAGTCGTGAGAACAAGAAGAGCCCGGGCAAGGGACCTCAAACTACTTCTTCGCTTTTTTCACTGGTGATGAGTGGCTCTCGTTCAGCGGTAACAGTTCGTGAGACGGTGGTCTGCGCAGCTCCCTGGCGCGACTTGTGCTGCTGGATCCATTTATCGAAACCCCGGATAGGCACTCCACCGCAAAGTCGGCGTGTGATATTATGAAGTTCATCCAGGCACTGCACAAAGACGCATTAGTATTTAAACATTGACATCGTGATCGATGCCCTCGAATACGCACCAGTATCAATTGATAGACGGCGATGACGGCTGATGCGTAGTGCATATGCTCAAGTGACTGCATCTCATCCGGGCCAATTCCGCTGGGGCCGTCAATTTCAGATAACAACTGATGGTGGAGGAGTAGGCGATCCAACAACGTTTCGGGAAGCACAGTGTGTATGGGACCACCCGTATGAAGAGACTGTGACACCGAAGAAAAGATGGAGACAACATCGGAGATCTCGAAGAAAAGAATAAGGTTTTGCAAATTAAGGAAGGAGAATCACGTACGAAATTTGGGTCAACCACCTTTGTGTGATGTAGGAGTGATAGCCGCCATTTGCCATCAAGTTTCCAAAGTGCTCCGCCGAGCTACAGGCAGATGTACGCAATCAGTGCATCATCCTACATCTACTCGACGTCACACACCTGAGAGAATACCGCAATCATATCCTCTTGGACCCCCGTCAGTTTGATGTACTCCTCATGCGGCCAACGTCCACGGACGCTTCCTTCCCAGGCTGCGAGCATCATCTGCTGCTTGGAAGCTAGTATTTGGTTCATGACACCAATAAGCTGCCGTCTAAATCCCTTTACCCAGTCCGATGATGCAAACGTAGCATTCTTTCTCATGTCGTCCTCCATGATCCATGCAGACATCAACGTGGTGTAGGTGTGGCCAAGGGCATCAATCGAAGCGGCCGTGCGCAGACGCACGGCCTTGCGTCCAGATTTCGGAGGGAGCATCATGATGATAAAAGTAGCGGCACACCCTGTAGTACCTGGTCGACAAGTAGTACGAAAAAAAACAACTAAGACACATACCAATCATAATGAGGGTCCATCGACGCCATGCGACATTGCCTCCGATACCAGGATCAGAGAGTACTGGCAGGTGACCATCGATCCATGAGTATCCTATGACAAGCGCCACTGTAGCCTAAAGCAGAGTGAGAAAGGCACAGGCAGAGTGGTAGGAGTACAAACGGAGCCTAGAATCACGCCCGGTAAATACTGCGGTGGAGCGAACAGCCTCACGAACATGACGGGGACTATGAGCACCGCGTAGCTGGCGGCGAGGCCATATGGGCTGCCATTTCCGCCACCATTCCCTAGACTGAGTGAGTAACACAATACACGGCAGATGAGAGCGGAATGCATACCAATATACCAGATGAGGATGGCCATTGTCAACCCCAGGAGCGTGCCCCCAATTCGGATCACGAAGCTATACCGATGTAAGTCAAGCCGCGAAACAGAGACCAGGAACTACTCACTTGAATATTTGATCACCTGCATAGACCGTCAAGATCGTCTGGGCCATGATTAGAGCCCTGGCATACCCTCAGTGGTCAGATATTCGGTTAACCCAACGGATGTGTCTCACCAAATGCCCTTGTTGACGTAATAAAAATCTGCGATCCCTCAGTCCCTGAACGACAAACACACCGAATATCACGTACGAGCAGAGTTCTTAAACACTGAGGGAAGCCAAAGCAGAATACTGAGGAGCATATACCGGAAGACAAACTTGAAGCTATCGCGTCAGCACCTGTGCAGGCAACGATGGTATGGTAAGACGCACCAACGCTTCAGCTGTCTTTGTCCACTGTAAGAAAAAATGTAGTATTTGCATAAACCTCTGGAGCACGTTCGTTGGCGGATGGCTATCTGGATCCAAATCTGGATCTAGGTGCATACAAATCAGCAGGGATAACAATCGGCACTCGGGAGTGGTCCTCACGATGTTCTCTTTCAGGGTTGTCATCATCATCATCGTCCTCCGTATCGTTCTTCTGCTCTTCACCAAAAGCTTGTTCTTCATTTTTTCGACGCCCCTTGAATACCGCTTTCACCACGTGCCTTAGACTTGAAGGTCCCCATAGGCGAACCTTTTGACGTCGCGCGCTTGTCTCGGCCACAGTTTGAACGAGTGATAGCACGACCTCTCCGATTATCACCGTCGTCGAGCAGAACACATACCCGAGATACAGACTCCTGAGTGGCTTGTCCGCCCTAGGTTTCTGTTCGTAGGCGCCAAGCACGCCATCGGCACCGCGATCCTTGAAATTGCTTAGAGCTGTGCGGATCTTGTCACTAGCCGTGTCGAGCCGTTCTTCCAGCGGGTGAATGGGTACGGAGTGCGAAAAGAGCCGGTCGTTGTTGACTGCAGTAACTAACTCCTTAACGGCCGTCACACCCTCCATAGTGGCGGCACGAAGTTCAGCAGTTGCATCGCGAACGCTCGGGAGGAACTCGGAAAGCGTGAGGTTCAAAGCGGATTCACGGGATACGTCCGGAGAGTAAACGTGGTGCAGAAGATGTGTGTCAGTGGAAACGAAAGTAGGTGTTGGCATAAAGAGAACGCCTCGGGTGGGGTAGGTAGACTGCAGAGGTGTTTGGAAAAACTTAACAAGCCATCTACGGGGATATTAGAGCAGTGAATTCACGGCTATGTAATGATGCGTACTAATTCGTGAGACAATCGCAAGAAGTGGGTCTGCAAGGCCGGACACGTCATCACCGTTCCAGCGACCGACGCTGAACTCGCTTTGAAGATGGACTTTCAATCCCACCACTGAAGATCGATGTCGTGAATAGCAGCTTAAGAAGACGATAAGATGGATAATCACAGTCTGATACATCCCCGAAACGGCCGCGCGTATCCCGAGCAGCGACTTCAATTTCGGACAACCTGGGGCGAAGTCACCAGGTTGTGGAGCTAGTAGATGGTCTTGCCACTCGAGCATTGCCTTGACTTTGTCGAGAACAAGTGATATTACGCCAAGGTATGTGTGGTTCACGGTTTCGGGAAAGAGAAACAAACAACAAACGAGCGCGATGGCGGCATAGCTTGACGCGGACATAAGTATACTATTGATGATTTTGTAGTTTGGAAAGGGGTAAAGAGGACCGATAGCCTGGGAGGAGAATGTCAGATGAGCGTCCATAAAGGTGGAAAACGCGACATACACAGAAGATGTCGAGGGCAATGGTACCAAAGATGGAGAAGAAGAGGAATGGTGCGCCGTATGCACGAACCAAGGCAAATACCATTGCACCAAAGGCCAGGAAAACCCCAAACAACACTGAGGCCCTGACAGCAGATTCAGACAGCAGAACACGCATATGTTATCATCAACCAACTTAGCATCCAGAAATTCACCCTGAAAAACTACAATTTTATAGAGTTGATCTGGATTTACATTGCCTTGAAAACTGTGCTGGAGGTTAGGCCGAAAAAGAGGTGACGAGGTGGCTCATGAAGTGGCTGACCTACTGGTCGCTTTTTGCAAATTCGACTCGTCAACAAGGTGAGAGCGTACAGCAACGGCAGCCTTCATCGCAGCTGATCCGATGCCCCAACCAGTCAGTAGTCCAAGCAACGATTGAAAGATAAGCTGTATCCCAGTATGATAGGTTAAACCTGCGGCAGGATCTGAAAACAAATGACACATACGACTATGTATATTTGTACCGGATACCCTGGGGGGATGAGTAGAGACATGAGCACCGCGAAATAAGAACTAGAGACGTATCATATCTGTTAGCACACAGGAGCGCACACGTGATGAGGGAGTTAGCTTGTACGCACAGATTCCCGTAGGTCTGGAGGGACTTGGTGGGCAATATGAGGATGAGCGCCGCCCACGATGCGAGGCATGATCGAAAGAGAAGTTGTTGTGACCTCCTCTTGCGGATATTAGTGATCACCCATGGAGCATGCATGAAGTCCCAGATGGCGTGTACAAGGCTTTGGGACGAGAGACCTTGGGTTCACCTTTGGTTCCGCTGGTTCGAGTGCTTTTCGGGTGGGGTGCCGGAAAGGGTGCGGGCGCAGACGAAGAGGAACCAGGCTTGACATCCTGCTGGCCCTACTGTAGGATCGTCTGTGGGGTGCAGAGAAAACGAGATGTCCAGATCATTGAACAAAAAGGGATGCGTTTCAAATAGCCCTTGCCCCCCGTGTTCCCGGGACATTACGCGAGGCCGCGAGGCACCCGGGGCCAAGTTACTCCTTTCTGTACACTTCGAGCGTATTCTATTCTTTAATCCTCTCAAAACGTCTTCATTAACACCCCCTGAACGCATGATAATCTCTCCGTCTCGTTCAACGGTTTGTGTAATAGGATTATAGCATCGGGAGCTGGAATTCTCTTCGAGAACCTCACAAAGACTATCGAAGCGCCCCGGGTGCGCAAGCGCTTGACGGAAGAAGTCGCCGCGAGCAGAGTAGACGTGAGATCTCAGCTCAACGCTGGGTGGTACAACTGCGAACACAACGATCCTGCTCAATTTTTGGGGAAACTGCTACTACATCTTTACGCTTCTCATCGTACATTGAAAATTACAACGAACCAGCACATCGACGTAAACTAAGCCCCGATTTTCTTAAGAAGGATGTCCTTGAGGGTGCTCCCGTCTTCAGCAAACTTCTTGATACCTTCATGGAGCTTGTCGAAAGCCATCTGGTCCTGAAGAAGTTCCCAGCGGAATTCGGCCTCATTTTCAATATAGGAAACTTTCGCAATACGTTCAGCCTGTGCGGAGATCTGTGGGCTAAGCCTCCTGGAGACAGGATCCGTGCTGTTCCTCAGCTCCTCGAGGAGGGCAGGGGAGATAGTAAGGAAGTCACGCCTGCAAGCGCCTTAATCTCGCCAACCTACGTCGGAGATCAGTTAGAACCGCTTAGGCGAAAAGGCATCTGTACCAACGTTACGGAATGATGCGCCCATAACGATAGTCTTGTAGCCGTGTTGCTTGTAGTAATTGAAGATGTGCTTGACCGATTTGACACCCGGGTCGTCATCACCTTCATATTCTTGCCGGTCGTCTTCTTGTACCAGTCCAGGATCTGGTGAAGGGTTGGGTTACGTAATATGACGAAGGACTATGACGCACTCGGCCGACGAAAGGTGAGATTAGAGTCACGCCAGCTTCCGCACAGGCAACAGCCTGGGCAAAGCCAAAAAGAAGGGTAAGGTTACAGTGAATGCCTTCGTCACGCTCGAGCTCGCGCGCGGCCTGAATACCCTCCCAGCTCGATGCGATCTTGATAAGCACACGTTCTTTCTTGATTCCAACAGACTCATAAAGGGCGATGATTTCTTTAGCCTTGGCCTTGGTTGCCTCCTTGTCAAAGGAGAGACGAGCGTCAATTTCGGTAGACACACGGCCAGGAATGATGGCGAGGATCCGTTTACCAAATTCGACGAGCTACCATCCCATGTCAGCGCGGATTATCAGAGAATCCGCTGAAAACGCACAAGGCGGTCAACAGCGGCGTCGACCTGTTGATGGACCGTGCCACCCTTTCCCTTGCCGTACGCAATTGCGACATCGATCAAGCCCGAGTATTGAGGTTTGTTCACCGCAGCAAGTAACAGCGACGGATTTGTTGTCGCATCCTATGGCCAGATAAGCCCCAACTGTAATGTGATACCGCGAGTCCTTCTGTGCTTGCCTGTGGTTTGTAGACATCAATTGCTATTTCGCGGAAGTTAAGAGCATGAAGAACTTGGAGAGGCACCAGATCTCACCCTCAAAGTCACCGGAATCCGAGACGACAACTGTCCCTGTCTGCTTGAGCTGGTCGAGAGAGGTGGTCATGTTTAACTAGAGTTTGATGATGGCTGTTGAACGATGGGCCTGTTCCGTCTGGTACGGGTGTTGATTGATAATATACCCGCCCCCCGGATCTATCCGGCGCAATCCCGAGATAACGATACCAGACGAGGGACCAATGACTGCTGTTCTTTGGCCCTTTGAGGCTGATTAACTCTCACGCTTACTAACACTGATGTCTGCTCCACTTCGCTTCCGATTAGTGAGGACCATTGCACTGCTGCTCAGGGAACAACCTCGCTACCCTTTCATGGCTTTCTCCGATGTGCTCCCGAGAATTCAGCCAAGATCTCGCTCTGGGAAACTGCAGGTCGGTGCTGTCGAGGGGGGTGACACCTGCTATGTAAATTGCGGCATGCTAGACGCAACTCCGTGGCATGCAGGCTCGCGAGGCGTCATCGCGTCATCCCTCAGAGGCTTCCCATCGACGACGATTCTTGCCACACCAATGTCCGGTATTTCCGGCTTGTCGATATTTCCGAGAGCAGAACATTCTCGGAAAGATAAGAATAGGAAGCCGCTTCCTGGAAGTGACGAGCTATCGCTGGCATGGGTTCCTCTGTGCGCCCCCTTCACGGCATCGTATTTGTCGGGCCGTACCGTTCATCAGACCCTATCATGTCCTGTCTGTGGTATAGACTCTCATTAGTTGATGTGCTGTGACAACTCTCGCGCCGTTGTGCATCTGTAACTGGTCTCAAATCTCTGTAGCAACCGCGCTTGGATACAAGGAATGTAGAACGGGACTTTCTCAGAGAGCTCAGGTTGGGCTGGGCATACATACATACAGGTGGCGCATATAATTTGTTTGCTTCCAAGCGTCTCGAGTCTAAAGTCTGGGTGGCGATGGCGGGATTACTGACCGTAAGGGACATTATTACCTCATCTGTAATACACGGGTGAATACATACCGGCGTTTGCATAGGGAGCACGGTCCGAAGGTCTGATTGGCACTGAAGGGGATTTGGATTTGGGAGAGCAGCGTGCACACTCTCCAAGTCGCCCTCGTAGACGCATCAATGCTTTTCCAAGCTCATTACGCCCTTGACCATCCCTTCCAATTCCCCAAAAGACGTCGTCCTATTTTCTTTGTTCAGTCTACCAAGAATAGTGCAGAGACAGCACCGAGCAGCGCACAGGGCTATCCTCGATGAGCTCTCGATTGCCTGTTTCGAGGAGCTTCTCCTGCAGATCTTCGTGCTGTATGAACTTTGCATGAAGTATCTTGTCCATCACCTCGACGTTCACCTCGAACCAGTCTGATCGCTGGTGGGCACGTTGATATCCTGCCTCTTTGCGGGCAGCACGAGCACTAGGCTGCGTTCGTATAAGTTCTGCTAGCGCTGGATCAGTGGTCATGAACTTGAACGCTTGATAGACTGCTTAGGGGGTCATCATCACGACCACATGGAGTGACCTCGCTACGCACGATGTTCAGCGGTGGCGTAAAGCTTTCTGTCATACTCAATCGAGTGTAAAGAGAAATTCGTAAATCTGAACAGAAGACATAAGTATGACGTTTCCTGCGAGCATCAGTTGTAGGTATGGGCGCACTCGAAATAAGGCTTGTCGCGGTCGTAGAAATATATCGGAGAGGTATCTGGATGCGACCTGGAGATCGTGTCTTTGGTGTCGAATGCGTCAATGAAAGACTCGGGACGTAGAGATCAAAGGAGAACGGATTACCGTTGCAGAATGAACACCTCGATTGGCTGCCTTCCTCGCTGTCGACGTCCATTGGTGTCGGCTCGCTGATAGCCCTACGCCTCCTTTTCGTTCCATGACGCCCTGTGTCCGAAGAGTGTGTGTGCCAGTTGAGGCCAGGAAGAAAAGGCGGCATTCTGACGCTGTCGCCACAAACAAGATGAGATTATCTGTGCCTGCTTATCTGGGTCCACGTGTTTGTCATATGGTGCTGCATGTAGCCAGACCACTCCGTCTAGCCAGACCGCTCCGAAACCCACGCTTGCCTTGCACAACCATGGCTTCTTTCATCCAGAATCTCTTTTTCGTCTTTCCTCGTTTCAGTAATGCGGAAACTACACGCTACCCATCCACTGTTGGCCCGGGGGACCCCATCTACTTCTACGATTCCGATAAACCATACTTCGAGTTAGCGAAACTCTCATCCGCTAGTCGGCTGTCACCACTTATGCTTGGCTGCTTCACCCCACGTCACCAGGTTCACAAGCTTCTCCGACCATCCAGTAGAATATCATGACCAGATCTACCCAACCGCGGAACACCGTACGCTTTCTGCTATTGAAAGCCAGTCGAGTGACGCATATCATTACGCGATTCTTTTCACAGTTTTTCAAGCGCTCAAGTTCATGGACACAGACCCGGCTCTCGCTGAGCGTATTCGGAGGCTGCCTACTGCCCGCATGGCTCAACAAGAGGCAAGGCAACAGGCGCACCGACAGCGCACCGACTGGCTAGATGTCAACATCTTCATGATGGACAAGGTACTAGACAGAAAGTTTTCGCAGCACCGCGCCCTCCGCCACATGCTAAGAAACACCGGTTCTCGCGAACTCATAGAGGACAGTCCAGTACGTGCCCAATTCGAGTCCTCGCCTCGCCTCCCAGCGCTCAGTATGAGTGTAGATCGACTCGTTTTGGGGGATTGGGAGTGATGGTCGGGGCCGTAATGAGCTCGGTAAAGCGCTTATGAGACTACGAGAGCAACTGCAAGGTCGTCGAAGGCATAGATAACTGATATCACCACAATTTACACGAAGCTTTTGTTGAGTTTTTGTCTTGTTTTGAGTCGGTCTGTGTGTGAATATTCACTGGCACGTGATGCGGGCGAGATCAATAGGGCGGGGCGTGCTTGGGGGCGTGGCATCGCTTATCTGCATCTACTATGTGTCCCGACACTCAACGAGCCGCGACGACACAGTGCCAATACCCAGGTTGTACAAAGTCCGTCTGGAAAGATCCAGACGGGTCATACTCCTCCTTCTGTGGAAACACCCACCGACTTGCGATGGCAAACAACCCTAGGTCACAGTCTCGCATGTGCAAGGTTGGGTGGCATTTCAGACATTCGGGGAATCTGGTATCATATACTGATGCTATTGTCAAAGAACTGCAATACGAAGCCTGTGTACATCGAGAACGGACGGGGTATGTATTCCCCCTATTCTGGTGGCTGCGCGCTGCACCGACGCGAGGGGCTTCCTTTTTTCAGCACACGAATTTTGTGGGCGACGGTGCGCCGGAGAATTCAATAATAATGGTCAGCGTCCCAGTCGCTCGAGGTCGAGCCCGCCTCCACGGGACAATATGTGCACCATTCCCGGATGTCGAAATCGAGCATTTGTCGACGCAGATGGAAAAGCGACAAAATACTGCTCCCATCGCCACAGACTGTATGTTTCTTGATTGGTTGCTTCCCTAAAACTCTTCTGATATTACACGTACCTACTAGTGCGGCTGTCCAACGTGGCCTAGCGGATGTCTGCCTTTTGTGCGTGGGTTTGCAAGACCTGTCTGACATAATGCTCAATCAGCGGGTCCCATAAAGTTGCAAGGAAAAGCCAACAGTTGAGGTTGGTGGTAAGCAGAGCGACTTCTGTTCTAAACGCTGCAGCACTGCGGCGCTCAGCAGAGGTTAGTTAGCCCATTGCCGTGGAGGCCACCTCTTGGCTTATTATCACACTTACCAGTTCCTATGATTCTGGAAGTTCCAAGTGGGAATGAGATATATAAGGGTGGTAAGTTTTGATGGAGGGTCGCCACGGGCACCTGACGGCGAACATAATATCATAGTGGTGAAACAGTTCACTGAGAAGTGGGAGCATCCGACGCCAACGCCAGCTGTGGTCAAGGTCCTGCTAATCTGTTTTTGTGGCATGGCCTTCTTTCTTGTCTGATAGATATGTGTAGATTTGGAGGATTTACGGCGATCGGCCTGTGTTTGACCAATTCTCTCGCTACCAGTGAGTTACCGTTTAGTAATAAGACCGAACATACGGCTGACTATGATTGCATTAGACTGGAGGTAGAACGCCGCAGGAGCCTCCCTGGTGGGAACACATGTCGCCGCTTTCATGGCACTGTCAGGGCATGCACCTTAGGGGACACCGCCCTTGATGACAATCTTTGTGCCCAGAGTACCTGCAATATGTGCAGGATCATCGAGGTGCCACCTGAACGTCTGTCTAGCCCCTCGTGACATTTATTCGCCTTTGTTTGTAGAGCTCCTTCCAACGTGCCCGTGCCGGTGAGCGCACAAACTTTGGCAGATTTGGAGCAGGCATTTATACGTCTGCGACCTCATCAAAGGTCAGTTATCGTTGCTGATCTGGGCGGGTGGAAGCAATGACGTTTGCAGGCCAACGACTACTACGGTGGGAGCGCTTCACCGAATAGGGCAATGCTTTTAAACGACGTCGTCATGGGGAAGGGAATCAAGCTTACCACGAATAACGAAAGCTTGACACAGGTGCGTAGATGTTTGTCGCCTAGTACTGCATTCAGAACCTCAGCAGCCACCGTCGGGGTATGACTCGGTAATCGGTGAACCTGGAGGGAATCTGAACTATGATGAGTGCATTGGTACGTGCAAAACAACTAGCGGTCATGGTTGCACATGCTGATGCTTATACAGTGTATAAAGTAAGTGGCCATCAACGTGCTCACTGACACGGGCCCACTGATTGCGACATTGAGAAGAATGAAGCAATTCGCGCGTCTTTCCTGATTGTTTACAAATAAGAAACAGAAAGAATGTTGAGATTTGGGGTCACTATGATACAATATAAATTTTGTACTGGGTTGTGAAGACGTATTCATTGGGCGCTGACTGATTTGATGGCATCTGACCTTCAACGCAGCTTGGGAGGCGAGGTACGAAACTGGTACGAAACGTTGATCCATCACGTCACGTAGCACCTGCAGGATGATTTTGGTCCACAGGCGGTTACGCCCATAACGTAAAATGCAAGGCTTGCCGGCCGCTGAAGAGCCGCTTCAAAATCCGTTTATTGGCCATCTGATTTACTGCATCGCATTTAAAGGGCAAAGGTGACATTTGCATCGCTTTGTAGTGCTTTATTCTCTCTCTAATTCCCATGTCATTAACAGATGAGAACAAGTCGGACGGCGCCTCGTTTTCGACAGGCACAAGCGGTATAGTCATCGTGGTCATGGTGAGTGTCACTGATCTGACATATCTCGCTCCTAGCTCACTTGGGACAAATACAAATTTATAATCGACAGGGTGTATCGGCAAGTGGCAAGACAACATTGGGTACTGCACTTGCCGAAGCGCTGTCCCTGCCATTCATCGATGCCGATGACCTACACTCGGAGGCCAATAAAGACAAGATGTCTCGGGGCGAGCCGCTCACGGACGCCGACCGGGGGCCGTGGCTCGTGCGCGTGCGCAGGACGGCGCTGGCGGCTGTCCAGGCCAACACGCGCGGGTCGATGTCAGGTGTGATCGTGGCGTGCTCTGCGCTCAAGGCTAGTTACCGGAAGGTGCTCCGCGGTGAATGTGCAAATCTCGATCCTGAGAGGGGTGGCGCATGCGGGGAAGCGGTCGCTGCTGTTAGTGCCGAAATTTCCGATAGAGGAGTACCAGCTGCGGAGGGGTGGCGTGAAGGGCCAACCGAAGTGGTAGCGGATGTATCGCTGGCACGGGCGCGCCGCCACCACGGACATACTTCGTTCATCCGTTTGGGGAACAATCCGTATTGATGGAGCGCATGAAGAAGCGGGAGTCACATTTCATGAAGGCTAATATGCTGACGTCGCAGTTGGAGACGCTGGAAAATCCGGCAGAGCGCGGGGAGGGCGGCGTCGTGGAAGTTCGATTGGAAGCGAACACAAAGGAACAAGTGCGGGCGGCACTGGAGGGGTTGGGCGTGGGCGATGTGCTGTTGCCGTATATGTAACCAGGGACGGTTATTTCATGCTGGAATTTTCTCATCTCTTGGCGTGAGTGACATTCCATCACCGCCGTCCTCTCCCTCTCCCTTCCCTTCCTTACTCCCCCCTTCCCCTTCCATACCCCCTCCCCTCCCTCCCCGCCTCCCCCGCCTCCCCCCCTCTCACAATGCTGCCGTCGTCCCAGGTAAACACGAATCCCTTCGAAATTGTTTCACGGGATCCATCCAGGACGACGACACCAGCACCTTCTCCCAATGGTTCTTCTCCCGCACTATCCCAGGAATCTCCTACTTCCTCCCAGGAGACCCCACAACCACCTCTGTCGACCCTCCTCCTTCATCCTTCCTCCAGTCACCGGATCAACCCTCTGCCTCTTCGAGGCCTCCATCCCGCTCTTTATCAGCCACAATCGTATCCTCCCCGTTAAATCCCAACTCTGCCACCGCTCCTTATCCCTTTGCGCGTCCGAGGCGCCAGTCCAGAGGAAATGCACCCGTCACTCGAAGAATTGCCTCAGAGGACTCTCAAGCCCTAGGTTCTCAGCTCCCTTCCACACAACGTGGTTCCATGGTCTTATGGGGCCTCGCTGCGGCTGACAACCAAGGCATCCTCCTTCCTCCCCCTTCCTTCTCTGCCGACCGGCGTGGATCCGTCTTGTCCACGGAATCACGCAATTCAGAAACACGCAGTTCAGATTTCCGCAATTCAATGTGGACTCTCTCGTCCGACTCGAAGTTCCCTTCTGCAACAATAAGAGGTGGCCTCGTCCCCTACGCATGGGACCCTACAGCAGATAACCAGGACGATGCCGATGAAGAAGACCCTCTGCATGCACTTGATTCTGTCGACAAGCCTCCCTCTCTCTTAAACCCCCGTAGCATTTCGAACCTCGGTGTTCTCGTTCTCCTCGTCGGCTGCCTCCTTGGCCTGTTCATCGCATTACCCGTCGTCACTTACGTACAGAACTCGGGCCACTCCCTCTTTCTCGATGAGTCTAGTGGTGGCAACACCATCAATGTTCCTCAGGGTGATATCCACACCCGTTCACTCATTGATATTGATACTCCCCAGTCAGCCAAGACTCGCGTTGGTTACGATGGTCAAAACTACAATCTTGTCTTCTCTGACGAGTTTAACCTCGATGGCCGTTCATTTAATCCTGGTGATGACCCTTCTGGGAAGCGGCTGACCTTTGGTATTTAAACACTGGCGATATTGAGTGGTACTCTCCAGAACAGGTCTATACCGCCAATGGTTCGCTTCACATCCGGATCGATAACGTTCCTACGAAAGGCATGTCCTATCGCTCTGGCATGCTCCAGAGTTGGAACAAGTTTTGTTTCACCGGCGGTTACATCGAGGTCGCTCTCACCCTTCCCGGCCCTGACCAGGAAACTCGCGGTTACGTGAGTCCCTAGCCTTGCTTCCTTTTTGTCTATTCACCCTCAGCTAGTGGCCTGGGGTCTGGACGATGGGCAATCTCGCCAGACCAGGATATAGTGCAACGACGGACGGCATGTGGCCTTACTCGCAAGTATTCCTGTATCTTTCGCCTTAATTCTTTGACCTTATGCGGTTTCACAGGTATGACTCTTGTGACGTGGGTACTTTCCCGAACCAAACCGATGCCGATGGACTTGGCCCCCCCGCTGCCCTTAATTCGTCTGCGTCGCAGGCAAAGTACGATTATAAGCTATCTTATCTGACTGGCCAGAAGGCTTCGTGCGCTATGTTGGCTTTCCCTGTCGTATTCGACCTAACCGTATTATTCGTCCAGTGCGTGTACCTGCCCAGGCGAGGACCACCCCGGCCCAAGCAACAACAAGGGTCGTGGTGCTCCAGAAATCGATGTACTCGAGGCCGAGCACAATAAACAGGGTCTTGGCGGCGTGGTCTCACAGTCCGCGCAGTTCGCGCCATTCACGCATGACTACTTGTATGCTAATGACACGCCCCAAGAATGGGAGGTGTTTAATACAAACATTTCCCGGCCCAACACTTACAGGTACGCGTTATATTTACACTCATGATTGATTGCTGACGATGTACTTTGGCGCCTCGCAGGGGATCCGCTGTGTCAGTCACATTTTCTTCCGTCCAATTGCATCTCACCATATTCTTGGACCTTATAGACAACAAGCTGTGTCTGGCCTGACCCAACTGCCATCTGACATTTTCGAAGGATCAGGACAAAATTTCCATACCTTTGGTTTGTTCTGTTTCCCTTACTCTCTTTGTCCGTTCTCATTGGAACTATCCAGGCTTCGAATACTTTGCCAATCCCCAGTCACGCTCAGACGGGTTCATCACATGGCAGATGGACAACACACCGACGATCAGGATGGGTGCGAGTGCAGTCGGACCTGATCAGGGAACAGGCGGCTCCGGTGTCGGCCAGCGATTAATATCTGAGGAACCTATGGTAAGGTCATATCACTCGTTCACTTTGCCTCTACTGATTTTGGCTTGTCTAGTCCATTATTCTCAATTTGGGCATGTCACGTATGCCCCTTATCTTTTCCCACTTGATACGACCATTTTAACGACCACTGCAGCGAATTGGCAATCAATCGATTTGACGACGATGACGTTTCCCGCCGAGATGCTCGTCGACTACGTGCGTGTGTACCAACGCGAAGGCAACACGAACGTCGGTTGTGACCCTCCAGATTATCCTACGGCGAACTATATCAACAATCACCCTGAGGCATACAGCAGTTTGTGTTCCTACCGAGCCACGATTTTTTATGTTCTTTGACAGTCTCTTCACGTAGACCCTCAATTATTGTATTGGACACAAGGAGCCGCCGGCGCTAACTATTCATTCCCCAAGAACCAGCTAGTGCGTCATTATAATTCCATTCATATCGCCATCCTAACACAGTACTTGAACGAGCAGTACAATAATGGTTGTTAGTGAATGGGATCAATACCCTTTGCTTCGCAACCCCATCTTCAACCCACTAGAGTTATACCTTCATACCATGATAGGACCCACACAGACACTTGTTTTCTTATGAGCGAATGACTCTGTTGCATCTCCGTTTTCAGGGCTATTGCATCTCTGTTTTCAGGGAATGACTGTCGATCACGTACTTACGAGCGCGGATTCCCGCGTCGCACATAGCATATTCCATACCATACGTCGTGTATACCTTTCCCCCCCTTTCATCTTTTACGGACCAGGACACGCTGTCTACCCGAACTCGCCCCATGGATTTCCCTCCGCCGACTCTTGATGTATGTGCCTCGTTCTGGTTTCTGCAGCGTCTTATCTGCAGCGACTTGGGCACTACACCAGATTGTTTCGCACCCTGCGTATATACTATGTGAACTTTTAGCAACCGTTCGATAGCGAACACTTCTTACCTGGATTTCACTTGCTCTTCTCTTAATCTTTCATACCACGGAGAGGGACTATTTTCGTGGTCTCTTTTTGCTTGGCTTCTCTGTTTTTCTTGGTATTGGCGTTGATGATCTTACAGGGTGGGGTATAATACAGGGGGAGGGAAAATTAACGCGATACTGTACAGCTTTGATAAAGGTGTTCAGTTGCACGTCGCAGCACCTGATGAACTTCACCCTGGGATTTAGAATTGGATTCAGAAACGATGACAGTGAAGCGTATCAATTCTTTGTGTTCGTAGGATAAGAAATGTCAAGTTGGGAGACCTTCCAGACACGAATGTGCAAGGAGTGGTCCTGGGTCCTCAGCAGAAGGCAAGCATGCTTCCATCATGCAGGGCGCGCCGATTTGATTGCGAATCATTTCAGCGAAACGCCAACATCATTATCAAACGGAACTAGAGTACATTAATTGTAGACGTCCTTGTCACTGACCATAATGAGATGTAGAAAGAAGTTCGATTCGAGAATGTGGAGGAAGGGGGGAAACCTAAGACGGCGCCCATTAGGCCGTGAACTTCTAGCTTAGTAGGTCCACCCGAACTGCGTAGGATGGTGATGCAGTGTGAAACGACCAGCGTGTGAAGGACCAAGAAGTAGCGCATCTAGATGAACAGGCGGGCGGCTGGTCGAAAGGAGAAATTGTTGTCGGAAAGGACTCGGACCAAAATGCCACGGTCGTACGCCGAGTGAACAAGAACGACGATAGTTCTGTTCCGGGATGACTGAAGTCGCGGCACCGGCCATACAAACTATAAAAGGCTCGGCAGGGCAGACTGCGCAGGGTGGGTGGTGTGAGGTGTGATGCTGTAGTGTGGTACGGTGTCTCCCGGGGACATGGCGGGCTTCGAGAGAGATGTTGATGTTGATGCAGATGTTCAATAGTTCGACCATGGCCGCAGTGTTCCCGTCGCTCATGAATGCTGCCACCTGTGATAATGGAAGTTCACGGACTTTAGGCCACCTCCGACACGGTGCTGTTGCTGTCGTGCGTGCGTGCGTCTCGCCCCCCACTGAAGTGACACAACTGTTTCGAATTTGGGGAGAATAGTTAGTAGTAGTAGATGGTCAAGGCATAAACGGACCAAACCACAATTTCTCTTGGTTGTAGGGGAACCGATAAAATACAGCCATTGGCCGGTGACCCGGTCTCTACATCTTGGAACTAACTTACCGTTTACCGATTGGTGGGGTCCCCCGCTAAGCTTGAACCGTCGAACTTTGGGTTGGGACTGATGCTGGCACCCGCAAGCTGCGCCACGACCACGCCCAGGTGCTCTTCACGCACAGCACGAGGAATAAAGTATGACACAATCCTTTTTCCCAGCAGGGATAGTTTGATGAGTCGATCCAGCCACGCACCACGGTCTCCGTGTATCCCGAGGCACCGAGGCAGTCGTAGCGTGGTTGTGCGGATCGAATGCAAAGTCACTACTGTAAAAGGAAACACAGCCAGACGTTAGATAGCTGCATAAGGAAGTCATGTGCACCGAAGTTGAGAATTGCCCCGTAAAGGGCGCATGTAACATCTGCACATCGATCCACCGCTGACGCGCTGACGGGCGAGATGATGTGATGTGACGATGGTAGGCACTGGCATGCGGACTTCCGTTCTGCATTTAGTGTCCCAGAGGCTCTGAAAGACCGTCCTTGGTCTCAAACTTGGCAGATGTGCGATGGCAAGTGCGGCTGGGGTGCCAAGTTCAAGATCGTATCGGATTCTGCTGGGGACCGAGTCATCATTTGTGCACTCTCCGTGTTCGACGTTCAATCAAGGAAGGGAGATCTTCGGGAAAGATTTCGCCGGGAACCCAAACGAGCATTTGTCGATCCGCCAACATCGGACAACGAATCTGGGAGGTGCACGTCCAAGTCACGAGATCTGGCAACGTGACAATTCGCTCAGTTAAACTGGTCAAACCGGAAATTTAGTTCACCTATGTACGCGTGGGATGAACCACGCGTCCGTGGACTGTCTTAACTCCAGCATCTAACAAGAGTAGCAGTGTAATGATCTCTAGCCATGAGTACAGTAACAGATGATGCCATCAAGGCGGGGCAAACGTGTCTGGTATCCTTCTCCATACGAGTATGAATTTTCAACGCACAAGAGGTCGCAGTCAAATCTCAATGAAAGCCAATAATGTCCAGTGAGGTATGGAAGCCTAAATATTACAGTAAGATGCCATTGCCACTAAAAGTAGTGGACCTCCCCAATTTCGTTTTTCACCTGCGCCATCTCACGTAGATGCTGGCTCTTGACCCGGTTCAGCTTCCAGAGCGAGTAAATCGCGGTTAGAAAGCCACAAATCACGGTGCACGCCCCCGTAACGGCAAGAGTGGCGATACTTGAAGCGCCGTATACGCCGTTCTGCGCACCGTAGATACTAGCGAACGTCGAAATCACCCCGGAGAGGCCATTGAGCGTCCCAGGGACAAAGATACTGTTGAGTAGCCACACATAGTTGTGCGACCAGCGCCACCAGAGCATGATCATCCCACACGCGCCGACGCCGCAGCAGCCGAAGGCGATTATCAGTCTGTTGATTAAATCACACGTTAGCGTAATCGCCATCAACAAAGCGCCAGAAGAGTAGATCCATAGGTTTTTGAATGCACAGGTCGGACGAAATGCACGTACAAGGGGAGATTCCGTATCGTATGCAATACCTTCTCGAATTTGCTCGAGTTGGACTGGATCCCCTCGAGAGTGCTGAATGTACCGGGAAGAACGACGAAGCCCGCAAGAAGGATCCAAGTGAAGAGGCTCGATAAGAGGTTGTGCGTGCGTGGGACGTCTTCGAATACCATATCCGTGTACTTTGATTGCACGATACTGCCAGTTCCGGACGTTCCCCCTGTTACTGATCTCTTCGGGACCCGCTTGTCATATTTACCGCGCCCATATTCTGGACTCCCGGTCAGAGTCAGGTTGACTGTCGGGGACTGCGAAGCACCCGTGTCGGGAGAGCTAGTGAAACTGATATCTCCGGTTGTGATTGGGTGGGGTGTTGTCGTATTAGAGGGGGAAGGCGGGGTCTCGTTGTTCGCTGCTGATACTGGGGCAACTGCTTGAGTGGTTTTGGATGCAAGCACGTCTCGCTCGGACATCGAACTCGACGAGGGAGACTGAGGCTCGACGACCTGCTTGTGTATGGGTGGGATGGACCCGACTAGATGTGCCGCCGCGATGTCGGCACCTGCCAAAGTCGGCGCGTGTTGCTCAGCATCGTTGGACAAGGGAGAATGGGGCGCGGGGAGGGGTGTAGACGCATGCTGTTTGTCGGGGTCTATCGATGTGAGAGTAGATGGCCCAGCTTCTCGAAACCTGAACCCGAATGAGGTCGCAGAAATGACGACAGGTGCTGCCTTGCCGATGCTCTCTGTATCGGACCCATTGGCGGGAGTGAAGGGTGCGATGCTGGATACAGATGGATTGTGCCGCGCATGTCCAGTGTTGTCGGCAAGATTTGAGGGTTTGACATCTCGCGCAGGAGGCAGGAGCGGGGTATATGTGGTCCAGGGAGACGCCATGGTACACGCACTCTACCCAGGGTTAGATCGATATGCGTTGGCGAACCCCGAATCATGGGAAGCTAGATGGCACGATTTATATATGCTCTTCCATATTCTCCCAATGTCGTTTTTGGACATAGCGTAAAACCCGGGGCGCCCATTATTTCGTATTCCGAACGAACTTCTGGACTAGAACCAGCAGTGACTTATGAAATTATCGGGCAACCAATACCGCAAAGTGTGCCACACTTTCAGTCGGTTAGCTGCAATATGGTTGCAAACCGATAAACTGAAAGTTGGAAGAGAGTAAATCTGAAGGAGTCGTAGGCATTGATTGACCTCAGCGAGATGGTGACATCGAATGATTGAGGTCGAGATCGTGGGTATGGCCCACATGGAGCACGCATATGATCGTGTGAAAAAATGCAGGTTTCGTACTCCGCTGCCATCCCGTCACACGCTAAATTAGCGCTGATGTAGGGCTCTTGCACTTGCAGTCGAATCCAAGTGTGGATTGACTCGACTCACTGAATAGCCCAGCATTGGTGATTTACCAGGGAGGGGGGGACCTTTATTTCTGATATGAGAAGACATCAGTGAATGGCTAGATTGGGCTCGGGGCGCCTGAGCAACAGATACTGGAAGCAGGAAGACCCGCTGCCACTTTGGCAACGGATGAGCACGAGACCGTTTTAACACATTTACAATGTCGCGGACGCGGACAGTCGTCCATAGCTTGTTAGCCACGTCCGGGGCCACCTATATAAACAGTAGCTTGTAGTGCATGTCACCCCAATTCTTGTGCTGTAAGCGCGCGGTTATTTTGAGCACTATACTGTACTTGTCCTCATACACTATCTACCGCGCGCCCCTCGGACCGAATCAGACCCTTGAAGAACTTCAGAGACCAACCGCAGGTAGTTGTAAGGGAAAGGAGATGGCCTGCAGCTCAAAGGGACGTTGCGGGCGTCCGCTGAGCGATGTATCGTAGCATAAGGCGTGTTGGGGATGTCCGTGACTTCGTGTGCACACTTGCCTTTGGGCATGGTAAATACCTCTGTCTAAAATGCACAAACTAAAGTCAGTCCGGATCAAAGAGGCGTTGGGAAAATCGAATTCCGTGACTTCCGTCACCAACTTTGTTGTCGACCATACTCATACTACAAGAATAAATCCCTGCAAAGCTCGGCGGCGGAAATTTAGAAAAGTATCCCATACAATGCATGGTCCATCCTGTTTCAAAAGGATATGTTCAGTACCGGAGTCAATGCTGCTTCGTCGTTTCTCAGCGAAACTGCCTACCGTGGAATGTGTTGAACAGTAATCAGGACCCACGATTCCTTGGTACACAAATCTATCCAGGATAAGAATACTTGCAACCCCAAATCGCCACACACGATTCGCCAGGTTCAATTCCAATTAGGCGCGGGCAGTACGTTAACTCGATTTTGGCAAAGTTTGCGAAGGCAGTCCGGAGGCTCTGCGACAGCTCTGCTTCTGCGGTAGTGGTTGTCAATCCTTTAATGTTCCAAAGAAGGTGTACACTACGAAATGGTAAGGGTGTGGTGATTGTTGTAAGAAATGGTCATGAAGAACTTGAAGCCAGAGCACTGCCAGTGACATGATATACGGGATATGGATGACTCACGCCCTCCCGGGTTGGGGATGGGCTGCAAATCGATTGATGCTACGTCTGTATGCATAGGCAGTTCAGTATGTTGTCTCCCAGAGATAAATAGAACCGCTGCGAGCGTACCATTACACTACCATATGTGTATTGGTACACCCGCTTGAACCCACTCGAGACAAACGCATCGCCCCACAATTCTGCGGGGCCTTGTTGAGCGCGCATTGCGGGTTATTATTGTCTTTCATACCAGAGAATGGTCGCACCACCGGAATGTAATTCACGCTCCACGGCAGCGATCACTTGTAGGTCCGACTGGGTCGCATAATCCAGGGTACATCGCACGTACCGAAGTGGGGTACGAGACCTGGAAATGGGCTGAACTGTTCTGCTATAAACTGATAGACGTATTATACGCCAGGACAGTGCCATCGCCTTCCGAACTGCCAAGTAGGATCAGCACTCTGGCAATCTGGCGTCGTACCATGGTCGAAGGCCGTCACACTACCTACGTCATGAGCACCTCCTCTTGGGCAGGATAAAGAATGCGTACATGTCGACCACAAAGTAAACAGGCCAACTAGAAGGCCCGTTCGTATATGCTCGGATAGTTGAAGCCGGGACATTGCGCAAACACAGAACCCGCAGCGGGCCTGGTGGCTGCATGCATCCCATCATGATCGCAGTCGCAAACGCGTCGAATTCGAGAAATCAAGCGCCAAATTGCACACCGGATGGCATGGCGCCCCCACGAACTGATGGGGTCATTTGAGTTCCGGCGGGTGACGGCAGGCGAGACGAATTCAGACCCTATAGAATGGCCCTGCCAGTATAAAGTCAGTTAAGGTGTTTTCCACGCACGTCTCTTGAGGTCATACACCACGAATGTTACTCTTTTGTCTCCCCCAACTAGGCAATGTTGTCTTGCGCCCAGGCGAGCACGAGTGAGAGGGGATATTTTCTTCTCACGCGCCATAGGAGCAAAGGGTCCGATATAGATGCTGAGGCGCTGAGGCCCAAACATTCCCACAGGAGTTCATCGATGTTCATCGGCTACCTCCGAGACGAGTATCAGACAGCCCCTATGTCCGGTTGGTGTAGCTGTACAGCGTAGTGCAGTTCCTCGGCGAGAGCTTGGCCCTGAAAGTGAAATTGTTGAACACATGATGGGTTTAGGAAGTCGCATTCTGCCAGTGGAAATCAGGAGAAACAAATGCCTTTAGAGGCCCCTAGCCAATTGGAGAGCATACAAAGCGCTAGTAACTTGAGCGTCTTCATCATGTTACTCCAGACACATATCTCATGACGCCTTTGAAAGATACCAATAATTCAGTGTGTTACTTGGGGTGAACAAGACGACAAAGGCCTAGAAGAAAGACACACACACCTGCATCGCCTTGTGTTCCAAATAATCAGCCGGAGGTGTTATAAGCATCATCATCATGGGACGTAAGTTAGGTGGACTGTTTTATAAGTCCCTGCCACGAGTGAGCGTCGGACACCATAGGAAGCGATCAATCCGGTCACAATTCGCCCTTACGAGGCGATCACCCATCAACAGCCTCGAGCTTCTTCTATATCACCTACAGGAACTTACCGGGACTTACCACCTAATTGGGCAGCGCACATCATCATCAGTAGAAAATGACCCATAGATGGCTTAATTGAACCTCAGCGTGATACGCTCTTGTATCGTGTACACCATGCGGATGTATAATCGACCTGCCTAATGGAGTCAAATGTGTGATCAACTAGATCAGGGCATTCCGCCAACATTCCGACTGTCATCTTGTGACAGATGTCAATCTATTCAGTCCGCACGCCAAACATGCGCCGGAATGGTCCTCTCCTGTGAGCTATATTACGACGCCAGAGGCTCTTCCTGATCTTTGTCCTTGGCAGTTCGCATTCACCATGTCATCTTCGGCGAAAGGTTCGTTTTTTTTCGCTCTAACCGTCCTAAGAAGCAGCCCAGCTCACATCAACCACTCAGACACCACGCAGGCCTCGCAGACAGCTCCGTCTCAGCCCACGCAGCCAGGAACTGGTGGTACGGGTATCGATCCCTGTCGGCACCGTGGCACCCCACTGACACCCCGCTCTTCGTAGAACAAGACAAGCAACCTGCAAATAACGCAAGCTCAACCCCGCAGGCTCAAGGTGCCACGGCTCAGCCGCCAAAGGTTGAAGCCTCCGCTGTTACCACGAACACCCAGGCGCCAACACCCGCCCCCGCAGCTACGAGTTCAGATGCAGAACCCGTTTCCGAGAAGGCCCAGTTGGCAGCCGCAGAGGCGGCGGCGGCTGCGCCACCAGCAGCGCCAGTTGGGTATGCCCCGGCGTCGCTCGAAGATCAGGAAAGGGACGAGAGGAGGAGGCGGCACAAGACGAAGCTCTTAATAATCCACACCCGCATCGCGAAATTCGTCACCTGGCTCCTCCTTTTAGGATTCGTTATCCTTCCTGGTACATTCAAAAATAACAAAGACAACACCGGCAATGGCGTAAAAAACATCTCGTTGTACGTTCCTTTCTTCTCCCTTCGCCTTTTGCCGATATTTTTTAAAACTCTCTTCCTGTCTATGTCTTTTCTATCGGTGATTATTGATTTAACTTGTGGCGATCATCCAATAGGCTCCCCATTGGTTACCTATGTTGCTTCCTCAATTTCACCGTGGTCGCCTGGCTCTGGAATATCAGGAAGACGGAGCACGATTGGCTATTCGAAAACTTATTTTTCGCCGGACTGACCAACGCGTTCTCTGGGGTGGTAACGACCTTCGTAGGCGTCTTCGGCGCGCAGAGCGGGAATTTTAGTACGTCCTCCAAGACGACCCTCATTCTTGCGTCTGTGGCCACCATCGTCTACGGCGTGCTTTCCTATGTCTACTTCCGGAAGCGTTTAGCTGCCAAGCGGAGGCGTAGTAGCTCTTACAGTAGGAGTTCCATTCCTTGAAATGGTTGATGCGGATTGCTTCGGAGATATTTTTTTGGATTCACGGACGGGTATCCCCTACTGATTCATCAAGCGTCAACCCTTGTAGGCTCTTGTATGTCAAGAATGTCCACACTTCCCGCCTACTATGACCACTTACCGTTACGAACCCAATGATGATCGTATATTCTTGACTTTATAACGGAATGGGCACAGTTTCTCCCCAACAGCTTGACATTGTATACCCTTCCATGTTACTATAATAATTTTTCAAAAACTTCTTTTGATGATATGATGCTACCAGAATGACGCTGAGTGACAGAGCCAATTTGGTTCCTGGGAGAGACCCAGACAAGGGTAGCCTTTAAGCGCGACCAGCTGTCATGCTCTGGGATAGGCAATTCCCCGGTAGCTTAGTGGGAGGTTGACAACGGGTGGTTCAGCTTTGGACGGACGGATGAGTTTCGAACGAGTTCAAAGCGGATACAATAACTGGGATGGCCAGAGGCAAGGTCAGAGGACCACGCAAGATTGTATACTTTCCAAGTAGCATTTCACAATAGGATTCGACAGGACTCAGACCACCCTTACACAAATGCAAGGAAAATGACGTCGCGTGGTGGTTATGTAGCAGGTTTCGTAAATCACATCTAATTTAGCGATTCCAGAAGCTTGGACGTGGAAGTTAAAAACTAAACGTATGGAGCAAGCCTATCATCAAGCCTGAGGCAGAGAATGTCGTCAGAAGCAAAGGGTCCACCAAAATAAATGGGTCGCGCAACGAAATCATCTTCGTCATCGTTGTCATAGAATTCCGCAATAATGTCTGCAGCACCGGAGGCATGGAAAGCTCGAGCAATTGCGAGCTTTAAGTTACAGTATTCAGGATCAGGTCCATCGATCGTATTGCCATTATTTCCGCGATTGAAGAATATTTCGTCCCCATCACGTCAACGTATCTGCAAAGGATTTTGAAGCCACCTTGCGATATAAGTATTTGATCTGTGGACTCATAATTCAGACTTCGGGATAGTCTGCAGAATCATCAAACCGTTCACCTGTCCGTCTGCAAGGGTAGCCTCAATCCCCATTTCAGCTCGTCGAAATGGTCACCGGTAAACGATTCCATAATGCGAAGTGACGCAGGCTACGGCAATGAAAATGTCAAATCGCCCACTGGTAAACGATCACATGGGACGGAGCGAACCATATCGTGTAAGAGAATGGGGAAACATGGGCACACAGTGATTTGACGTAGGAATCAGCTTGGGGATCAAAGGAAAAATCGGTAAGAGAACAGTTGTATCCGTCACGTGCATCATGATATATCTGTGACCATGCAATGGAAGTCACTGTCAACTAGAAGATAGGTAGCGTAGTACGTACAAGCATTTTCAGAGCTGTTTGACTTCGATTAATAACGGCCTCATTAATCGATGCCGTAATGCGAGGCAAGGTCTGGACTATATCCCGAGTGGGACATGCAGACACTTGCGGTGTCTTTTTGCCACCCGGATTGCGAACTGTTGTACTCGATACAATGAATGGCATGTCAATTTCATTATACAAGACGAACCAGCGATTAGAAGACGAGTTAGATACTCAGAAACAAGGACGAGAACAGGCTTCAACGCCATAGGAAGTTGTTGTGGACCAAGATCGCGTACAACCATTAACACATCTGCCCACTGGTTAGCATCAGCGCCAGCCTCACGGCCCTCACCAGATAACACTGACGCAACTAGGACTGCATCAATAAAGGGTAAGTACTCAAATAAGAATAGGACACTACCTAGATGGTGCAGACAAAGATGCTTTTTCGAATTCGTTGAAAAACTAAACTCTATTGCAACACTTTCTGTAGCTGTGACTACACTGCTTGCTACACTGTGGCTAACTTTGGCGGCGTTGACATTACTGTAAACGGCGAGTTCTGGGTTCCAAGTCGTGTAGCCAGTCCAAAAGTCACGCTTGATCGTTGGGTAGCTTCACAGAGCGCTAGAATGTACGCAGTCCAGAGTCCAGAGTCCGTAGTCCTCGTGTGGGTTTCGTACTCCGCCGGCGCGCTCTCTCGACGCGATCAGGCGGGAGTCACGTGGGACCATCTGCTGCCACACGCAGACGTTGTCATAACTGAGGTCGTCCGATTGGCTACAGTGTTCCATCTTAACAAATTGTTTGTGTATTTAACTGGGTTGATATTACTCACGTCCTTCCACCAGGACCCACCACTACTGTTGTCCTACGTGAGCCCATCTGGAAGACGGCACTGGCAGGCATTGGGCCTTTATCGAGCCTCTCTGAGACCCAGATTACTGCCATGGCTGGCGGACGCACTATGTGGATCGATGTGGTCGCCTCTGTGGCAACTTGATACTGGTGACGCTGTGTTCAAGGGCGCACAACGTTTCGACAAAGCGCCTGTAGACCCGCAGCTCCTGCTCCCGCTTCTCGTACAGGTTGCGTAGCAGAGGCGATTGTCTGCACAAGATTTTTGACGCAAATCCAAAGTCACTTGTTAGCTTGTACGATGCTGTAAGCTTTCTTACATGTGCTCCATTTCGAGTTGGTCTGGTATTGATATCCTTTCTCAACATCCTTGCCAGTCAAATGCACGTGTACTCGGTTAGGGGTGAATATCAATGCAAGGTGAAACACTGGGTGTGCGGATACGTAATACACACTTCAGCAAGACGTCTTGCACTCTCATGATTAAATCGCCTAGAAACCTCACTGATGTGTCTACGTTTCGGAATACGCGTTGAGATCAGGAGCACGAAACGGCCCATGAATATACCTATCAAGAACAATGCTAATCACCACGCTGCCGGTGATCAAAATCGTGCTGAACACAGGAACATACCACGACACTGCCCAGTACGCGCTGTCCATTCAAGCCAGAGGAAACCCGCGCAGAAAAAGAGAGAGACGATCTTGGCTGTTGGAGACGTCCGTAATGACCGGAGATGACGGACAACGCCTCGAGTAGCGCGATGAAAGCGCGGGACCGACGGGACATGAGACCTACAGTACAGGCGAAGGGAACGAACGAAGCGGGACTAGGATCAAATGTCGGCTCTGCGAGCGCCCTGAAGGGATGAATAATGGTTCGCGTACCAGCAGCGCCATTTCACTTCATTCTCTGAGCGAAGATGTTTTATTCTGGGGCGTTGTCATTTGGCCCGGTCCTAACGGAGTTGGAATCCGCCCCTTTCTTTCCGACATTCACCTTGTGGTATTGATGGCCAAGCTTCCGCAGGAAACGGTGCACGTGTATCCAACGAAGGACCAACTGAAATACCAAGGTCATGAGTGTCACCGTAGCGCCGAAGTAGTCAGGATGAGAGCTGAGCACTGATCTTCTATCTGTAACTCCTCCGTACAGTTGGCTCCGTCCCTGATTCAGAGTCCGGGCGAATGACATATTTATCGTGGACATAACCCCCTCCAGCCGCCCCCGGTCGCGCCAGGGACCGATACTAGGTTGATTGCCGATTACAGTATTCCGCTGGAAACGCCGACCAGGTTTGATATTCACGACGCCATATCAAATTACAGATCCGGGTGTGTCGGTGGCACAATGGTGGCCTTGATGAATACACATCTCCTCTTTAAGCTCACGGAGGGTCGATCGACCCTGGTCGTCGTGTTTCACCATTCGTCCGGAGAACTGTAACGTTCTAGAGTTCATACGTTCATTCGTCGCTGGCCATTCACATTGATTTGTCTCTTACAACTTGTCCTTACTGTTTCAATAATTTCAATAATTTCTCCCGGTAGATGGAACCTGAAGTCCACGAATGACTCGGCTCCGTTGGGCATGCAGGAAATCCTTTGACTGTAACCGGAAGTTCACAAGATAATCACTAGAAGTGACCTGATCTCAGACCCCAAGATTTATCTGGTTGACCGGTAATAGGGTACGCATGACTCAATGCTCTCGACAACACCGTCCTAGTCTGTCCGACAAACCAAGATCAGAGTATTCAGGCCAGAAATGAATGACCGTCATATTCTGACGAGTGAATAGGCAGTGCCCTAGAAGAAATAAATTCAAGAGCCAAGATAGATAAATACCCATGGGTACCTAGGAGACTTCGCAAACAATGATGTGTTTCGACCAGCTAATAATAGTCGGCATATCCCTGCAGCTTTTGCGCAACACGGTGAGGGAACCGGAAGGCCGTCAATCGAGCTCCGAAAGTCTGTACAATCCTCACAACAGCCTCCTTCATCGCTGGCCAATCCATCAGGGCAAAATTCACGCGATTAAAGAATAAAACGTACCATCAGCCGGACGGCTATACACATCAACAGCTCGAGCGGCATCTTCTGCATCATCGGATATCGCAATGTCCTTCTGCGCGTCCTCAAGGGCAGTAAGGAAGACGAGCAGCGCCTCTAGTATACGCGGAATGTCGCGCTGCACGACACCATAACGATCTTCGGTCAACGACAGACATACTAGTCTGGACAGAACTAAGATACGTCAGTTAGCCTCTGTAGCGAAACGTATGGACAAGCTCGCCAACCTTCAGCGATAAGAATGTCAGTCTCACGATTGGGCACTACACTGTCGGCGAGACGACTTGCACGAGGGCGCGACCACCATTGTCCCACCTCCCGAGCGGCTGCCAGCACCCCCTTGGGGATAAAACCGGTCGGTGTCGGGATCTTTCCAAGCAGGGTGGGCTTCACTGCCTTGACCGTTGCAACGGTCTTTTGCACGGCCGCCATAGGGGCAGGGGGACCAGCCGACTTGAATAGGTCCGGTAAGTTGGCCACAGTAGAATCAAGAGAATGTGTAAGTGCTTGTGTCACTGCTCCATCTGCAGCCAATGATTCGACAACCGAATTCAAGGGCGAGCTTGCTGTATTCTTGAAGACAACTTTACGAATCATGGGAGTAGTTGGCACAGCAGGACCTTTAGCCTTTGGCAGCAGTGCTGGCGCAACTGGATTCTAATCAGCCTACGAGCTCAAGTCTATGCAGGATAGGGACAAACTTGGTAAGGGTGGTGGTGCCCCACGGCGAAGGACTACTGGTAATCCTTCCCCAACGTGTACAAGCTGTGCGAACAAGTGTCGCCCACAGTGTCGGGTTATGTTTTTGGTCGCCGAACATAGTAGTTCGGCGTGCACTCGCAGAAGCACTGTCATCCTCTGCGAGGCTGCAAAGCTCTATATAGCTCAAGTGAACATAATATGGATCACTGCTTGTGATACCAGAGATAAGTGTGAGCAAGGGATCAGCGGTGTGAGACGCCACCGTCAAGGGCTATGAATCTGGTCCTTTAGGAAAATCGTGTCTTGCCGAAATTTCACACGCACCTCTTGTACCTTATCATCGAACAAACTATCTGCAAATTCCCATCCCCAAATCGTGGTTAGGCCAAGAAAGAAGCTATGCCAGGCAAGTGCACGATTCCGCCAGAGGTACACGAGACTCCATCGTCCACGTATAAAGTGACCAAAGAAAGGTCGTATAAATGGGAAATTAACGGGACCTGGAATAATATAGGGAGGGCTACGGCACGCATAAACCCAAAGGCGAGGATGTAGGCTGCGAAAGTGATGGCCGTGAAGGTAAAAGCAGTGATGCTTATGCTAGGACTCGGCGGAAAAGCCCGGTCATTGGAGCCACTTTCGGGTGCTGTTTGAGGTCAGCTGAGCATGACCTCCATGAAAACATTGAAAGGGACACACCTGGCCCTGCTTCCAGCGAACAGCCGAGCGATCGAGCAAAATGCTCCGGAAATGAAAACCTATGGCCAGCGTAACTTGTGCCATGAACAGGAACAAAAACCGGCCGCTTAGATGGTAAGGTGCTTCCTAGGGACAAGTTAAGTCTGTAGAGGATATCGGGATGGAGCGTAAGTACTTGATTTGACAAAAATTCCAAAATGATCTCCTCGCGGGAGTATTTTAGGAGGCAGCCAAATACGATATGAAATGTTGAAATGAGAATGTTTGTGAGAATGTACACTGAGAGAGCACGAAGTGTGTGAGGTTTAGAAAAAGCAACTTTGACGCGTTGTGAGGGAGAGGAGGATGGAGTGGGAACAGCTGTGGAAGGTAAGATCGGATCCAAAGATTTTGTCGACAGACTTACCCGTGAGCTGTGATTTTCGAAGTACGATCAAAGGTAAGACGCCGAAACCCCACACGAGAGTGGTCATTAGGAGTGTGCTGGGATGAATGGGCATGATGAGCGAGTTCAAAATACCCAACGCGGACAGTCCGCCAACATTCCACATCTTCCAGAAAATGGTGGAGGTCCATACGGGCAAGGTAGATAGTGGGAGGATGTCATAGAGGAGACGGCGGCGAAGGACAGCGCGCGCGAGTGGTTCGTACGTCTGGGATGCTGGCGGTACTGGGGGTGCTGCACGCGCTGATAGGGTCGAAGTTATGGCACGAACTGGTGATGAGTGCCATGGTGGCGACGCTGGGGTGTGGCCAGTAGACATGAGTGTTGGCCGAACGCAGTCCGTTGAAGCGAGTCCGTGGAGCGGTCCCACCACCTCCATCACGCGTCTTCATCACGTGGCTTCGACCACGATGGACGTCTTATCCCCCAAATGGTACAGCAGTGATCCCGATTCCCGCCGGTGGCGATGGCCCGCATGACCCGGTCGTCAGTCGTCTTCTCGACATGATTACCCTGACAGAGCGCCCCAACACCCCGAGCGCCGTTCTGATTGACCATACCCAGCCTCATCTTTTGTCCTTGGTTGCCGTGGGTACCTGTCGTTTTCATATCACCCACGACCTTCCCTGGTTTGTTACCCTTATCCCTTGCAGGGGAACTCAGTGGTTCAGCCTTACCCGCTAGAGGTAGGGGTCAACTTCCATTTCCTCACTTAGTCCCGTCGTAACGGCGTCGTTGGTCCTCTCGCTGGAGCTTGGATTGCAGGCACTATCTAGGTGTGTCTCTCTGTTCCGTAATCCGGCCCCAACAAGAAAACGAATATCTCACGATTAGCACGAGTCATACTATAAGCATATATCCCCATTCTTTTCGAGCGTGAGTTGCGGCGTAAAGTTATGGGTGAAGAGAAAGGTTCTGCGGTGTCGAAACGCGTCTCAACCGACTCCGGCGATCAGCAGTATGTGAACCTCGTTCTATCATTTCATGCTCATGCCTCGGACAGACTAAAAAAACATATATTCATGAAACGTTTCTTTCGCCCGTTCCGATGCGAACTCATCGTGCGGCAGCTCCGTCCCGATTCTTTTTATTGTACGCCATCGTGCAATTTTCACCACGGCGTGTCGTGACCGAGTGAGCATTGCTGACCTTCACTACCTTGCTCTCGGCGTCGGCCTTACGAGTGGATCACAACCAAAATTCGAGGGCCACGGAACGGATATACGTGTTGCTAAATGCTGAAATTTTGCAATGGAGTTTGACAGCCCGAACCAGGACTGCGTGCGCAGCTATGTTAAGTTCTTCATTTGGCGCCTACTGGGAGACAAAGACATCACCTCGTGCTATAGTTAGCGTCGTCGTCGTGACGTTGAGAAGCCCAGAACCGCATGATCTGGACTGTACTAGCTGAAGGGCGTGTGACTAACTGTGACATGTTGCTATATGAAACCAGTTCGCTGCTTCTCTGTCTCGCCGTCATTATCTGATCATCATATTGCCGTTGTTGCATTCCTGCGGTCATTGGCCGGCTTTAGTATCGCATTCGCTCTGGGCATGTACAATGCACTGGTTACGACAAGGTGAGCTATTCTCGCCTCTTTGTTCATTGTTGTTGGAATCCACACCATGAGTACTCACACGCATTGACTCATAGAAGGCAGAATGCCTATGCGGGGCTATTGCGAATTACGTTACATAGTGTCATTTCACAAACGGTGTAATAGTGAACCTGTAGATGTGCTCTATAGATGTATATGAAAATGCAATCTGTTTGATTGAGATTAAAGATATAGTAGGTGTATCGCCCGAGTCGTGTCCGGATTCACACATAAGGGAGGATCAATCAAACCCGCGCCCGAGGACAAGCGCTCGCTTATCTCAGTATTCGTTATTGTGTAAATGGACACATTGGAAATACCGGTGATCGGCGAAGATCCGAAAAACGAAGAGATGCACCGCAATGCATTCTCCGCCACGTCACAAAAGCGTGACTCTGTGACCGGAGTACAAGGCTTCGGGGGATATTGTTCATCCTACTTCCTCACCGGGGCACAATAATAACTATGAGTCTCCGCGATGCAGACACATGGTTACCGCGTGGCGATGCAATGCTTATACTTGACCCAGGCCTCCTTTTTGTTCTTGGCAGGTCTTATAGGCCTATGCCACACCTCCATACTTCATTGACCATCCCCTGAAACGATCCACACTCGACTTCCTTACTTCCCCCTAACGACCTCCTCCTGCAGTTTTCCTCTACTCTCTTATCTTTTACGACCATGGCTTCTTCTACACGTACCCCCACACGCACGCCTCCGCCAACAACCAACAAGCTGGATGCCGTGCAGCGAGCACGCGTAATGCGCTATTCTCGAAAGCTCGGCGCCCTGCTCGGGACGACTCCTTGCCTCCTCGAGTCGTGCGGAAGCACAGTACCAGCTACTCTCTGTCCTGCTTCAAGGAGGCGTCACCAGCGTCAGCGCTCTGTCCTCGACAACGAGTCGCGAACCAGCTCCGAGAGCCTGCCACTGCCGCGGCTCTCCCACGGTGCCTCATCTTCCAAAGAGTCGCTGCTCAGCACGTCGGACTCGTCCGTCGAGTCGGACGTCCATTAGTGCTTTCCCGTCGCCCAGTCACACCACGCCCCCTCATCTACCTCGATGCCGTACCCCTGTCGTCGTCTAATCCGCGCGTGCAGGCCACGACGCACTTGACACGCTCCTCCTCTCTGGACATCCCACCCACACCCACCACACCGATGCAGCCCAGCTCCGTGGAGGCCCGCAGGCGCAAGATGGCACGTGTTATGCGCACGCTAGGCGAGAAAGTGCCGCCTGAACTCGTGTTCCAGGCGTCGGATAAAGTTTTCCTTGAAAACTACCCCGTGTCCGACACGATGCTCCTCGATACGCGACCGGGTTCACGCACGCGGTCTGCCGTGAAAAGCAATCGCCGGCGCAGCGCATCTGTGGACACTAGCACGCATGGCAACGCGACGTGCTGGCGCCAGTTTTTTCTTCCGGCTCAAAGGCGCCTGACGATCAGCGTTGGGTCGGCGAGTGGAATCGCCGGAATATGGCACAAGTACAGAACGAGCTCCGTGCCCTCCGCCGTTGAATAGAGTAAAAAGCGTGGTCACCCCACAACACCATTTCATCAATTGTACCCAGATTTCATGTGCTTTTTATCATGCCATTTGTAGAACTAACGATGCCACTACTATTTTATCTTCTTCTACTCTAGCCAAGTTCTAGTAATAACATATCCTCATGCCAGTCATTATGTGTTTTTAACTGTTTTAATCTACTTATGACATATTATCCGTGCTCATCCTGCCATTAATATTGACACCGCCGCGGGGACGAGGACATTCTCGTCTTTGGACACATCCTTTGTGAACTTGCCATCAACTTGACAATATTTCGGCCTTCAAAATTCAAACGTTTCATCTCCCACTTACTTGACCGCGGTGATTCGAGTGGCGACTCTGGGAGCGCCACAGTGCGACATGCCAGGTTTGGACCGTCCCATTCCTCGATCAGCTGATCGTAGCAACACGACCTTGTCTGGAATTGGGATTTGCTCATACGCCACACTACGAAACGGCAGCAACGAGCAAGGCAACGAGTGTGTCACTGCTGTCGGTACCCTCCTCGGCTTCTGTCCCTGAGACCTCCCGCGCCTTCCGTCCCGTCTTCTCTTCTCTGGCCGTATTAAAACCGAAGCTTCCTTATACGAGTCACAAATGCGTGTAGATCGTTCTTCTGCGTGCTTCAGGGGGCGGTGCGGTGCAGGGGACCAAAAAGATACAGAAAAAATAAATAATCTGTTGTCTGTCTGTGTGGAGCTACCCCAACGAAAAATATCCAATTTTTTGATGTCGAAACACTCCGCAGGTCCACGGGTCCGAGTCCGGGTGTGCATTCCGTTCAACGTAACTCGCACGAGCTCGCAACGCACCGCACCGCAACGCACGGGTTACTGTACGCACCGCGACATCGCACATGATGATCGTGATCGATCAGCGCGACGTCATGGCATAGTATACATACAATCTGAAACTCGGGACCTTGGGCACTGGATTGCCATTTTGATGGACGTGTGGCGCAGACCCGCTCTAAATTTAGGTGTGTGGGGCGCACAATGTCGGGAACCCGAGTCATCCTCACGACGGAAAAAAAATTGCACAGCCAAAAACTTAACTAAACACAGCAGCACCGGATTCTCGCCATTGATTGATCCCCAATAAAATACTCACATCCGAGAGCGGAGTGGACGATGACCGGAGAATGAGAGAGCGATGCGAACGATGGGACAGATGAGTGACATATCGCCGACGCACACAACGAAAAAAATAAACAATTTCAGCGTACGTACTGTAGTGGTCAGATATATGCGGAACAACCCGACCCGCCCCTCCCCATCGCACTGGCAGAGCCAACCGAGAAGTAGACATAGGGTACTAAGACGTCCTGATTTCTCTAAGCATGGCGCGACACTCAAACGGCCGCGTATACAGCAGACAGCCATGAGCAACACTGGGGAAAAAAATGAGCCATGCTACCACTCAAAGAAACCAGCACTGCATCGACCAGCACTGCACCATTGAAATTTTTTATGTCATAAGAGCGTGAGAGTGAAGAGCCGTAATCGGCCAGACTCTAGGGCAGGACCGCGAGGCTCTTCGAGAGATCGGTCCTCCTCGTTGATGGTATTGTCAAGGGTATTGTATCGCTTTTTCTCGGCAGAAACTTTTTTGCACGGACTCGGCGAAGGTCTATAAAGTTTGGCGCGGGCGAAGTGAGTCGCTTGGACTTTTGGCATGAGCAACACCACGGGCAATCCTCATTCATCTGGGTCAAGCCTTTTCCGGAAGTCAGTTACAGCGCGCTGTAATCTATCATCACAACCTCGCCGATCACAATCCAATACATCGTCACAATATATCGCGCTTCATCGAGCTTCGTCGCACCGCAAGAGACTTGACCTCGGCGAGGAATTTCTTAGTCAAAGTGCTGCCTGTGGTGGGATCCAGAACTACCATCAATGCCAGTGCTAGTGATACGAGTCGACAATCGATGATGACCCTCTACCGCCGTTCATGAGATATTCGATGGGTAACTTGTGTATTAACGACAGTCTATTTCAACCCTATATATTTACAGGAGGTTACCGATTAACAGCGAATCAAGTTGGTCCCCCATTGACGTGATGGGTGATTTCACGGGTATGGCTAATGGATTGCTACAGATGGCTCACTACACTCTCATTTCTGCTGCGATCCAGCTCGGCACCGTGACGGACCTCACTGATACCCGAATCTATGTTCACGAGTCCAACAGTTCCCTCCTTGTTGAAAGGATCTGCACTTCGAGTGAAAAGAATCTGGACGCAGCAAGCGCCATCCGTGCCTATATCACCATCGTCAGAACCCATCCAGCCTCCCATCTAGCCTCTCGGAGTCCCTGTCTTGCCCTCGACCCCACATCGATAATCTTTACACAGAAGCTCAGATGACCCCCTCGTTCTTTGGAGCCCTCGTTCGATTTCTATGCCCAGAAAGGACCTTGATTCCAATCTCCGGGATATAAATATCGTGATAAGTGGGAGCGTCAATCTCCAGCAACGTCGACTCTTTACTCTGACTAGTAAATGGACCGGGCTTTCACAGATATTCAAACCATTTGCGACAATCCCAATAGCCGCTCTCAGGTGTTTCGTTCTGGTTGAGCACCTCTCCTTCCTCTGTATCGATATGTCTCATAATTCACCGATAGGCAGTCGCGGCCATCTCAACAGTATAAGGCATCACTACGAGAGCAGTGCTCAGGATGCCAGTTTTTCAGTCGAGCCTGGGTCCGCCGAAGATCTATCTAAAATCGTGCGTCCACGCGTACGACTTTGTACTTGAAGCTGCAGACGTATTGATCGTGTGCTCTAAAGATGACAGTCATAAAGAGGCACGGAGTTTCCTTTGCGGTCAGTGTCCATCTTTTTAAACACAACTCGTGATCGTCGAGCTTAACCCGACTCGGACTGCTATGATGTAGGTCAAGAGTGGCGGACACACATCCAATCCCACGTTCAGCTCGACAAAGGGCATACAGATCTCCATGTCGCGTTTCAACAAGATTGATCATGACCCACGCAACAACCAGCTGACAGTTGGCGCCGGATGCGTGTTTGATGAGATCTACAAGTTTATTCGACCCAAAGGGTACAACATCGTCGGTGGAGGAGGGAGCGTGGGACTTAGCGGTTGGATCATGGGAGGAGGATACTCGCTCAAAACTAACCAGTACGGCCTTGGAATCGATAACCTTGACCAGGTTCAGATCGTTCTTCCTGATGGCAAGGTGGTGAAGGCGACAAAAAATATCAACAGCGATATCTTTTGGGCCATTAGAGTATGTCTCAGGCTTAATCTATGAGTGAACATCGAACAACTGACGCATTTCGAATTGAGGGCGGCGGGAATAACTTTGGTATAGTGACCGAGTTCGTTCTGAAAACTCATCCCCAAGGTACTGGTGAAAACCGCGGAATCGTTTATGTGAGTTCATTGGATTTCCATGTAGCATTCATTCACGGTACTGGCTTCTAGGGAGGGCTTCTAACTTTTGACAAGGCTCGTGTCGAACGTGTCAAACGGGCCATTATCGACTTCATGGAAAAGAAAGACCCCAAAGCCGCTATCGTCGCCGCTTTCAGGTTCTACCGGAACCATGGCATTCGGGAGGTTCTCTTTCCCATTTCTTTCACGATTGTGTATCTATTAACCAGATTTGCTTCGACAGTTTAAATTTACAGTCTTGGCATTTTACGATGACAAATTTGACAAGAAACCTGAACACGACCCCTTTAAAGACTTCCTCGCCATTCCCCACCACGGTCAGCTCGAGAACTCATCTTATACGAAGCTGGATGTCGTTACGAGTTTGCTTTACGACCACATTCCGGCGGATACTGCTACGAGTTTGCTTTATGACCACATACCGACGGATATTGCGACCACGACTCTTTCCCCACCTAAAGAAGACAGTTTTGAAGCGTTTTCTTTTCCCAGCTCAGAAATCGCCGGAATTGGCGTTATGAATGCACGGTACGTCACTGTCGAGATGATATAAGAGAAATCTTTCCTCACTTGTCGTCAGAGCGCGATGGGGAAACGTCATGGTGTCCAAGTATACGCAGAACCTCATCAATGTTGTCGAAGAAGAAGCCAAGGTAAATAGATCAAACGCCATACCTTTCATTAGACCTGATTCCTTTATAGGCGGCGAAACAACTCATGGAAAAACACAAAGGGAGAATGGCTGTGGCCGATATATGGCCTTTTCTGCCAACCATGTTTAATACAAGCGTCGATTCAGCATGGCCGCACAGGGGGGGAGCACCCAACGGACCCCTCCTAGTGTATTTCATGTGGGAAGGCAGGGAGAACGACAAGCCATGGATTGATCAGATGAAGACGGCCTTGCATCACATTCACCAGGTCGCCCTCCGGGAAAATTGCACCACACCCGATGCACCCGTGTATTGCAACACCACCCTCGAAGAAGTTACTACGCCTCAGCAGATCTATCGACACAACCTGGATGCACTGTCTGCGCTAAGGACGAAATACGACCCTGATGATGTCATGGGTAAAACGGGCGGGTTCCGTATTCCGTTTGGTCCTGCAATCATCAGTGGGATATACAGTATCACGAACGCGATAGACTACGATGCCATAGATGTTGAGAGGCCTTCAGGTTACGTCGTCAAAGACGGTGGTATCGGTACCACAGTATGCGACGTTTCTTTCTACGCCATCGAGTGCTGATCCTGGATGTCAAATTTTTTCCCGCTTAGTTCCAGATCTCTCGTGTGCACGACGGGACATATAGTATTTCTGCAGAAGATTCCCCCGAGGGCAATCGTATCACCAAGGACACTGAGGACAGGGTTGTTTGTAGGCCGCAGAACGACACCTGGAAAATTATCCCTGAATCTAGAAGAAATAATCAACTGGAGTATTCGTAAGCCTTGTCTTTGTCACCGGGTGTATCTCTTAAATAATATTTTTGAAGGATCGTCAACCTAGCGGGAGATAAACGGTGGATACTTGATGAAAATGAAACGAAGGTAAGATTGATTCATGCATTTGCAAAGGCATTCTTCCTGAATGGACTTTAGGTGAAATGTATTGTGGTTGCCGGACCCCCCTTCCCAGACACTGCTCTGTGGCGCTTCATGTAGCGCGTTAACAAACGCGTAACTCAGTCTCCGAAGTAAAGACTGAGGTGTGCAACAGGTGAACGTAGTTCTTATATACTGCATTAAAGAATGTTTGATGTCTATGATCGAATGGAAATTTTACTGAAGTCAGATATACTGTATTAGTGCGTGCAAGGACGCAACAGAGCTGTGGGACTTCAGCCCCATGGCCCCAATCCGCTGTGGCGCCGTGCATTGGCTGTGCTTCCAACACCTCAGTCTTCCTTTTGGTCCGGGTTGTTTAAGATGTTTCAAGTGTAAAATAATGTTGGTGACGATTCTCGCAACAATTTGTTTGCATTGTAGATACCAGTGCGGGAATCCGTAATCAACACCAGTTGTTGTACACGGCAGCTACTTCGCGATCACGTGACGAACCACGCTCATAGCCCGCGACCAAGCAAGATTCAGTGTTCAACGAGGATTGAAATTTGAATGTCGGCGTTGACCGTTGAAACATTTGGGATACATTTCGTGGCCTGTGGCGCCGAACATGCTTGGTATGATGAGTGGTTTATGGGTGCATGGACCCCTTCCTATTCCAAGTCCTATCCTCCCTTCCTCCCACGAAAAAAAAACCCCCGCACCACACCGCTTGCCACACCGCACCACATATAATGATCCCGATCGATCAGCGCGACGGCGGCGACGCCATGACATTCATTTCAACTGACTTTGGGATTGCCACTTATGATGGACGTGTGGCGCGGACCAGCTACAAGTTGGGGCAATACTGTATGTATGTGGGTAATGGTGTGGGGCGGTGCACGCGTGGAATGGCCGTGGTGGAGCCGGGCGGGTACACTTGGTAACTGTACTGTACGTACTGATCGAAGTACTGATCTCGCAATCTCGCAGCAGACACAGGTATCTAGGAAGCCCCGCACCGATACACAGTTATTTTCGCGACGGAAAAATTCACAGCCAACAAAAAAAAACCCCCAAAAAACAGTACACAGCAGCACCGGATGCGAAGAATGGAACAGATGGGTGCATATCACCGACGCACACTCCTCCAATGATTTATACCAGCGAAAACACAGCTTCTGCCATTATAGTGGTCTAAGAATAGACAGATAGATAGATATATGGAACAACCGACCCGCCCACTCCCCATCGCGCTGGCAAACCAACCGAGAAGTAGACATAGGGTGCTAAGACGTCCAGATTTCTCTAGGCATGGCGTGACACTCAAACGGCCGCGTATGTAGTAAGACAGCCATGAGCAACACTGGGGAAAACAACGCCATGCTGCCGCACGAAGGAACCAGCAACACCATATCGTCGAAAACTTTATGTCACAGAATCGTGAGAATGAAGAGCCATAATCGGCCTCTCTAGGGCAGGCGAAGATTAGAATGAATGATTTTTTCAAGCGAGGCGGTTCAAAATGGAACCAGTATACAAACTACTACCACTGGTGACTAGAATAAGTTGCAAAGAAAAATAGCTAGAACGTGGCGTGACATGACGAGACGGGGGAGGAGGATAATCAAACGACGGATAAGACGGGGATCAAAGGGTATCCAGCACGGTTTAAGAGAATAAGCAAGTCCAGAACGGGAAGCGTGGAGATAAAAGTCCCTATCTATCCACCTCGTTCTTCTCATTTGCGTCGGACATCTCCAGATACACGCTAATGATGGGGTCTAGAGAGTGTCTAGAGCCGGTGACCTGGAACGGCCCAGAAAAGGAGTGTGAGTGCCGCAACGCCAAAGGCCACGAGTATCGACACCCAAACGGCACGACCAATAAGCAACTTCTGGACGTATGGCTCACGGATGCGCAGGGTGCGGAACGGAGTCGTTTCACTCTGCCCCAGAAAGACGAGGATGGGGTCAAGTTCGTATTGATGTGAGATCATGAAAAGAAGAGCAAAGGTGAAAGGAAGGAAGAGCTTTAGACAGGACTCAGCAAAACAACGCCCAAATTTCTGATTAACGTTATACGCACATAAAACCGCACGGACTTTGGCTTGACATCTAAGAATATTAACGAGAAGGCAGTTGCGAGGCCGATCCATAAGGAAATCAGACCCGCGACGAGACGCACGAGCGCACTCATGGGGGTAAGATTTCCAAACGCCTTGGAACGTAAGAACCGCGGGAAAGCGTCTTGCTCCATGGCGCGGAAGCAATATTCCTTCTGGGCGTGGAACATATCTGGAACCTGGGCAATCGCCGCCCGGTCCGCAGCGCTACCAGTGGCATTACTGAGGGGGAAAGAATGCACGCGTAGCGCCGGCGGGAGATAGATCTCGTGGCTCTCACCGCCCCCGGGAGACGTGCCCGCGGGCGAGAGGTAGCGCAGAAAGATCCGCTCCGCGCTCTCGACCAGATCTGAGCGGGAGATGGGCGTGCTACGAGGGATGATTGTCGGCGCACGAGAAGCGCGACGGGAAAAGAAGGTCGGGGTTCGTTTACCCAGAGAGAATGGTGTGGATGAACGAGGCTGTGCGGGGGTCGGAGAGGCGAGGGCGTGCTCGAGGTCCGTGCCGACGGCCGTTGCGGGTGAGGTTGACGCGAGCAGTCGGGGGTCCGGGCTAGGGGAACGCTCAGCTGCCCCGCGCTTCTCCTGCATCTCTGCGGTCATCTCCGCCGTGCTTGCCGTGCTGCGTTTTGTTGTTGCGCCTGTTTGGGCACCGACGACGGCACCATACGTAGACCCACGCCGCCGCGCATACTCCCAATATTCCGGCCAATCATCACGGATGGTACGTCCCGATTTCCGTACGTCCTTGAAATAGGCCCTGCAGAGATTTTCGTGCTGCTGCACATCAAGCCAGAAATCGAGAATATCTTCCGCACCCTCTCGTTGAAGGAAGAGACTGCGACAGTACAAAAAACAGACACGGACGAGAGGTGTAAGAATTGATCGAAGAGAGGTGAAATATAAGGACGCACTAAAACATGAAAAGATCGACGGGGGGACGTGTCCTGCGAGAGAGGACCTCCGTAAAGGTAGGCAAACGTGCGTGGCGACTACGAGTCCATTCGTCCTGTTGCTGCTGTTGATCGGCCTCCATAAATCGCTGTCTTGACCTTGATGGTGGTGGTGCAGTGGGCGAGGCTGTCGAGCCGAGTGCAGAGTGGTTGCCAACCAACCAGGATGCAGCGGTTGCACGCACGAACGAGGCGTGGAAACACGCTGACATAATCGCTCCCACTCGCTAGTCCTGTGGGGGCAACCGCCTGTCTCTCCCTGAATTTTCCTTGGGGAGTGTCATCAATAAAATGGTGAATTTGAATGCAATCTGTGTGAATCACACAAAAATGCACTCCGCGGTGCTGGTGATCGAAGAGTACGATAAGACTTGGGTGTTCCCACCGCGCTTGCCCGAATTCACGGCATTCGGTTCGCCTTCATAGGCTTCACACGCTCACCTCTTCTAGTGAACCATGTCGCTCGCCAAAGCATTCTCACCAGCCCTACGTGAGGTCAGACTTCTTTTCTCACAAACCGGCGATGCATCCCAAGGCGTCAGGTGAGCCAGTCACACACCCCAGTAAAAAATGTCTGACTTTGACCCACAGACAATTCGTCGTGTCCACATATCCAACGTTGAAACAGCACAACCCAGACCTCCCCATACTTATACGGGAAGCTCAAGGAACCCCAGCGCGGGCTTTTGCTCGGTTTGGTACGTTAACCACACACTCCTGCCGCTCGTCATAATCTCATAAAACTACAGAACGAGGTGTTGAACGAAATGTCACGCTTGATGGTCTGTCCTCCAAGGATGTTGCCACAAAGATATCCGAGCTATTGGGGTGAACATTTCATGTATCAGAGTAGTGTCAAATTTCCTTTCCTGTTCTCGACAATTCTTAATATCACCATCCCTTATCCCAAAGCCGCATCGCCTATTGATCAGGAAAGTACAAGGTTCTTATCTAGGGGAACCAACATCCGACGGATTATAAGTACAGTACAAGCTGCCCTCAATCGCTTGACTCTATGTGCGCTGTTTCGCCGTTCTCGAATCTGGCTGATACACTGCCATCCTATGTACCCGGTCAACACTGTTCAAGTGACGCACTAAAGTATTTACCTGGTTTCCAAAGTATGCCGCCTTGACAATATCACAAAACAGGCCAACTTCAACAACCCCGGTTAGCAGCTTGATCTTTACGAGAAGCTTTTCGCATATCAGTAAAGAGATTTATACGTGGAGGCATAAACGGAACCTCGTGCGGTTTTCTCAAAGCAGCTTCAGTAAACGGCGCATCGATAATGAAATTCCCGTTGTCGGTAACAACCGGACCTGCCTTTGCGCGTGCCATGCGCAAGATTGCTTTCGGTGAATCAAGTTTCGTGTGAAGACTCCGCAGGACAGAGGTGTGTGCAAATGGTGAAACTTCGATGGGCACACCAGAAGTGTACTTAGGAGGCATGGGCGAATTGTGCGTGAGAGAAGGAACGGCAAAACTCACACTGGTTCCCAAGACGGCCGAATTCTTTCGGTAGTCGGCAACGACGATGAACCTGCGGAAGATTCACACCGAGTCTACAGGGAAAGACAGACAGACGAACGTCCTGGCTACCTCGGCGAGTACCTTTTCGCGCAACTGGCATGCGCCACCACCCTTGATACAGTTCAAGTCTGCGTCAACCCTGCAGGCATTCCGCTTTGTCCCTGTGCAAATGGATGTGATATTGGACTTACTCGTCCGCGCCATCGATGGTGACATCGAGTTGTGAATACTGCGTGATGTCACCGAGCCGTAGGCCGGAGTGTGTGATGAGTTGTTGTGATTGGAAACCGGTCGGGAGAAATACGCGATCTTTGTTACGTTCCTCCCCTTGTTGTAGGATGCGCTCTACGACGTACGGGACGGTGGAGCCTGGTTGTGAATGTGAGATGAGTGAACCGCGGGGTATTAATTGATCGTACCAGAGCCGATGCCTATAACCTACGACGATCTCCTCGGAATCGCGTATGGCGGATATTGTGACGTACCTTGTCCTCTGGCCGAATGTGCCTGTCAACCGCGGTGTATGCCGCAAGTCGCTTGGCCGCTTCAACAGCGTCGAGAGGTGACACTGTTGAGGTTCAGTAAACATCACTTCGCGATCACGAAGCGCGGGACATGCCGAGAGCCGCAGTCAATGAGGGTGAGAAGATCGATGGGAGACTGTAAGCAGAGTGAGTAGATGGCTGCAGGGTGCGTATCGAAGTACGCACGAATTCATGGTTAGTGTTGTTGGTTGGGATATGCGGGAGAACCGACTCGTTCCGATACTCTTGAAGAAAGGAGCTCGTCGGAGAATCATCAAATCCGCACGGCGCGGGGCTCCGGACTATGACAATATCAGTGGGCTTTTTGGCTACTTTGACTTGCTGCCGCGCTGATGGATGAATGAGCGTGACGCTGAGTTCGTCAATTGGAAGATTTACGGTCCAATAAAACTTCCAGTTGATGAACTCAGCGTCACCCACGCAGCTTTCTTTTTCTAGAAATCTGCTTATACAGCGCCGCATGCATACAACAACTATACAGGCGTGCTCGACCCGTAAGGGGCCAAAGTATGAGCATGTATGTGACCCATGGTGATGAGGGGGGGACGTTCGTGGTACTGTTTAGCCAACGTCGGCTGTCGCACCCATTCATTGATTCGGTAACCCGGGCCGTAGATTAGAGCGGAGTTGAAATATAAGTTGGGTGTCTCCGAAGGACGCGACAGGGACGAACACACAACGACAATGCGCGCAGTTAGAGGTGAGTTAACGTTCAATTAACTTTGAGATCCTGATGGAGAAATTTTGTGATAGGTGTCCTCATTACGTGGTAATGCCTGTATTCACGGGGGACGTTTAAATTATTCTGATGCATATTTCTTCCCCAGCGACTCCGCGGTAAAGCAGATACTCCTCACCTTGGACGAGAGACCAGGCCAGTCGTTCATCATCGAGGATCTAGACGAGTTCCATGTGCTCGTTCGCTCAGACGAAGAGGGGCGCGTGAAGCGTGAATTGGAAGCAGAGGTATGCTCGTCCGCCGCCCTCTGCACCCCACAATTTTTTTCCTGATGGAGATGCGCGCAGCTGGAGAAGAATACGTATAGCATGGAAGCTTAGGTTGTCGTTGGGGTCGGCTAATGTGTTGTTATTATTGGCGCTTTGATGGCGAAGATGCGGCACTACAGGCACAGGGCGATATAGCTTTCCTATGCGTCGGTTCAAAGAGGAGGCGGCGGTTAGTCTCCCGATTTGGCTTTACACTGTGGGTCAAGGTTGTCACTTGGACGTCGGAGGCTCTCACCCATGTGCTCTGATGGTGGCGTGAATATACCAAGGGGCTCGGTAGTAATATTCGTGTGTGCGGCCGCAGTTCTTATCATGATATTACAGTGCCGGTGAGCCGATCGTAAACTCATCCGGGATCGACCGCTATCCTCTTTCCTGCTTTGTTTACCATGCCTGACCATCTAACCCCCAAGAGGCGAGTGCGATCCTTACAGCGCACCTTCCTGATCCGCCAACAGAATCCCTCCGTGACTTGGTCGATTTGACCGATGCAGATCCAGCTGCTGGCGCAAGTTTCCATGCATACCTCGTCCACTCCGTCCCACATATGACTACATACTTTCTCACTCTCCAGTTCTCCGAGCCTCCCAAAGGCGAAGCCCCCTCACAACGCCAAACAGCATTCAAGATCAGTACAAGATCCTGAGTGCACTTCATGCACATATCCTCCGCGCCGCCCCCCGTCCCACTTCCGTTCCCGGTGCCCATCGCCCTCAATGTCGACGCTCCCCGGCCATACATCCTCGCGCGCCTCCCAGCGCCGCTCTCCCCATCCCCCAATTGAAGCGGCTAGCCGCCATTCGCGACGCTCTCACACCCGAGCAGGCCGCCTCCCTCGATCTACTCATCGGCGTCGCGCTCCGCACGATGCATAACTTGCAGAGCGAATGGTGCGGACCCCCGCCGCTCGAGAACGAAGGACTGTACAGCTGGCAGGAAGCGTTCACCCTCCTCGTCGAGGAGGCGCTCGACGCGGCCGAGTCGGCGGGCCTCGCGTCTGCCGACGACGTCACGGCGCTGCGGAGCTGCCATGCGCGAGCGATCGGCGCATTTCTCTTCGATGACGTCGAGGTGCCCTCGCTCGTCGCGCTTACGACCGGCGCGGAATCCGTTTTCGTCGCGGAGATGGGGCTGGGGAGCTGCGGCTGGCTCTGCTCCTCCCGTCCCTCGCGCATCTCTTGTATGGGGACCCGCTTCTCGAGTGTGCGTTCTCGCCCTCTGAAGCACCGTCGAGGGCCCTCCTCGAAGGCTACGGTGCACCACCGCCGATTGTGTTCGCCCGTCAGCGCACGAAACGGATGTGGTATGACTTGTATTTGGGACTTGTGGTGCTATTGGGCGCGAGGACGGTGGGCAATGATCAAAACATGGGTTGGGCAGCACAACTTGTAGAAAGAGCCGTGTGCTGATTAAAGACGCTCCTTGTTACTGAGACCAGCGCCAGTCTTTAAGATCGTAGAAGCAGGAGCAATTGTATGAGTACCCATGAAACAAAGATAGGAATGAATATAAGAAATACAGATTATCCTTCTGCCATCTGCACGTCTTCGTGTTCGTGCTCAGGGTCCGAATTCGGAAAACCAGATCCAAGGACATTCTCAAGTTCCTCCTCCTCTTCACTCGTGTTTGGACTGCCGCGCCCATTCGCAGCCTCCCCTGCGCCGGGACCATCCACCAGATCATCATCGCCCCCCCAGACCTCGTCAGGGTCAACAGCCACGCGGACGCGCCAGTCATATTTCTCCCTAAGCATCGCCACCGCCCGCTGCGCGCGTTCCGCGCGCGCATCATGCGCCGCGACGGCATCAGCGACGGCATCCAACACCGCCTGAGGCGGGGGTCCTCGGGCAAGCCGAGCGCGGCGCTGAGCCGGCGCACGGAGGCGGACTCGGCGCGGAGCACGTCCGTCGTCTGCTGGTTGCGCAGGAGCGGTATGAGCGTGCCGTCGAGGGCTGCGTCTGGGAGCGGCGTGCGCGGGTGCAGCGCGGTGTTGGCGAGCGCGCCTGAGCCTGAGCCGGAGGATGCTAGGGCGCGGGAGAGGTTGTGCGTTTGGGCCATTACGACGGCGTATTTTGCGAGGAGATCGGGCCAGGGGGGTGGAGGGTGGAAGGCCTCGAGCTGCCATGCTAGGGTTTGGATTGAGTCGATTAGTTGGGTCACGCGGAACTTTAGGGATTCGAGAGAGGCGGTGTCGGGTGGGGGGCCGCCGAGAGAGGCTGGGAGTGGTGTTGGCTGTGGTTGGCTGGCCTGGGGTTGGGTGGCCATGACTGGATCGGGGTTGGGGGTACGGGGTAGTCATACGCGGCCGCGTGACTCTCACCCATCTAACCCAAGATTTCACGTGAGGCCTGGTATCAGTCTCTGTTTCCTAGCATACCTCAGTCATGGCATCATCCTCGGGCAACGATCTCGGAAAGCACCCAGTGTCCGTGGACGACGATTCTGACGTTGATGATCTCGATGGTGCGAACTCCAATAATTGCACTGCTAGAGCACTGGTGATCCACAGAACGATGCACATATGTCTACAGATGTACTCGAAGACTTTACGCGGAACCCCCCCGCAAAACCTGCACCTCAAAACACTAAAGCAGCAGCAGCGATGGGTCCCTCCCCACCACCTCCACCCGCTGCTTCTTCCCGACCACCAGATGACCAGGGAGTGGACTTTGCGGAAGAGTTCGCACGTCAGATGGAAGCGATGTTACGCGAGCTGAATACAGACCAGCAGAACCCCTCACGCACCACAGACGGTGCAAGCACGAGTGGTGTCAATGCGGGGCAGACCCGACTCCCGACGAGCAGATGCGCTCGGCTTGGGAAGACTTATTGATCAAGAGTATGGACGGCGTAGTGCCCGAGATGCCTGATAGTGGCAAAGCCGCAGCCGGTGGATCTGAGGACGCGTTCCAGAGCAGACTCCAGGAGGCGGTAGAACGCTTACACAGGAACGATACAGAACAACAGGTAGCGACTGTTTCATGCGCTCGCGAAACGTCGTCACACTAAATCTTCATCTCATAGGCGGTCCCTCAGGCGGACGACGACGACCTGTCTGCCTTTCTTACCTCCGGAGATGACGATTCACTGCAGAACCTCCTCGAGGGGATGATGGGTCAGTTGATGAGCAAGGAGGTTCTGTATGAGCCGCTGAAGGAACTCAACGACAAAGTTGGCAGCTACTTCCTACTATTCCGTACTTTATCTGCTGATGAAACGATCTGTAGTTCCCATCCTATCTCACTTCGAATAGAGACAAACTTTCGGCGTCGGACCTGGCACGATACGAGGCGCAACACGCGTGCGCCTCACAAATTATTGCCGTGTTCGATGACACTCGGTACAAAGATGACATCTCACTATGACAACGAAGATCGTCGATTTGATGAGCAAGGTCTAATTGCTCTGTCTCTGTTGAATGCCAAGGCAGAATGCTAACGTTTTGCTCGCAGATGCAGGAACACGGTGCGCCGCCAGCGGAGATCATGGGTGAACTACCGCCTGGGCTCGACGTGGGTCCTGACGGTGCACCTAAACTGCCCGACGACTGCGTGATTGGTTGAGGGGCGATCCTCGTCACCCTAACGCATAGATAAGTGCGGCCGCATTGTGGTCAATATATTTTGTTCGAATCATCCACACCGCAGGGGGGGTGTCGTAATTCGGGAAGCCAGTAACCTAATTTCCACATCTAGCAATAAAGTAGGACCTGTCAGACACTCCGAGGCAGCTGAACTGGGTGTAGCCTCAGGCCTCCAGGGCAATCGTTCGAATGGGTGGGCGTAATCGGAAGGATCAGCCGACACTCAACTCAGCGACGGCGGTGTACGCCGCGCCCAGGACCACATGAAGCGAGTCCAATCCTTAGAAAGCACACGCCGACACAGGCACTGAGATCTACGTAAGTGGCAGCCCCCTCGTGTCCACAGGGGACGAGATATGGGGACGTCACACCACCCAACTGAATCCGGTCGATCCGAGAGTTTGTTGGGTCCTGGCGGAACATTGCGGAGTTGGGGGTGGAAAAAAAAAGGGAAGGCGCGAGCGCGAGGACAATGGACGTATTTCGGCTTCGGATCGCGCTCAAGATGAGGCCAACGCCAAATGCCCCTAAACCCAACTGGCCTGCCATTTACGATATGGAAGGCCGAAAGAAACGCACGAGCAGAGCGACGTTTTTGGTTTCGGAAGAATCTTCGTGCCATGTCATTTGAATTGAGCCAATGCAGCGGGTGGGCGGGCGGTGGATGGGGGCAGATGGGTTGATGCACGCATGGGACGCTTGCCACGTCAGCGCATGGCCCGGGGGGAGGAAGGGAAGGGGGGGGGGGAAACTGGGGGCTGTTGCAGCAAAGCAAAGCACAATCTAGGAACATCTCGCTCGCGCGGGCCACCGCCGAGCCCAAAACGTTCACCATCTTACGGGTAGACCCGTCCGCTGTTCGCACGCACCGCAAGCAATGGCTTCTCCTGATAAGAAGACTCGAGAAGAGCAGCAGATCGACTCGATTCGCTGTGCGTGTGGGGCAACGCGAAAAAAAGGCTACTGTACTTCTGGCGGGGAAAAAAGAGGGTAATAATCTGCGACCACGGCGGGGAAAGCGGGGAAGTGGGCAAACCTTGGCAAGTGCCGGAGTCCGGCAGCCGGTGTGTCAGATAAATTACTCTTTCCCCTCCACCCTCCCAAAAAAAAAGACTGCCATCGTTAGGAGTCAATAAGGATGCGGGCACCGGAAATGCTATTAAAATAATATTAAAAAAAGGTGGCAAAGCGCTAGTTTCTGTTTTGGGTACGACCCTACCGATGGCAGCACCAGAAGTGTGGCCACCTGCTGAACTATAACCCGAAGGCAAACGGCGGCGGCCGATGTTCGCTTGGTGAAGAGGAGGACAAGTACGCGAATCCGCGCGAGCACATCTGCGCCGGTCTCTTATGTGAAGAGGACGAAGCTTTGCTTTGCATCTAGATTTGCTCTTTAGCCAGATCATCGTCCACGAGACACCCATCACGTGGGTCACCAGGTCACCACCCCGATTCAGATGATCGTCCATTTTTTCAGCATGTGAGTGGCGGGCTCTGACAAAGTCTGATTACTATCACCATACGTCCATACAATGGCGTCTGATGGCAAGCGCTCAGAACAGAGCAAGATTGCTCCATCGAGAATAGCGGTATCTACTATCATTCATCTGATACGACTAATATAAAATAACTCGATCTAGACCTGCTGCCAAGATTCTCAATAAGGAAAATGCAGAGACAACGCGAACGGAATAGATTAGATAAAGTCAGGTGCGATATGGATCGTGACAAAAGATAGAGTTAGAGCACCCCCGAGCGTTCGACAACGATCTTTACGCTCGGCCGGCGGAGAATATCTTGGGATGCGTAGCTTTGTATTTGTCTCACGAGATCAAGTCCTTGATAAACCTCGCCAAATACGACGTTTTTCCCGTCGCACCAAGGTGCTGCTGCAGTGGTGATAAAATACTACAACACAAACATCAGGGGAGTGTGGGGTCGCAGGGAAACACTACTGTACCTGTGAAGAGTTCGTTCCAGGGCCACGGTTCGCCATAGATATCAAGCCGGGTTTGTCATGTTTGAGGGCAAAACTCTCGTCTATGTCTGTAAGTGAGCACACCCTTCGCCATAAGAAAACGAAACTCACCGCGAAAATGTCCTCCGAAAATGGACTGGCCGCCAGAGCCATCTCCCGTCGTGATATCACCGCCTTGGATCATGAACTACCGACGTGTCAAGTCAACACTTTGAATAGGGGACACTGAGAAAGGACGTACGTCTGGGATAATTCTATGAATGCAAGAACGGGCGTATCCAAACCGTGTTGTCCAGTTGCTAGTTCACGGAAGTTGCGCGCCGTCAATGGTGTTCGGTCGTCGTACAACCGAAAGATAATGCGACCAGCTTCCTGGCCATCAATTGATATGTCAAACTACAGGCGGTCAGGTAAGCATAAGTAGAAACTGAACGAGTGGGAACGCACAAAAACATCAGGGTTTCTGGAGAGAGATAGTATTGTGAGTTAGTGTATGGTAACTGTGCTAGCCTGCTAGGAGACGCACCGGTTTGGCATGCTTGTTGAAGGGGGTTTGGCAGAGTACAGCAGGATACCCGGCAAAAAAAGGGCGCGTTAGGGCTGGGAGAGAAAACGACCGAGGGGCAAGGAACGAATGGTGGACACGAAGAGTTCAGTATCATTTTTAAGAGTCAATCTTTCGAGCCTGGGGCTGGGCCACAGGAGCGGAACGATCTCGGCAACTACCGTGAAAGCCTCGGCGTTGTCCGGAAACTAAATTGATTGTCGGCTTTTACGGAACGCTCTCGGCGATCAAGAACCCCGAGTTACCGCGGCATTGTCCGGAGAGCGCTCCTGCTTGATCGTAAACACCAAAAAATTTCCTTGGCGTCTGGGTCAAGGGTCGTATCATGATGATAGACTCTCTCACCTTCGGACAGGAAAAATTGTCTCCCAGAAGGAGCGCCTGTCTTCGCCTGGCCTTGCTGATGATCAGTCAGGGAGCAATAGAATGCTGCCACCAGCCCTGGACGTATCCATGTCCCATTTCGGTACGGCGCCGGACAGGAACGAACGACCATTTATTCCAGAAGATCGAGAAAATGGTCTGGTCTGGCTCTCCAGGAGACCTGGATGGTGCCCGGAGGGACGGATGCAAACTAGTCAAGAACATCCTCGGACCTTCGCAGCAGCAGACGGCGTGTCAATTTCCAAAACAACGGGGAGGGATATCATCATCGCGTGCCTGGATTACCAGAAGCCCCACTACCTCTGCCCGATCCGAGGGGACTCGTAACTCATGAGAATCAGCTTGTGACGTCACTTTCATTCTGAAGCATTGTCGGTGGCCAACATCCACGCTGCTCACACTCTTGTGCGCAGCACGGCGATGTTCTAGATAAGCACTCTCCGAGATCGATCGCTACGTAAAGCCTGACGTCAACGCATGCAAGTGCACCCACTAACGGCCCACGCCCTGCCCTAACCACTCCAACGAAATCTGAGGCCAGATGGGCTGTGGGCACAGCCGGTCCCACCCATGGCGAGAACGATATTTCGGTACCTTCTAGCCAAATTGAGTGTACGATATTCATAACTGCACGGCACACACCGCTCACGGCGTCTCTTCCATGATGCCGTTATCCGAGAATTCCGAGATCATCAAATCAGACAAAAAAATATGCTATCAGTCAACCTAATTTGCTTGGACAGACGTACTGTACTACAACAATTCTAGTAGGAGTGGCGGGAAGCGCCCACGAGCATCGGCGAGCTCGGTTAAACCTTTCATAAACTTTCACAAAGGCGAGTTCCGCTCCGGAATATAGGTTGCTGGTGGCTACCAATCCAAGAAGAATTGCTAGCAAAGGGAGCAATATAACGCCGAACAAGTCAGGAACGCGTTCACATGTTACAGACGGAGCGCGCAACTCATGCGAAATCAGAGCATGCAAGGACGACGCAGACCTGAAAACGGGGCAGAGTACGCCTACAAGTCAAATCGATCGTCGATACACGTCATGATGTGCAGATGCCGCCGGATGAATTCTCGAAAAAGATGCACGTGGTAACATGGACCGAGACATTTGGGTTTGTGTCTGAGGATAGTGTATGGCAGAATTTCAATCAACTAGTGACTAGGACGTAATCTCAACACCTGCCAGGCAGTTGGAAATTCCTGTACTCAGACCGGACCAACGAACCTGAACACGGAATGCGGATCAGGAGAAATCTAGAATCAACAAGGGCGCACACAGGAGGGCAAACACTGGGCAAAGTGAATCCAATCTAGATGTAGTAGGCACCAAAATTTTCGGATCCAGACTTCTTCGACGCCGGTTACGGCTCGAGAAACCTGTTCGCGAACATCTTATGAGTAACACACGTGAAAGGGTGACTTAGGCGCGACAGCCGTGGTATCTGATGCACTGAACTGGGTGAGCCTGAGAAAGAAATATCAGAAATGCTAGAGGTGGAAGGCGCAGTTTGACAGATTATGAAGTGTGCCTCATCGCCATGCCAGGTGACATCCGCTATCCGCTCTTACTACAGTATGGTCGCGTGACGTTGTAGGCATCTTAAGAAGAGTTCACGCGTTCACGGCTGGCGCATGTGGCCGCATGTGAACGCACTTGCTTGTTGTTTTGTCACAGTCCACTACGTAGCATTATTAGAATAACAAGGACGATGGTGGATAAACATATTACCCGGCCTTGCGAGATGACCACACTCTGTGAGAGCGCAGGTGGCGCGAATTACCAAACGGTCAGGGGATGTACACTTGTAATTTGAACTATGTCGTTTGGACTCCACCCTGTTACGACATCTGTAGAAAGATTCCCCTGAAACAATGTCCGAAGCGAACGTCGGGCTGACTGGGAGGCTCGGGACGGGAAGGCGTGCACGTGGAGATACGTAACATTGGCGAAAATGGGAATGCGAGGGGGACGACCTTGGGAAACAGTAGATCTGTTACTTACGGAACAACCTTACAAGCGAAGCGGTGGGTCATAGCGATTCCCAATGAGGACTTTGAGCCGATCTTTCTGCGGCGCATCACTTCGCAAAGGCGGGTACCTGCGATGGTGGTAGTGTAGAATTAGGAGCGACCAACCAAGACGCTTTGTAAGCCCCACGCTCAACACGCGGACTGCCGTCTTGTTTCACTTGCCCCGCTTGTTGCATCACACCTGACGCGAACTGTGACTCACAAATCACCAAGTACGCGACTAAATCTCCGTCGATTGAGTACTGCAGACAGCGTGAACTTTTTTCTCACAGGAAGCTGCAATTCCCCATACGTTTGCTCCATTCGTTGCGCATCTCTCACTGTCTCCAGCCGGTTTAACCCCTCACCGCCTCACCCGGCTTCACCAGCCAAAGTCTCGTTTTGCCGTGTGTCCATAGTTATTTCACACCCAAAGTACACTTTTCACACTGTTCACATCGAACAACGATGTCGCTGGAGGGCCTTCTTCCATTTCACCACACCATCCTGGAAGAGATCCATGACCCTTCAACTAGTCAACTCGTTCTCCTCGCTCGAGGACTAGGGTTGCGCAAGGTTGTCTGCACCCTCATGCAGATATACGACCAATCAACGAACCTCGTTCTTCTTGTCAATGCCTCGTCTGATGAGGAAGCTGCCATCGGGGAGGAATTGGGCATCATGGGATGTCGCAAGCCAGGCCTACGAGTAGTGAGCTACGAAATGGGAAAGAAAGATCGGTTAGTCACACCATTCGTGTCGTGTTGAGCATCACTTGCTCCTGCTCAGACTTCTGTCGGCGCTGTACTATGCACTAATTCTCCCCTGATACACCGACTCGACCTCCCGGGCACCGACTTTGCCTTTAATATGATATCATCGCCCTACTAACTGTAAATCAAGTCAGGACTTGTATAAAAATGGTGGCCTGGTATCCGTCACTTCACGAATCTTGGTCGTGGACATGTTGCAGTCTGACCTCCCAACGGAGCTTGTGACTGGTTTACTGGTACTTCATGCCGAGAAGTGAGCACAACAACGTCTAGTTGCTGCCATCCCTTGAACGTATTGGCAGAGTGACTGCATTATCTCTGGAAGCGTTTATTGTACGACTTTATCGCGAGAAGAACAACACTGGGTTCGTTAAGGCATTCTCGGACCAACCAGAACATATCACTTCCGGACTCTCACCCCTGAGAAGCATCATGAAGGAACTGCAACTATACACTGTTTTAATTTATCCTCGGTCTGTATTCTGATGGGTAGGGGACTGCAGGCTTGACATTGTTCCAGCTTCCATCAGGCCGTGAAGGATTCGCTAGAGCGTAAACGCGCAGATGTCGTTGAATTGTACCAACCAATGACCGACTCTATGAAGGAGATCCATGGTGGGCTGGTGCAGTGTATGTCCATGACGTTGGCAGAGCTTAAGCGGTCAAACACGACAGTTCGTAGATTTATTTTTTTCGTTTCCAAATACTCATCATTTTTAGCTCGATTTAGATGACCTGAACGTAGAAAATGCTTACTTTCGGTCTTTTGAGGCCATCGTCCGCCGGCAACTTGATACTGTTTGGCATAAAGTTGGCCCTCGAACCAAGCAGCTGGTCAACGACCTCGCAACCTTGAGACGGCTCCTCTCGTATGTTCTTCAACAAGTCTTTTGACGTGTGTTCATAAGATATCGAAGGTATCTGCTCAACTATGATCCTCTTGCGTTTCATACGTACCTGGAGACCATCATTGCGTCCAACACATATCTGCTGCAGGGAATCCACGTCAGAATCAATCTCCATGGTTGCTTAGTGATGCTGCTCATATCGTCTTTGGAACGGCCAAAAAGCGGTGTTATGTACTCCGAGAAGCTCCAGAGAAGCCGACGCGGGTATCTTCGGATGTAATCGAAATTTCCGACGATGAAGATGCATGGGAAGCACTTGACGAGGCTGAGGGCCATATTCGTCCCACACCTGCACGACAGATAAGAAGGATCCCGTCAAACCGCGTCCTCGTCCCACCTGGCTTCCAAAAAGTATAGAACCGATTCTCGAAGAGCTGCCCAAGTGGCATTTACTCGCTGAAACTCTAAAAGAGATTGAAGAGGAAATCATGCGGCAAGAATCTCTCTCATCCAGTGCGTCACGTTATGATCATAAGCATCCATCCAGATTGACACTTTTTTCTCTGCAGCGATTCGCGGAAACAACGTTGTCCTTGTTATGACATCCTCCACCCAGACATCGTCGCTTTTGAGTGAATATTTGGCTTCCATGGATTCTGATGCGTCACCAGGGCAGCACGGTCGAAAAATGTTAGAGAATAAGCTACGGCGCTACTTGTATTGGAAGGCACGGCTTTCTGCACGCTCAGCTGAGAGCCAGCCGCCATCTGCGAATCTTCAGAGCACTCCGGGAGACGACGAAATTAGTCCCGCATTGCGAAAGAAAGACCGTGACAAGGCAGATCGGGCTGCTAGTCGACGTCGTGTCCGCGGTGGTGCCCCCAGTACAGTCAATGCGCGAACACAGGGATCAGAACTAGTTTCGGCTGCGCCCCATGAGGAGGGTATCCTGGCCGAGTTGTACGTCTGTTCCTTGAGACCATTTCGGCCTGCATTTAACACGTCTTAGTCTCTCGACTCAGGACAATACGTCCACTGATGCAGAGATTGCCCTGGCGTTGTCACTGGAAGATTCACTTCCACTCGATGATGCTGAAGTCGATCCCTTATATGGTCTATTCGTCCCTGTTCAGACGGTCATTGTTCGTGCCTATGCAGATGACAGTGACGATCGTATGCTCGCGGAACTTCAACCCCGTTTTATTGTGATGTACGAGCCTAATCAAGATTTTATACGGCGCATTGAAGTATGTATTATGAGCAACCTTATGAAGGGATGTCTGACTTGGATGTGCAGGTATACAAGGCATCAAATCCTGGGCTCGGGGTCCGCGTGTATTTCATGATTTATCAAATGACTGCAGAAGAGCATAAGTATCTTGCGAGCCTGCGCAAGGAGAAGGACTCGTTCGAAAGGCTTATAAGAGAACGCGGGGTAAGCACTCAGCTAGTTGTGCGGAAGGATGTCACCAAACTTTCACAGACAATGCTGATCCCCATCCATGAGAACCAACGTGCCGGGTCTGACGTAGGAGAGGCCATCATCAAGACGATCAGTTCTCGCGTTGCTGGAGGACGCACTGAGCTTTCTACAGAGGCATCACGAGTACGGTCTTCTTGTTAGTATCCTCTGTGCGCTTTGCGCTGACGCTGCTGTAGGTTATTGTCGACATGCGCGAGTTTCGCTCGACGCTCCCATCCCTCTTACACGCCTCAAAGATGATCATTGTCCCTGCAACGCTCACTGTAGGGGATTATATACTTACGCCGGAGATATGTGTTGAACGAAAGAGCATACCTGACTTGGTGTCAAGTTTCAATAGTGGGAGACTGTACAATGGTTTATTTTCATCCGAACCATCGGCAGCTAAACCCTTATCTCACAGGTATGCTCAATGCGAATTGATGTCAGCCCATTACAAACAGCCGATTCTGCTGATCGAGTTTGAAGAACAAAAGTCGTTTTCATTGGAGGTGCGCAGTAATGCTCTCGGCCAATGCCTAAATGATTCAAAGGATTATTAGATCGTGCAAGATGTCAAGTCTTTTGCAAAGCCAATAGGAAAGTACCCGATAAAGAAACCCGGAAGTAGCAGCAGCAGCAACAATCAGGAAACATATCAGCCACCATCTATTCAGCAGAAACTTGTATTGCTAACACTCGCTTTCCCTCGCGTCCGTGTCCTGTGGTCATCATCGCCGTACGCAACAGCAGACATATTCAAAGATCTCAAGGCAAACTCTCGTGAGCCGGACTACGCGGCCGCCGTGGCCGTCGGGGCCGATGGCGACCCTGCTGCTGGCCAGGGTATGCATGGACCCGCAGAAGAACTTCTGCATACGTTGCCGGGCATCACCGCGAAGAACGCAGGTTATGTGATGAGTCGGGTCCGTAGCATGCGTGAGCTATGCGAACTTCGGTTAGACCAGGTGCAAGAGATTCTCGGAAATGACCCTGGAAGGGCATGTTGGGAGTTCTTGCACTGGGGAGAGGCCCCATCAGCCTGACTGGAGTTCAAGACCACCTTTCACGGCCACCTTTCACGTGGCTTGGAACTTTCATATGGATTACATAAACATCACACAAGCATGATTGGCAGATGCGGACACGACCGGCGCAATCACAATGGTAACCCGCTCTCACAGGCAACGGTCGTTTCACGAATTTGTCATTTGTCGGGGTGAAACCACATCCTCTACCACACCTTATAATTTAACCGCGATCGCAACTCTCCCTGACTCAGTCAGCTCTTGCTCAGTAAGACATACTGCTTCATCTGTGGTCGGTTGTCATGCATATACTTAGTACCATCCGAACGCATTCCGATTACTGGTAAAATACTGTCAGACCTTTGATGAGCGCCTGCACGGCGGTGCAGGGTCATCGCTCTTCACACTACGAAGCAGTCCCTAAAACAGTCACTGCCGCTCTGATGCAACCGTAGTTCTGTGAAAGCGTGGGCTATAAGATCTCATGGCATGATGGCGATGATAACGAGCAAGGCTTCCCAGCTCTATTCCTTTCAGCCAACTGGCTGCCTTCGGCTTTTTGATTGTACTCTTATCCCCGGACCCCAGCGACTGCGTCGCTCTTCACACTTTGACGACTATTCACGATTTGGCCAATTTCTCCTTTATACTGTCCCCTCAATTACGACATGGCTGGTCCCTCTGATTACACTCCAACTACCCAATGCGACTACCTCCCCCGACTTACACACACGCAGCGCTCTCGATTAGTCAAGTCGACTCGCAAGCTTACAAAGGTATTGGGTGAGAACCCGATGCCCCAGGTCAACCCGTCATCCGCATATCGTTCTGGAAGAAATCTCCAGAGAGAAATATGGCAGTCTTGCACGGTCCCATCCTCTCCACGGCAAAGAAACTCGCTCGTGTGGCTCTCGAGCCTCTGCAAATGGTCTATCGTCGGGATCCAGACCACGATAGCGAGGACATGCAAAGCATTGAATCGGGCCCTGGAGATGAGAACACACTCTCACGTGGGGGAAACTGGTCATCCATGCTAGTTTTACAGGCTGCACCCAGCTTTGACTCAGAGATGGACGATCATAGCTCTTACGTTTCGTCTCAAGTCCCAAGTCCCGCGACGTCTTTGTTTTCGAAGCGACCGTCATCCGCCATCTCCGCCTCTGCCTCCACGTCCAAATCCACCCTCTTTTCCCCATCCGAGTGGGAGAAATCGAAGGAAGAGCGGGAGGTCAGCAGTCGCCGCAAACGTCTCTCGAAACTTGCTCGTCATTTGGGCGAGAGGATCCCACCCGACCTTATCTTGCCCAAACCGAGGTCTGCTAAGCCCAACAGGCGGTCTCCGCGAAAGAGGCATTTTTCCCCCGGCCTCACTCCACCGGTCCCTCCCGTCGTCCCACCACTGCTGGCGGAATCTCCAACATACGAACAAAGAACAACGCCATCCATTTCACCTCCATCCTCCTTGTTGGATGTTCCGCGACCTGCCGTCGAGAAAACGGTGGAGATTTTCGAATCAACTGGATACACGCCGAATGGACTTCCGTCGCCTCTGTTCTCCCAGAGGCATCGGTACCCACACAGTAGATTCTCCTCTCATTCGCTACGCGATCGCACCACGCAGTCGCCGAACGATGGATACTTCGAGGTGATTGACCATGCCGACGCGATCTCTTTCGAGGAAGATAAAATGCCAGAGACCGGACCGTTGATGGTTTTCCCAAGTAGACCGGAATCACGTCTGGCCTTTCTTCGTCACCGCCCGGCTTCCCCTTTCCCGGTGCCCAATGTCGTTTCGCACCGCAGCGAGCGTCGTCAAGGCTGGAGTGGAGAGTGGAACGTTGCGAGCATGCAGGATGTCATCTCAAAGCTGCGAGATCTCTGATGAGCGGGTGCGCGCCCGAGGAACGGCATGGATCATTGGTCAGTGATAGTTTGATATGAAGAGTTCTTTATCGTATTCATCGGGACGCTTTGATCCACAGATTAGGCCACACAAGAGTGGAATGTATAGGTATTGATAATCATTCGGAATTGCTGGCTATGCGATGCATGCATGTATGTATATCAGAAAGACATCTAGAACTGAGGTACTCCCTTGGTGCGCTCCATGTGAGAACAGTGCCACTTTTACTTCCCACAGACCCATTTCGTGTTGTTTGTACAAGGTGGGAAGTGGGCCAGTGGCGGCGAACCCGTGTCATCGGACGATAAATCAGGTCGCAGGGGCCCTCCAAATCCAATATATCTTGACGGTGTCTTCTCAAAGCGGTGATGGGAGCCCAACCGGACGTCGCACAATTTCGAGGGGCCAACGTGATTGACAGTAGGGGCACTTTTCTTTGGTTGATATGGGCGCACCGAACATTCTATCGTTCTGACTCGGAGTTCTGCCAGTGTGATCGTCCATCATCTCGGCAACTGCTAGTTTACAGAATTCACATGTTTCTGAAGTTGAAGTTCGTTATGAACCGCAAAATTATTTTTTTTCGTCGAGAGGAACAACATACAGTACTGAAAGATCGAATGTAACTGTTGTTACTGGCGATCAGAGTCGTAAGGTGATCGGGTGACCCTTCGATAGGAACGAATGTATTATTCGGTGTAGCTTTTTGTCAAACTGTGTTTTGTTTTGTGCATGGAATCGAACTTGAAATCGAAGCATACGGCATCGATGCATCAATGCATCAATAATTAAACCGTCATATGTCATACATGGGACATCTATGCAAGATTTTGAAATTCGAAGTGGTTCTGGACCTGTGGACCAACTGCGGGACTCGAAGCTTGACAATCCTGACTCACGCAGCCGCAACGTTCGACACCTGAAAATCTCTGAAAGCTTGAAGGTCTGCATGATTTACTATGCCAGTGACCCAAGTTGTCGTGACTCGTGATCGCGCCGTGATCCATAAGTAATTAGGCATTTCAGTTTCCAGAGGTTGCTCAACTCGGGCAACCACTGAAAACCAGCGGAAACCAGGAAACCTAGGACCAGTTCTCGGGGAGAACAGTGGTTACTTGGAAACCCACAGAAACCTACAGAAACCAGTAAAATGATAGGTGCCTGAAGTTGATCAAGTTTATAGTTTCCTACTACTTTATAGGTTTCCGAGTTTCTGGAACCTGAAAACTAGCAGAAACCAGCAGAAACCCGGAATATTTTCTATTTTTCTGATGCTCGTCAAGGATCTGAACCGATTGCCTCCCTCCGAGTACCTCTGCTCTGTGAAAGTTCTGTCTGGGAGTGGCAGCATGATCCATCCCGATCACCGTAGTTTGCTCGACGACGATTATCGATTATCTCCCGCTGCCCGCAGAACCTTGTAGGAGTCACTGTCTCGCACTCAGGCGCCACCCGCGGCACTCTTTCTTCTACATCGAAATCTTTCAGCCACGAGATGCGCCACTTTGCCGTCATGCACACCCCATTCTCACAGTGATGGGTGGGATAGGGAGTAGGCCGCAACTCACTTGCAAGATCTTTTTCCGAGGAATACATCTATTACTTGGCACCTTGGCCTTGCACACCGACAGGTGAATCACTGGAACTTGTGGAAAGCGTACGTGACTCTTCAACACTCTTGACTAACTTGACTGATTTAATAGCCCCTCATTTGCGGCGGCGTTGCGCCCAGTGGCAAGCGGACCACTTCCTAATTTAAGCATCCTTTCGAGTTCACATTAACGGCGAGTTCACCGGATCAGCAGGCATGAATGATTCCAGCCACTATAGCTATCCAGGCGTGGGAGTGACGCTGCGCGGTGATGTAAGAAGTTCTTGTTGCCAGAATGTCTAACCGAAGTTACCAAACTTGGGCTGTCAACTGACAAGAAGCGTCATCAGTGAGAGGAGAACCCCCTTCCCAGCATCACGGCACAGCCTAACAGGCTCGTGGATCATTTGACAATTACGAAGCGCAAAGTGCCAGTCTTACTGTTTAGAGGAGGTTAGCCCGACCGCCATTCCATATGGGCTACGTTGCGCAACACACGATGACAGGCACGACGGCCTTCCTGCACTTGCAGCATTCTCCCATCAGAAATTGTCGGGATGTGAATGTTCCAACACGGTAAGACTGGTCCAACACTCATCTCACACAGTTCTTGTCACCAACAAACGCACAAACTTCCATAGGTCACACAACACATCACGCACGCACAACACAAGTATTCAACAGACAACATTCAACATTGCTAAGCCTTCATTCCTTTTCCACACGCGCTTAGGCACGGCAACCGCACTACACAAGAGTTCAGTGAGATATAACGAGGAACAGAGAGAGAATCGTTTACAGAGGCGGAGTGAGTGTGGTTAACACAGCTAGAGCATTGGCAGGTGCCAGAAGCACACTGGCAGCTGTTGTTGCTGGAATCGCCGCAAGAGCTGGTAAGAGATAAGTCAGTATGACGCGGTGCAAAAGGAGCGTGAAGATCATACGAGCAGTTCTGAGCACAGTTGCAGGCCATTGTTGTTAGTTAGTTGGATGAGGAGTTGTTAGTTAGAGGGTTTGTAGAACTGGGTTCTGCGAAATCATGTCCTAGGAGCGCGGTCCTTATATGCGCAAGAGAGGGTGTGATGACATAAGGGAGGAAATAGGGGACGGTCAGGCAAGATCAAATGTGGGGCTGTGGCTACCCTCGTGATGTGTCACGTAATCTAAACCTTCGTGCTTACCAAGCCAGTTTACCCCGTTGAGGAGAGCAGATGCGATGGACGGGTTTTCACAAAAAAGAGGAGTGTGAAACTCGGTGGTAATATACAGGATGGGTACACCAAGTTCACGGCAGTTGAGCGGAAATTTGAGTAGGAAATTTGAAATGTTCAAATGAAGGAATGCTGTTCGAGGGTATGCGATGGTAGCTCCTCGTTCGACGACGACCGCAACATGAATTCGTACCCTCCAGAATTGTTAGTTCAGCTGGCACCAGTAATGTTCGTCGCCGGTCTTGATGTCCCCCCTCCCCCTGAGTCAGTACCCTCCTCAACGTCAGACCCACCATCACTTCCCCGTCCCGCCCAAGATTCTTTCACCCTGCTCACCATCCGCCTTCGTGACGCGCTACTCTCCCAGAGAATCACTGCAATATGGCAGCCTGACAAGTCTAAAACATTCCAGACTGTTCTCGTCGAAAAGGTTTGTCCTGCTCTGCTCGCCGCGATACTTTCCCCATAAATCCACAATGCTAGGACATCCGCTTTCCTCCGCGTAAAATCCCGCTTTCTTCAGATCCACATGGTCCTGTGCATTCTCCGCTTTCACCGCTGACCCCTACCTCACCTTTACATCCTGATGGCCTTGTCGCGCCTATCTGGGTGCGCAAGCACACTACTTTCGTCCCATCGGTTTTCGTGCTCTTCACTCGCCTATATGAGTCGCCTCCCCATCACATGCCACGCTCCCCACTCGACCAGCCACATCCGGATCGAGAGGCAGAGGAGCGTCGGAAAGATGCCGAGATGTCCGCAGAGATCGCGCTGCGCAAGAAGTCGACAAGTGAGCGAGGTATAAAGCTCACCGTTGTACTCCTCGCAAGTCGGAAGCTGCTTGGTACCTTTCCCTTCGTTGATCCTCTCGACTGGCACTGAAACGACTTCGGAAGACGACCCTGCGTTGGACACACGGCTCACGTTCATTCGGAGACAGAGCGGACTCGACTACCGCGCAGCCCTCTTCGTGCTTAGTCCAGTGAGCCCTGGCGAGCTCAGCGAGTTTATCAAGAGGTTCCATTAATCGTGACTTCCTCTTCCAATTCGAGCACTTAAACAGTTCCAGCCTTCACCAGGCCTTGTACGAACCAGCCGTCGAGTATTACACTTCACACTCCAAGCGTGTCAGGCGCAAGCGCAATCGCCATGCTCAAGCCGTTTCGACATACGTTCCACCCTTATCCCCTCTCGGGTCGGTCAATCCCGCGCGCCCGTTACGTCCTGAGGGTTGGACCGTGCGCTATGAGTACAAGATGGCGTGTTTCGCGGAATTTCGTGGAGAATTTGAGGTTGCTTTGAAGTGAGTCGCTGTGTCCGTCTCAGATTGCTGAAAAGGTGATGGGAAGCAAGGCATTATCAGGACGCTTATTCGAGTTTACTCACAATGTTTGGCTCGACTGCTATTCTCCCACCACGGACGAAGCGTTGGGCAGAAGCCAAGGTCCTAGCAGACTGTATTAATCTCAAGGTTATTCTCTCACATTCCTTTGCCTTCCCCTCTGATTGCCAAATTGGCAGATCTGCAAATTATATCTATACAACAATGAGCACGCACTTGCACTCTCCCAACACACCATTCATACAAGAAAATTCAGCGACTTCTCGCGTGGTTGGGGCATTGGCGAAGAGACGTTTGAATTTTGGAGTTGGATCGCAAGACAGCGAGTATCTTTTTGGTTGTTCTTTGCACTTCTGTTTACTGATAGTCCACGAGATACCGCGCATTCGCAGAGCTACTTGAGCATGGGACGGGCTCGACCTTAATCCTCCCTATCCATAAGCCAGCCTTGCTTACACCAGCCTCTGCGCCGGCTGGGCTGGCTGAGCTGGATGCCTTGCGTGTACTGGGCTTGAGCCCTGCAAGTGCGCTCCAACACCCGGGCTTCTACTATTATGCGGCCGCTCAGGCAACGGAGCGCCGGCGGGCGCAATTCCATACGATTCTGGAAATTTCAGAAACGGGCGAAACAAATTTCCCCGGGCTCGCGAACGAAAGGAAAGTCGAGCACTTCGGGATAGTGGTCGAGGTATGCCGTTTCTGGCGAATATGGTATAGTACTGAATACAGTACTGAACACAGCTGTACACTAAAGCATACGAGCTTTTCAAGAAGCATTCGCCGCAGGCCAACGGACATGGTCAGGGACGACTAACCCTGCGCATTGCGGGTCGGATTGCAACGACATACTATGCTGCTGGAAAGTTCGACATGGCCGTGCGCTTCTTTGAGCGGATTGCCAAAACATACAGACGAGAACGTTGGGGCACGCTGCTACGCCCCCTACTTGCAACTTGGTACAAGTGTGCACAGCAACTGGGCGACGTAGAATTAAGTGTAAGACTTTTAGTGGAGATGTTAGCGCATGGTACATCCTACCCTTTAGTTGTTTGGATTGTCGTTTCTGATGATCGGGAGGTTCAGGTGCAGATGACAACGAAGACGATACAGCTTTGCAGGAAGACCTTCTTGCCGTGCTAAAGGTAGGGCTGATCTTTATCTCTCATGTTCAGCTTTTCAGTATAATATAGGGCACTGTGCCTTCATCTCACGAAGAACCAATTCGGGTCGACCTATCCGACTCTCAGCCAATATGTATGCATGTCAGCTCAAATCTGGTATTTTTGCTGATCGAACTACGCGAAAGTTAACACTAGCGTCACTTTCTGGTCAAGTGAGGCTTTCGTCGACGAGCGCGTAGCATTTCAGCTGTCTCTCACTGCGCCGAACGATGTTGTCTTATCTGGTCTTCCTTTCTCGTCACTTGCAATCTATTTCTCTCACAAGGAAGAACCTGTTACTGTGTATCATCCAAGTGCCACGTCCGCTGCGAATTTCCAGCGGGTGGATCTCGGTGACTTGCCGCTCGAAATCTCCGTAGAGCGTGAAGGCTGCCTTAAATGGGAGAAAGGCGCGACGATTCTGTTCGTTGGCACCGTCGCATCGGACGTGCCATTAACGATGACCGTATGTTCGCATCACCGACAGGCATCCCGCGTCTGATCCTGCAGAGTAGATAGCGCGTGCTGTGCTCGTTCTTCGTGAAGGCAACTGGACTATCGAGATACCAATCTACCCTTCTTGTGTACGCGATGGGCTCGCCCCAACATCGAGGTGGCTCATCTCCGCCGATCCCATTAAGTTCGCACGCATGCAACGCAGTAGAACGGCCGATCTGATGTAGGCAATCGTCCATAAACATCAGCTGCCTCAGCTGAAATTCTAACACGGCCGTAGTGTGCGTTACCGCCCTCACAGGCTGCAGGTGTCTCTGACGCACCAGTCCCCTGCGTACATCGACGAGGAGTATCCGATTGTGATCAACATTATCAATGATGACTTCCGCGCACTGGATGTTTTAATCGACATCCTTCTACAGCCAACAGATATTGACGAGGCTGGTATGTCCTATTACGCAACTTTATATTGACAGGACTGATCCATGACAAGTGAACGCCATCCGAGTTGACGACGAGCACTCGCAGAGCCTTATCAAGGGTGTCACCCTCGGTACTATCATGCCCGGTGAAACTGCACTCAAAACACTCTACCTGAAGAACACAGGTGGCGTGGGGGATCGCGTGTTGGACATTTCTGTCCAATCGCGGTCACCCGTCGTTCAGGATACGAGCGAGATACTTCATACGCTTTCTGTGCCAACGGTAACACCGATGAAGGTCGAATATGACGTGAAGTATATACACGCGCGCGGACCATTGCCTGGGTTGACCGACTTGGATTCATACGAGTGCAATTATTGGGACGACGGGGAGGGTGGAGAGGCGTTTGTCAAGGCGCGGATGGCCTGTATGGGACCATGGGGTGTAAGTGTCGAGACCGTCAGGCTCGTTAGGAAGGTCAGCCTCTTGCGCCCTGTTGTCTGCCATGGCAGTATTGACTTTACTTCTAAGAACGGGCCTCATGCCAGGGTGCTTGAGTGCTCTTTGGACGAAGATGAGGACGATGTTACTTCCGGTACCTTAATAAATTTCTTACCGTTGGTGTTTTACTTATGGTTCCCAGAGTGGCTTCCTGGGGATGAATTTGCCGCCGTATGTCGGATAAGTCTTTCACTAGAGGACGAGCCAGGCGAAGACCATGTGGTCTCAGGTCCTGGGGAATACGAGCTGTCGTGGCGAAGGTATGCAACGCATTTGCTCGTGTACACATCGTAATTTTTACCATCCCGCCTGTTCTGTTCAGAATACTGCCGAATGGCGACCATGGGCCGCTCTGTACGAGTCGATTCCCACTCCCCAACCTGCAACCACCACACACGGGAATCATTGCTCTGCTCGAGCTCCCCTCATTTGCCAAACTACACGATCCAGTCCACGCACACTTGACATTACGTAACCATCATCCTTCGCGGTCTGCGAGCCTCATCGTGCAGCTCGAGCCGGACGCCACCGACGCGTTTCTCATCGCCGGTCAACGCAAGGCAAGTATGCCCACGCTACTTCCTGGGACAGAAGCACAGCTGGTGTGGACCTTGATTCCCATGGTGTGCGGGTTCGTACAGGCGCCGAAGATCCATGTCGTGGACAGGCGAAAAGCAGTGCTAGTGCCGCCTTCCGCCACTGAGCAGCCGGCGGCGGCAACGGAAGAGGATGGCATTCCAGTGCGGGTCTTCGATCTGCGCCGGGATAAACGAGTTGAGGTAGTCGATACTGAGGAGACCACGGAAGATACCCCCGATAATGTCAATATGGGGAGTATTGGGCCGGTTTTGGTCCTACCGTGATGTTTCCGTACTGGTTGCGTACTGGCTGCGTCTATATGCTTGTTAGTTACACAAGCTGAAGTCTGGCTGTTATTTTCTTGCATAAACCGTCTGTCCGACAAAAGGTAGCTTAGCGCAAGTAGTTATCGGCGGACCGGATGGACCGAGGACCTCTGACCGAACTTGTAATCGGTGGCCGAGACTAGACTCTCTCGAACCCAAGATCGGGCTTGGCCTTTACATCCCTCCTCCACGCATCTATCTTGTCGACCTCTCTAGGCTCTTTAATCAACATCGTTGTTAAATACGCTGACTGAAGTCAGCGACTCAGTGTGGAAGTCATGAAAGAGATTATCTACATACAAGCTGGCAACATGTCCAATCACGTTGGGACGCACTTCTGGAATGCCCAACAGAGCTACTTTATCTACGGTGAAGATAAAGAAGTTGTCGTAGACAACGATGTCTCCTTTAGGGAGGGTATTTCCCCGAGGGTTTGTCATTCGCCCTACGTACGCTTTACAGCTCGAGTTTTGAACCCTGCTAATAGGGAGAGCCGACATATTGTCCACGGGTTCTCCAATTTGACCGAAAGGGTGAAACTTTCTGAATCATCATATTCCTACCCGCGTCTCCCAACACTCTCACTAGCGAACTTTGGTTCTTTATCCAGTGCCAAGGGTCTATATGCGGAGGACGAGGGGGATGACCTCCCCCCGCTCCCCTGGTTAGTCAAAACGAGGTCTCCTATTGCTGTATTCGGGGCTGATTGCCAAGCCAGGGATGGCACGGTGGACGAGATCCATCGAGATCCCATCCCAGACATCGCCTACCAGACCCAATTGGACCAGGAAGTGGATGAAGATCCAGCACAGCGTGCGCCTGACACCGAAAGAAGCCCAGAGGTTCCTCCGCTCGTGGCGTCAGACGTCCGGTACTGGTCGGACTACAATCGCGTTTACTATGTGCCCAGGTCCCTACACAAGCTTCCTGATTTGGCAGACTGGGAGGCTGCGGATGGCGATTGGCACGGCGGGAAAGACGCCTTTTTGCGGTACGACTCGGTGAGCTGGCCCTTTCGCCGGAGTCACCGATCCCACATAACTGATGTAGTTGGGTTTTTCATGTGGAAGGACCATGAGCTTATGGATGATTCATTCCGGCTTTTTGTGGAGGAATGCGACACCTTCCAGGTCCGTACGCTCTCTTGCGTGGTGTTCCGGTAGCAGTTGGCGCGAACATTGACTGTAGGGTCTTCAACTTTGCACCGACAATGCCTCCTTTGGGTCATTTGCCAATTCCTTGCTCACCGCCTTCCGTGATGAATTTCCAAAACAGCCCACTCTGATGTTCGCAGTTCTCTCAGACGCCGTGCCGGGGGACCTAGATGTTGATGATGTGAGCATATCCTCAGCCATCAGTAATCCTGTTACCTGACAAAGGGGCAGACGCGAGGGATTAGAAAGGCGCTAAATGATGCGCTGTGCCTACAAGGTCTCAACGAGCTCTCCACTATGACTGTTCCGTTACAGTCGCCGAGTACCTGGCGACCTGGACCGTGGACAGCAGAGCTCACTACGGATGTAAGTCGTAGCATTCTTGTGAACGCAAAGCCATTCAGTAGACGTTCGGACAAATTGCTTGATCGTCTACTAGGGGCCTTCTACAGACGCTATCTGTGTCATATAATTATCCTGACCTAACCACCGATGGTTAATTAGCTTCGGCCCATTATGATACTTCTGGACTTCTTTCAGCCCACATCGAGACTGCGACACTGCCCCTCCGGTAGGAGCTGCCTCCGCACGCAATTCGCTTGCGAACTGATGTGGCTGACTCAGGTTGAAAACGCGCGAACCCTTGTACGGGCTTTGTCACCAGCTGAATGTATATGGTAACACGCCATTCGCCGAGCTGAGCGGAGCCTTCCCGGCGTCCTCTGTAGACGCTCTGACCACTAGAGTACACTGTTTTACCACGAATCAACGCAAGAATGAAGGCGGGGTGCGTAGCTGTGTTTCTTCGACGTTGATCCAGCCGTGGCATAGCTCACATTCTTGGTTCACATCACACCGCCAGCGAAGCGCCCTGCTTTGTAGACGGGATGTCACCCGAGGCTGGCCGGAGCTAGACCGTCGCCAGTTCGACGGATTAAGCGCTGGATCGGCTTACAGGTGCGAACAAGCGCCTTGCTGCGGGCACTGCAGATCTAAATCCAGATTGGGTACTGCCTCCTCCACCCCACAGCATACATTCGCCGATCAAGTCTCCACTGCCATCCTCGTATCCATCGTTCTTTCGGGCACAGGAGTTGAATGCGGAGCCACGTCATACCCCACACGGCATCTTAACGCGTCAGCGGTCTGTGTCGATGGTGTCGACACTCGCATCCGGATGTACTTTGCCCCATCTGTTTACACAATATGCAGACTTTGTGGGCCAGTGCGTGCAACGAAAAATCAATTGGGAAGCAGTTGGCATTATTGACAAGGACGAGGCACGGCAATTGCGGGACGACCTTTGGACACTGCGAGACAACTTCGGTGAGTGGCCGGGATTGGCGTCAGATGAGGATAACGAGGGAATTGGGGAGGATGAAGAATTTTGAAGAGAATTTGCGGGCGATGCCGTTGTGGGCGGCCAGTAGGGCTGGTAACATTGACATTTTTTGTTCGTACCTGTTCTGGATGTGCTTTTTCGGCATTGCAGAAAAAAAAAGGCCATATGCAGTGGCATTCACCAGGCATACACTAGAGCGCCCACAGTATTGCATAAGAAAAATATACGAGCGGATCGCACAGCAATTGGAAAGGAAAAGGAAGGGAAAGCACCTGAATTAGATGAGACATGCCAATCTTGATTTACGTCCGGCGAGATCTGGACACTGCATGCCACAATTGCCAGATATGGTGTTTTTGGCTCCCCGATGTACCCTGCCAACACAGCCTGTATAATCCGGAGGACGTTACACGTGTTTGCAACTCCGAAATTTGCACAGCCATTATCGAGAACAGGATAATTGACTCAATTGACTCAATCGATTGCGGGAGTATAAAAAGGGAGTCCTAAGGCCTGACCTTTTCGCCACTCCCCACAAGATATCCTGACAACCACCTTCACCGATCACCCACTCACACAACAATGGGAGCACCATACGTTTGGCCTTACTACTATCCCCAGCAGCAGCACCCCTACTTCCAATACCCCCCGACATCAGCCGACTACTCTGGATCTGGTCATCGGTCCTCAAGGTCATGGCAAGGCAGCCCCCACAGGTCGCCCCCCGTATTACCGACACTTCTTCCCGTCGCGCCAGCGGCTCCTCCCGTGGTAACGCCAGTTTACCAACCGGCGCTGCTTCATCCGAATTACTCTCGCTCCCGGAGGCATTCGTTTGACGCCGCTTTCGTCCCAGTGCAACCAGTATCCACGGCGTCCGCTACGCCATGGCCCACCGTCCCAGCGCCATACTACACCTACTCCCCCGGATGGGCAATGGGGCCGATGGAGCTGCCGCGCCCCCAGCTGCACAACCTGATCAATGGGGAGATCGTCGCGCCGCACCTCTACGTCAACCTTGCCGACCGAACCTGGTGATCAGGTCGCGCTCCGGCTCTGGCTTCCACCGCCTCACGACGCTGAGCGGATACGAGCTCGAGCAGCCCGCGATGCACCCGCAGATGACGCGCGTGCGCATCGTGTGCGACATGATCCCGCAGTGGCCCGTCGACTGCAGGTGCTGGGCACATCGCTATCACCGCCCGCCGCCGTCGCGCCGCGCTGCCGTACCTGACGCTCGAGGACGTCATTCTCGCCTTGCACGCCTCGCTGCACCGCAAATCTCGCATCAGGAGTGGGGCCGGCTGACGACCGCGCAAGAGACGGAGTCGCACGGGCGTACACGCGCCGGTACAAGTCGTCTGGGAGCGACTGGGCGGAGCGGCAGCAGCAGGCGGAGGGGGTGAAGCGGATCGACTTTTTGCTCAAGACGACGTGGTTCAAGGGCTTCACCTGGCTTGACCCTGAGAATGGGGTCGAGAGACTGAAGCTCCTTGTAGGCATGGAGTCCTAAACAGGATTCGGCGGTTCCTCTGTTTCATTGTTTTGTGGTGCGGTGGCGTCGATGGCGCACGAACTGAACGAGACTTTGTTGGTTTTATTTAGATTCGTAGGTGCTGCGGACGCTCTACTGTGGTATTTATTTACAGTATTCTATTTTGCTTCTTTTGGGCTTTTTGGTTGTTAGTTCTTATCCGAGATTTGCAAGGAGATTCGTAGTCATTTTGCCGATTCGAGTAACGTGATACCCTACATTGTGCAAACGGCGATCCGGTGTGTGCGCAGGAAGAGAACCTTCCATTCCTGTCAGAAGAGATCGCAACAAAGCATGTCGCGTGGCATTCAGCGCACATCTGTGCGAATTGGGCACATTCCGCTCACACACCACGAGCCCCTTGTCGTGTAGGCGCCATGAGTTCAGGTACAACTAGCCAAGTTCGGGCGGCCTCACTTTTCCTTTTCCTCCTGCTCTTGCTCCTCCCCCTCAACGAGCATCCAGCATGGTGTGCTGCTGGCGACGTCGTCGTCGCTTTGACGATTTCGATTTTCACGCCCGCAGGCGCAACAGACGCCATGCCACCTTCACGGGCTTCTGCCTACTCACCGCTTCTATCCTTTTCCTCTTTGTTGCTCTATCCTTGCCTATCATCAAGACGGTCTATCTGCTACAAATTAATGGACACCCTTCACCGTCGCAGCCAGAGACGAGCATCGGTACTGAATTGCGCTTCGGCGTCTGGGGATTCTGTGTAACGAGGTCCGCATCTCACCACCAGTCCTGCTCCCCTTTCCCCCCTTCCTCCCGTCCTGTTCCTTGCTGACGTTCTCCAATTCTGGGTCGCGTCGACGTCCTCACTGCGTCCCACTGCCACAATCCAGTGTGCTGGACCAGCCAACTTTTTTTGGTAACGATGGCGAATGTGTTGGTCCACAACTCGGGTACACCGTCGATCCAAAGTTCATCGAGGTCGTGACGAACGAGCCGGAACTGGCGGACCTTATCCTCAAGGCTCTCACCGTCTTGCTCGTGCTGCACCCTATCGCCGCCGGCCTGGCGTTTCTCACGATCCTGCCTGTAATCGCCTCGTGTTGTGTGTACCACCACGCGCCGTGGATAATTTCCCTCGTGTTGTCCATCCCAACGGCAATCATTTCTACCATCGTGTTCGCCGCGGACCTTGCCCTCGTTATTGTGGCGAAGCACAAGCTCAAGGAACAGCACACCGTCAACATCACGATCAGCTATGGGAATGGCGTGTGGATCGTGCTCGTCAGCACGTTCTTCACTTGGGTCGCCTTGATTTGCTTTCCGCGCGCGTCTGTTATTGCTGTGGATTTGGAAGGTGAATTCCACCCTCTGCCCTACCACGTGTCTGGGAGGCTAATTTGCCAGTAGAACGAACGTGATAGATAATGATCGTGAGGAAATGGAAGGATCAGGGAGCAGGAGAAGTGGTGAAACCACGAGAGACGAATGTTTACGATACCTTAATAATGACAGCGTGTTTTCTATTACAGTAAACGTTTTCTGTAAACCCTGTAAATGTTTGAGCGGTCATTCACATTAAATCCCCCCGTCTCTATGATGCCTTCACCTCATCCACCGACATGTAACGGAGGCATTGCGTATGCCACTGAGGCCAGGAGCCTAAAGCTGTCTAGATCTTTGTGTGGCGTTTCCTCGAAGGCAGGATTAGGATAGACCAATCCGGCACAGCGCGACTGCGGATCTTGGCAAGCAGGGACACAGTCCGGTCTGGAAGCTCTCGGACTCCTCGCGAGAGCCGGCTCAAAGCCCCAGGGCCTGCACCTGGGAGTCACCACCACTGCACGGCTCGCAGAGACGTGAAACCAGTTTCAGAGTATCGGATAGACACCTCCACGCATCGTCCCCATTTCTGGACTCGTACGCCACGATCCTATAAAACCATCTGCGGTCGACTTGGTCTGGCCACTCCAGCGCTGCGTGCCTTGGCACGTCAGCGCCCGCCGCGGACAATATACAAAAACACCTAAATGAGGATGCATTCATCCACGGGTGATTGAGTTTGGCTGTTATTTTCTTGCATAAACCGTCTGTCCGACACGAGGTAGCTTAGCGCTAGTTATCGGCGGACCGGATGGACCGAGGACCTCTGACCGAACTTGTAATCGGTGGCCGAGACTAGACTCTCTCGAACCCAAGATCGGGCTTGGCCTTTACATCCCTCCTCCACGCATCTATCTTGTCGACCTCTCTAGGCTCTCTAATCAACATATTTGTTAAATACGCTGACTGAAGTCAGCGACTCTGTGGAAGCCAGTCATGAAAGAGATTATATACATACAAGCTGGCAACATGTCCAATCACGTTGGGACGCACTTCTGGAATGCCCAACAGAGCTACTTTATCTACGGTGAAGATAAAGAAGTTGTCGTAGACAACGATGTCTCCTTTAGGGAGGGTATTTCCCCGAGGGTTTGTCATTCGCCCTACGTACGCTTTCCAGCTCGAGGTTTAAACCCTGCTAATAGGGAGAGCCGATATATTGTCCACGGGTTCTCCAATTTGACCGAAAGGGTGAAACTTTCTGTACCAAATTCCCACCCGCGTCTCCCAACACTCTCACTAGCGAACTTTGGTTCTTTATCCAGTGCCAAGGGTTTATATGCGGAGGACGAGGGGGATGACCTCCCCCCGCCCCCCTGGTTAGTCAAAACGCGGTCTCCTATTGCTGTATTCGGGGCTGATTGCCAAGCCAGGGATGGCACGGTGGACGAGATCCATCGAGATCCCATCCCAGACATCGCCTACCAGACCCAATTGGACCAGGAAGTGGATGAAGATCCAGCACAGCGTGCGCCTGACACCGAAAGAAGCCCAGAGGTTCCTCCGCTCGTGGCGTCAGACGTCCGGTACTGGTCGGACTACAATCGCGTTTACTATGTGCCCAGGTCCCTACACAAGCTTCCTGATTTTGCAGACTGGGAGGCTGCGGATGGCGATTGGCACGGTGGGAAAGACGCCTTTTTGCGGTACGACTCGGTGAGCTGGCCCTTTCGCCGGAGTCACCGATCCCACATAACTGATGTAGTTGGATTTTCTTGTGGAAGGACCATGAGCTTATGGATGATTCATTCCGGCTTTTTGTGGAAGAATGCGACACCTTCCAGGTCCGTACGCTCTCTTGCGTGGTGTTCCGGTAGCAGTTGGCGCGAACATTGACTGTAGGGTCTTCAACTTTGCACCGACAATGCCTCCTTTGGGTCATTTGCCAATTCCTTGCTCACTGCCTTCCGTGATGAATTTCCAAAACAGCCCACTCTGATGTTCGCAGTTCTCTCAGACGCCGTGCCGGGACCTAGATGTTGATGATGTGAGCATATCCTCAGCCATCAGTAATCCTGTTACCTGACAAAGGGGCAGACGCGAGGGATTAGAAAGGCGCTAAATGATGCGCTGTGTTTACAAGGTCTCAACGAGCTCTCCACTATGACTATTCCGTTACAGTCGCCGAGTACCTGGCGACCTGGACCGTGGACAGCAGAGCTCACTACGGATGTAAGTCGTAGCATTCTTGTGAACGCAAAGCCATTCAGTAGACGTTCGGACAAATTGCTTGATCGTCTACTAGGGGCCTTCTGCAGACGCTATCTGTGTCATATAATTCTCTAGTCTCGGATCCAGCCATTCTATGTCCCTTCGGAAGTGGAATCGGAGTGTGAAAAAAGTTTGTACAGAGGGACATAGGAATGTCTGGTGAGTTTTGACCGTGCGGGTGTAGATCACCCGTCATGTGATCCAGACGCGCCCCAACTCTCCCAACCTTTGTCAACATACTTGATGGCGCCTGCGCTTACCCTCGCCTCCCTAACCCTCGCCCCAAGAGCCAGACACATTCAACAATGTGTTACCCCCTTGCTCGCCCCAAATGCGAGATGGAGGAGTTTCCTCGTGCCCGTGCCCTGGCACCTGCGTTTTTGCACGGTGAACTTGTCACAAATGTGAGTTCTTTCTATCTACCTCCGTCGTACAGTACTGATGATTCCGCCAAACACGAGTCGTGATGAGACGGACACCACTCTCCCTCGCTCTGCGCCTCCCTCTTACATCTGCACCCCATCACCCTTCGCCGCGTCGCTCATCCTGCGTCTGCGCCCCATCCCCTTGTGTGCCTGCCTCTACGTCTATTCCCACGCCCCTTGCGTGTTGCGTCAATTCCCCCAGCCTCTGCTCTGCAACGACGCCCCCGCACCACGTGCCCTAGTCTGCATCCCTCTCCATGCTACACCGCTTACCTCAAACACGAGCAGAGGGGCTTCTTCTTTAGTTTGTAGATATTGTAATTGTATTAATATTTACTAAGATGAAATAAAAGAGATTTGATCAGAGCTGCGTTTTTTTAGACATGTGTTATATCAAAACGCATAGCGTTGCGTATCTGCATCACGTGATGGGTGACCTACACCCGCCCGGTCAAAGTTCACCAGACGTTCTATAATCATTCAACGTTTACATTTTTCACATTCCGACTTAATCTCCGAAGTAATCTCAGATTATAGAACGTCTGGAGCCGAGACTACTTTTCCGGTACTACTTAGTGGCATTCACCAGGATACACTAGAGCGCCCACAGTATTGCATAAGAAAAATACGCGAGCGGATCGCACAGCAATTGGAAGGGAAAAGGAAGGGAAGCACTGAATTAGATGAGACATGCCAATCTTGATTTACGTCCGGCGAGATCTGGATGCATGCCACAATTGCCAGATATGGTGTCAACACAGCCTGCATAATCCGGAGGACGTACACGTGTTTGCAGCTCCGAAATCTGCACAGCTATTATCGAGAACAGGATAATTGACTCAATAGACTCAATCGATTGCGGGAGTATAAAAAAGGAGTCCTAAGGCCTGACTTTTCGCCACTCCTAACAACCACCTTCACCAATCACCCACTCACACAAGAATGGGAGCACCATACGTTTGGCCTTACTACTATCCCCAGCAGCTGCACCCCTACTTCCAATACCCCCCGACATCAGCCGACTACTCTGGATCTGGTCATCGGTCCTCAAGGTCATGGCAAGGCAGCCCCCACAAGTCGCCCCCCGTATTACCGACACTTCTTCCCGTCGCGCCAGCGGCTCCTCCCGTGGTAACGCCAGTTTACCAACCGGCGCTGCTTCATCCGAATTACTCTCAGTCCCGGAGGCATTCGTTTGACGCCGCTTTCGTCCCAGTGCAACCAGTATCCACGGCGTCTGCTACGCCATGGCCCACCGTCCCAGCGCCATACTACACCTACTCCCCCGGATGGGCAATGGGGCCGATGGATCGGAGCTGCCGCGCCCCCAGCTGCACAACCTGATCAACGGGGAGATCGTCGCGCCGCACCTCTACGTCAACCTTGCCGACCCGAACCTGGTGATCAGGTCGCGCTCCGGCTCTGGTATCCACCGCCCCACGACGCTGAGCGAATACGAGCTCGAGCAGCCCGCGATGCACCCGCAGATGACACACGTGCGCATCGTGTGCGACATGATCCCGCAGTGGCCCGTCGACCTGCAGGTGCTGGGCACATCGCTATCGCCGCCCCGCCGCCGTCGCGCCGCGCTGCCGTACCTGACACTCGAGGACGTCCTTCTCGCCTTGCACGCCTCGCTGCACCGCAAGATCTCGCATCAGGAGTGGGGCCGGCTGACGACCGCGCAAGAGATGGAGGTCGCGCGGGCGTACACGCGCCGGTACAAGTCGTCTGGGAGCGACTGGGCGGAGCGGCAGCAGCAGGCGGAGGGGGTAAAGCGGATTGACTTTTTGCTCAAGACGACGTGGTTCAAGGGTTTCACCTGGCTTGACCCTGAGAATGGGGTCGAGAGACTCAAGCTCCTTGTAGGCATGGAGTCCTAAAGTGGATTCGGCGGTTCCTATGTTTCATTGTTTTGCCGGTGGCGGTGGCGTCGATGGCGCACGAACTGAACGAGACTTTGTTGGTTTTATTCAGATTCGTAGGTGCTGCGACGCTCTATGTGGTATTTATTTACAGTATTCTATTTTGCTTCTTTTGGGCTTTTTAGTTGTTAGTTCTTATCCGAGATTTGCAAGGAGATTGTAGTCATTTTGCCGATTCGAGTAACGTGATACCCTGCATTGTGCAAACGACGATCCGGTGTGCGCAGGAGAGAACCTTCATTCCTGTCAGAAGAGATCGCAACAATGCATGTCGTGGCATTCAGTGCATCTGTGACGAATTGGGCACATTCCGCGCTCACACACCATGGCCCCTTGTCGTGTAGGCGCCATGAGTTCAGGTACAACTAGCCAAGTTCGGGCGGCCTCACTTTTCCTTTTCCTCCTGCTCTTGCTCCTCCCCCCCTACGAGCATCCACCACCATGGTGTGCTGCTGGCGACGTCGTCGTCGCTTTGACGATTTCGATTTTCACGCCCGCCAGCGCACTAGACGCCATGCCACCTTCACGGGCTTCTGCCTACTCACCGCTTCTATCCTTTTCCTCTTTGTTGCTCTATCCTTGCCTATCATCAAGACGGTCTATCTGCTACAAATTAATGGACACCCTTCACCGTCGCAGCCAGAGACGAGCATCGGTACTGAATTGCGCTTCGGCGTCTGGGGATTCTGTGTAACGAGGTCCGCATCTCACCACCAAGTCTGCTCCCCCCTTCCCCCCTTCCCCCCGTCCTGTTTCTTGCTGACGTTCTCGAATTCTGGGTCGCGTCGACGTCCTCACCGCGTTCCCATTGCCCAATCCAGTGTGCTGACCAGCCAACTTTTTTTGGTAACGATGGCGAATGTGTTGGTCCACAACTCGGGTACACCGTCGATCCAAAGTTCATCGAGGTCGTGACGAACGAGCCGGAACTGGCGGACCTCATCCTCAAGGCTCTCACCGTCTTGCTCGTGCTGCACCCTATCGCCGCCGGCCTGGCGTTTCTCACGATCCTGCCTGTAATCGCCTCGTGTTGTGTGTACCACCGCGCGCCTTGAATATTTCCCTCGTGTTGTCCATCCCAACGCAATCATTTCTACCATCGTGTTCGCCGCGGACCTTGCCCTCGTTATTGTGGCGAAGCACAAGCTCAAGGAACAGCACACCGTCAACATCACGATCAGCTATGGGAATGGCGTGTGGATCGTGCTCGTCAGCACGTTCTTCACTTGGGTCGCCTTGATTTTGCTTTCCGCGCGCGTCTGTTATTGTTGTGGATTTGGAAGGTAAATTCCAACCCCCTGTCCTACCACGTGTCTGGGAGGCTAATTTGCCAGTAGAACGAACGTGATAGATAATGACCGTAACGAAATGGAAGGATCAGGGAGCAGGGAGAAGTGGTGAATCCACGAGAGACGAATGCTTATTACGATACCTTAATAATGACAGCGTGTTTTCTATTACAGTAAACGTTTTTTGTAAACCCTGTAAATATTGAGCGGTCATTCACATCAAATCCCCCCGTCTCTATGATGCCCTCACCTCATCTACAGACATGTAACGGAGGCATTGCTGCCACTGAGGCCAGGAGCCTAGAGCTGTCTAGATCTTTGAGTGGCGCTTCCTCGAAGGCAGGATTAGGATAGACCAATCCGGCACAGCGCGACTGCGGATCTTGGCGAGTAGGGACACAGTCCGGTCTGGGAGCTCTCGGACTCCTCGCGAGAGCCGGCTCATATGTGAAACAAGCCCCAGGGCCTGCACCTGGGAGTCACCACCACTGCACGGCTCGCAGAGACGTGAAACCAGTTTCAGAGTATCAGATAGACACCTCCACGCATCGTCCCCATTTCTGGACTCGTACGCCGCGATCCTATAAAACCATCTGCGGTCGACTTGGTCTGGCCACTTCAGCGCTGCGTGCCTTGGCACGTCAGCGCCCGCCGCAGACAATATACAAAAACACCTAAATGAGGATGCATTCATCCACGGGTGATTGAGCACCTCGTCCAAAGTGGCGCGAGCGATAGGATCGGCGTGGAGCATACGCCGTAAAAGGTCCCTACAATCTTTTTTGGTGACAATCAGTACAGCAAGTGTGCGTACTAAGACAGGCATAGTAACGCACTTTTGCTGACCCGCCAGGGAAATCGAAGGCTTTCAGGTGAGCACAGAGATGCCTCACGTAGCACGTCGATTGTGGGCCCGTCGAATGGTACGCGATGACAGATGAGGGTGTACAGCACGACGCCGAGGCCCCACACATCGACGGGCGGACCGGCGTACGGAACCGAGGTCGGGTCCGGGTCCGGGTCCAGGTCCTGTGCACCTGGCACGGCAGTGTACATGCCGAGCAGCAGTTCCGGCGCGGGGCTGTACTGATCACCGCAGCGTGCCACGAGCAGCAGCGGTGGCGCCATAGGTGGAGCCACCAAGTCAGAGTTAGAATCAGAGTCAGAGACGGCGGCAGGGGGGAAAGTGCCAGTGCCAGTGACAGTGACAGTAGCCGGCGTAGCCGTGGCCGAGGTCGCCGCCGCTACGGCACATGTAAAGTCCGTGATAATTGCAATGGCACGGCGTCGTGCATTGCGGGCGGTGGGATCGACGCTGACAAAGATGTTTTCGATTTTGAGATCTGCGGTCACAGTGCGGTGGTGTGTATGTGTCATGTCATCAGTCATGGAGGAGGGGGGGATAATGTTGTGTACGCACTGCGGTGCACTACCCCGTGCGCGTGGAGGAGCGAGAGAGAACGGGCGAGTTGTTGTGCGAGGGGGCGGACCTTGTGCTCCGTGAGGCTTGGTCCGCTGTTGATGATAATGTCGAGAAGAGACAAAGACTGGGATGTACTGTGGCTACGCTCTCCAGCCCTGCTGCACCGCGACATGTCGGAACTGGGAGACAACAAACTTGTGTGGTTGTGTTAGATCCGTCTCCTTATTGATAATCTCATATCTTCCACCATCCATGCACATATTCCTATCCTGTTTTATGAGCAAGATTCACGATCTGCCACTCTCAGTCCACTTGCCTTGTGCCAAACAAGCTCCCCGACATCATCCCATTTGATAGTAACAACTCAGCAACCTTGAATCTTGGTCATGGCAGATCTCGTTCGACTTGCTAAGTCGGGGGACTCTTGGAACATCAACGAACTGGAGGCCTTCAACATCTCTATCGTCGAGCAAGAGCAAGAGACGTTTTTTGAAGGGCCCCTTCCTGCGTACACAGGCCCTGCCGCTTTTCTGCAAAACGAAATTGCGTGGAGGAGCTTGACGCCTCTTCACTCGCGCTGATGAAACGGCTTGACATCGTGATGACGATCACGGAAGATGAGAAGGAGTCAGCAGTAAATGACTTCGCTGCAGAGCTGTTACGGGTGATGGGGTACGAGGCAAGATCGACGATCGTGCGCAGGCGAAAGCGCATGCGACTCCTCATGTGTGGGGAGCAAGTTTACGCAGAGACGGATGTTTGTGTCATGGACATCAACTTCGGACTCATTTACTAGTCCTCGACAAGAGGACAAGTCGTCGCACACTGGCATCAAACCACCACAGGATCCCGAGCCGCAACTCGTTGCGGAAGCAATTGCGGATTCCAGTCCAACAATGCGAAACGGGTCAACGATTTGTACTGGATCCATTGCCGTCGATGGTCTTTCCGGGAATACAATGTCGGCACATTCCCGAGGTTCTACAAAATAAAGGTCACTGCAGATTTGGATCACTGTGTCCGACATGGACTGTATCCCACCACACGGACTTCGTGCACCGCCACACCCCCGCGTACCCACACGTCGCAGCGGGATGAAGTCGCTTGATAACCGGGCGATTATCCTCAGGTGCTATGAGCTTTTAGACACATCGGTTTCATACAACACAGTAAGACTTCATTTGTGTATACATCGATCCACGTTGATAGATGTCTTACAACAGGTGATGAGACGGCTTGGACGATGACGATTAGGTTTCGAAACTGGTAGATCGATAGGCATTACTGTATTCCAGCTGTGTCAACTTTGAAAAGGCATACGGTCACATACCACGTTTGACATCCCTGTAACCCGTTCATACCGAATCATACGTTCCCCACCTCTATAGTTACCGTAGAGCTGCGCATCTATAGCCGTGCCAGTGATACAACATAGTGCAGTATGTGGATGGCATCGTGAAATGTGCTGAAATGATCACAGAATTTGACTCTTAGTACGGCAGATTACATCATACAAGCACTTGCCTCTGTTGCTCATCGTTCACCTTCTTCGCCAGTACATGGCCCTCATCGAAGTACGCCTTGACACTCACCATTTATCACCTCTGACTGTCCAGAGTACAGGTCATTGCAAACGATCGCCTGGGGCGCAAAGGTCGAGCCTTTCTCCCCTTTGCCTCCGTCCGCTGCCGTACTGATGGATATCCAGTGCGCGTCAAGTGTAGCCCAGATGATACCGTTGGCGATCTCAAGAAGCTCATCGCTGCGCAAACCGGCACGGATTGGAGAAAGATTCAGCTTAAGAAATGGTATGAATTGGATTCAGTGTTTGGTGTCCGCCACCGGTTGTACTTAAATTCACACGTCCAGGTATAACATCTACAAGGATCACATAACACTAGCCGACTATGAGATTCACGACGGGATGAGTCTTGAGATGTATTAAGTAGGACATGCTCGGCCACCCATTCTTGCGCTATGACCCGGTCATGAAACATTGTACAGTACTCTACGTCGCTAGCTGCAGTTCTCATCAAGACTCGAAATGAAGCGATTTTTCATTTTGCATATCCATAGTGTCCCTTGAAGGTAGTAGTATAGCAGTATTTACATGACGAAACGATCACACTAATACAATTGAGCCGCCAAGCCCAAGAAACGATCCGTCAGAATTCCAAGACTCAGGTCGGTCAATCATCGTCGAGGGTGAGGTCTACCACCTCACCAGCGGCTTGGCCCACGACAATTGGGGAAGGTGATCTCAGCTCACGCTTGACTGACGAACCGGATGGCCCAGCCATTAAAGAATTCAGTTCAGCCTGCATGCACAGCCATCAGACGCGACCGAGTGCAGAAGAAGATGGCACAGATTGGCCCCACTGACCTGAAGTGCTTGAATTCGCTGCTCGCGGGCATTGCCAGATATTTCTTCGCTCTTGACTGTAGTTCCAGAACGCCTTTTAGATGGACCAGGCAATCCATCGTCCCTAGCACGCTTCCTGTCGTTGACATCAGACTCTCCGCTATTTCTCGCTCCTACATTGTGTCCAACGATCACCCCTTGAGCCATCAACAGGTCTGGCAAAGCATCAGCTAGGTGGTAGTATTATGAAGTATGAAAGGATCCACCTCTGGGGCGATAAAAGACCTTGAGGGTCACATACGGCACATCTTGTGGATCAAAATAGTCTGCGTATACTGAACATCTGGGTCCGGCGGAGGGTATCTCATCTGCAGTACTGGGTGAATCAATGAGTATCACACATGGATAAGAATTGGGACGGATGGCCTGAGAGACATATTACGTACCCGACGTGATGCCACCCTGCCTTCTTGCTGCGCTCCGATACACGTCCTTGATGCAATCCATATTCTGGAAGACCTTGGTATTGTACAGTGCGCAGGGCCTGGCAGCGAAAGGCTCGAAGTTCAATCGTCCCCATGTCCGGCACGACAGGGGCATACTCCAAATCCGGATCTTCAGTAGCATATGAGGGCCAAAACAACCATGCCACCCAAGGAATGTTTTTGGGGAAACAAACGCACCGACGAGTTCCAGCTCCTGGAACTTGAAAGGGAGGACCGAATTGGCGGACTTTCGGACCCCTAGTACTTGACCGACCAGTCCAGCTCGTAGATAGCCATGGTAGATGCGCTCCCCGTCGACATACAAGTTGACCGCAAGGTCAAAGTCGAACAGGTCGTTTCTGAACGTGATGCTGAATTGCTGATCGCGACCGTCAGTCTTTCGTCGTGCTCGTTTAGGGAACACTCACCTTGCCGGCCTCGCTCGCCACATAGGCCCTTGTCGAATTCGGACCTTCTTGCACCACATCGTACGTTTCTAGTTCATTCCCTTCACATGTGATGGCAAAATTCAACGGCAGTAGACTCAAGGGCATGGTTTAGGGGTGAGTGAGGTTTGGCTTTGGCAGCGCGCTGCTATAGGTGTGTGCCCCAACTAATTGCATTACTTGTGCCAAATCAAGTTTGGCACTCCCTCCCGGGCCGTTTGAGCCGCGAATCCGAGTTCAATGTTTCTGTTATATTGAGTTATATGCATGTGCACCTGTACTCCATGCGTCAAGGGATACCAATGCTATTTCATAAAATGGTGGAAAGGATGCGCCTCGCTCTTGCAAGGTTGTAGGTGAAATGGGGGTTTTACACTCAATGGGGAGAGCAGACCATGCCGAAGGAGACGTCCCAAGGCACGATCGAGTTTGCATGCTCAGACTCGTGCATACTTGCATCGGAACTACAAACCATTCTAACGCATAAACCAATCAGGGATGTAGAAACTGACTACTATAGCTCTGCGTGAAACGCTAGCATGGTGTCGAGGAAACAAGAGACACTCAGTGCCATTGAATTGTTCGTGCACGATGGCAACGAGCCCCGAACCCCAGGCGTGAACGTTTGAACCGTCTCTATCGATATCTCCACAATGCTTGCAGCAGAGGCATCGACGTATTGCAGAGCTCTTCTTCGAGGGTCGGCCAAAGGGATAGACTTTTCTGCGAGCGATAACCTCCCTCTGACCTTCAGACCCTCATTCAATGCCAGCGAGGACAAGCAGAAGGTAGTCGGCAGGGCTACGAAATAGGGTCACATGCCATTTTTTCTTTGCCTATGTCTTGATCATGGTCTCGAATGTCCGAGGACAATAGGCTGTAAATGCGGTCCTGCGACCGGCACGAGATCCGTAATTATCGCGAGTGATACAATGGTGATTCTGGGTTCTTCCGGGTTGGGATGTTGAGATGAGTAGGCTTCGCGCATAGCGTATACTTTGACCAGGAGCAGCTTGCGGGAAGTGCGTCGATCCCACCCGGCGGAATCTGCAATCCGAATCATCAAATGTGGTTCCGAAGATGTAATCATGAGGTTGGAGCGGTGCAGCTGAGCCTGCTTTAGGACAAGCGACATTGTTTCAAATGATAGGAGATGGAGGATATTTCCGATCCGACCAATTTATCGCATTCACGACGATCGGTGCGAAAAGCTCGATGATCTGCGATAGAGCAGCCAGTGTTTCACTTCTCAAAAAGGTGACAACTCCCAAGATAGAGCACCCGAAAGCCCGTTCTACCATTTCACTGCCCCATCTGATAATCTCCGCAACCGGTCTACAGCGACCGGTTTTTTTCGGGAAA